>CATNWA010018033.1:0-339332 GCA_951230385.1 Staurois parvus
GCGTCCTGATCGGTGGCCCAGCGGCGCGTCCTGATCGGTGGCCCAGCAGCGCGTCCTGATCGGTGGCCCATCGGCGCGTCCTGATCGGTGGCCCAGCAGCGCGTCCTGATCGGTGGCCCATCGGCGCGTCCTGATCGGTGGCCCAGCAGCGCGTCCTGATCGGTGGCCCAGCAGCGCGTCCTGATCGGTGGCCCAGCAGCGCGTCCTGATCGGTGGCCCAGCAGCGCGTCCTGATCGGTACCCAACATTGCAACGGCGATTAAATACCACCAAAAGAAAGCTCTAAAATAAATTCATGTAGATACAGTGTTGCATGACCGCACAATTGTCATTCAGACTGTGACAGTGCTGAAAGCTGAAAATTGTCCTGGGCAGGAAGGGGGTGAACGTACCCGGTACTGAAGGGGTTATTTTACCTGTGATAATGGAATTTCTGTCTTTAATGACGTTTGTGACGCTGGGAGGCGGCTGGGTGTTTGGCTGTTGCCATGATTGGCTGTCACAGCGGTCACATGATCGGTAAGCTCCCGAACGCAAGTAGTGATCGGGACCTTTCTGTGAGGCGCCGATAAATGTGCCGGGAGCGCAAAGGGAGCTCTCTGCACATTTGTTAATATTTGGTGCGCAAATATGCGGCTTCTCGCCGTCCAGGCCCAGCCCCCGAGAGGCCACGTATTTGCGTACCGTCGGTGCCAAGGAGTTCATCACCATTGGAGCTGATCTGTGATCTGCAATTCTTCATTCACATGAACTCTCCTTATATCTGAAGGAGGCTGTGGGGACATGTAACGGAGGCCCTGATGGCAAAAGACATCGAGAAGGCAACCGATCACAAGAGGGCGCTGGAGGAGCGGCAGAGAGCGGAGGAGCGACATCGGGCCGAGACCGAGACTGCATGGACCACAAAAATATTTCTCCAAAGAGGTACGGAGCCAATACTGCATGTGGTGGGTGAGAATCCGCTGAGCTGAGGAGATCCTGAGGCTCTACCCAACCGAGGACAACGGACCGGCCATCAGTGTTCTCTGCAGTCTCCCAGCGGATCCCATCACTAAGTTCGCATGCCGCCTTCTGTACTGTGTGGAGGCGGCCATCTTGCCGGGAAGAGGCGGGCTTTGCTTCCTTTAAGTGTTACTAAACCTAGGACCCCGCATTCACTATATCTGCTCTCCCCGGACCCCGCATTCACTATATCCGCTCTCCCCGGACCCCGCATTCCCTGTATCCGCTCTCCCCGGACCCCGCATTCACTATATCCGCTCTCCCCGGACCCCGCATTCACTATATCCACTCTCCCTGGACCCCGCATTCATTATTCCGCTCTCTCCCGGACTATTATCCACTCTCCCCGGACCCCGCATTCACTATATCCGGTCTCCCCGGACCCCGCATTCATTATATCCGCTCTCCCCGGGACCCCGCATTCACTATATCCGCTCTCCCCGGACCCCGCATTCACTATATCCGCTCTCCCCGGACCCCGCATTCACTATATCCGCTCTCCCCGGACCCCGCATTCACTATATCCGCTCTCCCCGGACCCCGCATTCACTATATCCGCTCTCCCGGACCCCCGCATCTCACTATATCTGTATCCTCTCCCCGGACCCCGCATTCACTGTATCCGCTCTCCCCGGACCCCGCATTCACTGTATCCGCTCTCCCCGGACCCCGCATTCACTGTATCCGCGCCTCCCCTCCCCGGACCCCGCATTTACTGTATCCGCCCTCCCCGGACCCCGCATTCACTGTATCCGCCCTCCCGGACCCCGCATTCACTATATCCGCCCTCCCCGGACCCCGCATTCACTATATCCGCCCTCCCCGGACCCCGCATTCACTATATCCGCCCTCCCCGGACCCCGCATTCACTGTGTCCGCTCTCCCCGGACCCGCATTCACTATATCCGCTCTCCCCGGACCCCGCATTCACTATATCACCAATGGCTCTCCCCGGACCCCGCATTCACTATATCCGCTTTCCCCGGACCCCGCATTCACTATATCCGCTCTCCCCTGACCCCGCATTCACCATGTCCGCTCTCCCCGGACCCCGCATTCACTATATCCCCGGACCCCTCTCTCCCCTTTCCCCGGACCCCGCATTCACTATATCCGCTTTCCCCGGACCCCGCATTCACTATATCCGCTCTCCCCTGATCCTCTCCCCCCCGCATTCACCATGTCCGCTCTCCCCGGGACCCCGCATTCGCACTATATCCGCTCTCCCCGGACCCCACATTCACTATATCCACTCTCCCCGGACCCCGCATTCACCATGTCCGCTCTCCCCGGACCCCGCATTCACTATATCCGCTCTCCCCGGACCCCACATTCACTATATCCGCTCTCCCACAGTACAGAGAACATGGAAATGCAATTATTTTAGTAAATATAAACTGCTAAATACCTTTTCCCATCAGCAGTATATAGCAGTCCTGTGACTTCTATCAGTGTCCAGCAGAGCACTGGTTAATCTTGTAGTTTTCATTCTGCTCTAGGAGAATGCAGAACCCCTGGTTCTGTCTGGACAGTGCTGATTGGCCCTGTGCTGATCACATGCACTCTCAAAAACCTCTCTAGCAATACACAAAACACTGAGCATGTGCAGAGAGACTCCACACGATATGTCCTATCAGGAGATAAGAGGGGGGCACTGGAAGATGGGGGGAGGATCAGAGAAGACAGGATCAAAACCGCATTTTTACACAACCCCTTAGGTTCCACAGTGAGCGTAACAAACCTGCTTCTGCTATACAGACTGATTGCACTGTTGTGGGTTTTGTAACATTTAACCCCTGCAGCCCCAAGTTGTTTCTGGCACTTTCTATTTACATTTTAAAATCGTTTTTTTTTTTTTTTTTTTTTTTGCTAGAAAATGTCTTAGAACCCCCAAACTTTTTTTTAAAGCAGAGGCCCTAGAAAGGAAATTAGTGGGGTTTTTTCTAAAAAAAATAAAAAAATAAAAAAACCCAATTTATTTTGTAAAATATAAGAGATGGTTACGCCGAGTAAATAGATACCAAACATGTCACGCTGTAAAATTGCGCACGCCCGTGCAACGGCGACAAGCGGTATACATTTTAGTATTCATAGGCGACGCTCTAAAAGCCTTTACAGGTTACCCCTTTATATCTACAGGGGAGGTCTAGTCCTAGGATTGGACAAGAAATGGCCGCTGCCCCGATCTAGAACTGGTCTTCACAGCAACCCACATGGAAGAAACATTTATTTTAAAAATATTTTTTCCATATATATTGACGTGTATTTGAAATATTACAATTTTGGCCGTATTCAGTATATTTATTACACAGAGGGGTACCCAGGGAGATTATATCCCCCTATACAGGACAAAGGGGGTACCTAGGAATGTCTGATCCCCCTATACAGAAGAGGGGTTCCCAGGGAGATTATATCCCCCTATACAGGACAGAAGGGAACCCAGGGATGTCAGATCTCCCTATACGGAACAGAGGGGTACCTGGGAAGGTCAGATCCCCCCCATACAGGACAGAGGGGGGTACCCGGGAAGGTCAGATCCCCCCCATACAGGACAGAGGGGGGTACCCGGGAAGGTCAGATCCCCCCATACAGGACAGAGGGGGGTACCCGGGAAGGTCAGATCCCCCCCATACAGGACAGAGGGGGGTACCCGGGAAGGTCAGATCCCCCCATACAGGACAGAGGGGTACCCGGGAAGGTCAGATCCCCCCATACAGGACAGAGGGGTACCCGGGAAGGTCAGATCCCTCCTATACAGGACAGAGGGGTACCCGGGAAGGTCAGATCCCCCCTATACAGGACAGAGGGGTACCCGGGAAGGTCAGATCCCCCCTATACAGGACAGAGGGGTACCCGGGAAGGTCAGATCCCCCCATACAGGACAGAGGGGTACCCGGGAAGGTCAGATCCCCCCATACAGGACAGAGGGGTACCCGGGAAGGTCAGATCCCTCCTATACAGGACAGAGGGGTACCCGGGTAGGTCAGATCCCTCCTATACAGGACAGAGGGGTACCCGGGAAGGTCAGATCCCCCTATACAGGACAGAGGGGTACCCGGGAAGGTCAGATCCCCCCATACAGGACAGAGGGGTACCCGGGAAGGTCAGATCCCCCTATACAGGACAGAGGGGTACCCGGGAAGGTCAGATCCCCCCATACAGGACAGAGGGGTACCCGGGAAGGTCAGATCCCTCCCATACAGGACAGAGGGGTACCCGGGAAGGTCAGATCCCCCCTATACAGGACAGAGGGGTACCCGGGAAGGTCAGATCCCCCCTATACAGGACAGAGGGGTACCCGGGTAGGTCAGATGCCCCCTATACAGGACAGAGGGGTACCCGGGAAGGTCAGATCCCCCTATACAGGACAGAGGGGTACCCGGGTAGGTCAGATCCCCCTATACAGGACAGAGGGGTACCCGGGAAGGTCAGATGCCCCCTATACAGGACAGAGGGGTACCCGGGAAGGTCAGATCCCTCCTATACAGGACAGAGGGGTACCCGGGTAGGTCAGATCCCCCCATACAGGACAGAGGGGTACCCGGGTAGGTCAGATGCCCCCCTATACAGGACAGAGGGGTACCCGGGTAGGTCAGATGCCCCCTATACAGGACAGAGGGGTACCCGGGTAGGTCAGATGCCCCCCCTATACAGGACAGAGGGGTACCCGGGTAGGTCAGATGCCCCTATACAGGACAGAGGGGTACCCGGGTAGGTCAGATGCCCCTATACAGGACAGAGGGGTACCCGGGTAGGTCAGATGCCCCCTATACAGGACAGAGGGGTCCCCAGGTGTGTCAGATCCCCCCTATAGAGGACAGAGAGGTGCCCGGGAAGGCCAGATACCCCCCATTCAGGACAGAGGGGTACCCGGGAAGGTCAGATCCCCCCATACAGGATCTATAGTTGAGTATTTCTGCTCCTCCCACAATATAATGACGGCTTCTATCTCCTGACAGGGTGAAGGTTGGATCTATAACAAACCTCTGTGGAAAACCTCCATTTCTGGCCTGTAAAGGTGCCCCCCTTTATCTCTCATCTTTCTGTATAAATGCATCTTCTTGTGGGACGCCCAGACCAGCGCAGAACCAGCGACCTCCCGGGACCCCGAAATCCGCAGCTCCGACCTCCCGGGACCCCGAAATCCGCAGCTCCGACCTCCCGGGACCCTGAAATCCGCAGCTCCGACCTCCCGGGACCCCGAAATCCGCAGCTCCGACCTCCCGGGACCCCGAAATCCGACGACCTCCCGGGACCCCGAAATCCGCAGCTCCGATCCCGACCCCGAAATCCGCAGCTCCGACCTCCCGGGACCCCCCAGCTCCGAATCCCGGGACCCCGAAATCCGCAGCTCCGACCTCCGGGACCCCGAAATCCGCAGCTCCGACCTCCCGGGACCCCGCCTCTCATGCAGTATTCATTTCAGTGTTTGTGATTTTCATTTTCCCCCGACGCTGGCCTGCCGAGGGAAGGATAAAAAGGCGGCCCCGGGGCCCGCGAGGACTCCCCCCTCCCCCAACACGAAGCCTTTAAATGCTTGGCGGGTCAGGAAATGGGTCGCAGCTGTAGATGGCGAGTGTCCCGCAGGGGGCGGGACGGAGAACCTGCTTTTGTTTTGGATTGTTTTCTGACATCACCCCATCCTACCCTCCCCCACACACGGTGCCTGTGGACCCTCCGGAAGGGAAAGGGAGCGCCATGGACGCACCGAACGCCGCTGACTTTTTTTTTTTATTTTTATGATTCTGCAAAACTGATTTGATTGGAATTACAGAACGCCGTAGGATCTCATTCGCCTGTCGTGGGGGAGACACAATGCGATGAACCCTTTCCCTGCCGCAAGGTGTCGCGGCTCGCTTCCTGTCCGGTGTCATGGCGGGAGAGCAGTGCGGATCCTGGCGATATTTCTGGAAGACTGAGATCTCATTGTGAACGCACACGACACAATCCGAATCAGGGAACGTCAGATCTCCGGTAACGTTTTTGTATTGCTGGCGGTGACGCGCGCTCAGCGGAATCTCGTACCGTTCACGTCCCACGCGTGGTGCCTTAATCTTTGTGAATGCCGTCTTCCAATCAGTGTGAATAAACTGCGGCTGTGTCTGTTCTTACTGCGGTGATATGGCCACGCCCTCTTAGCGTGTCTGTGTGCGCAGGGGGCGGGGTGTCTGTTCTGCGCACATGCTGGGATCTGCACTGATGAGACAGACACCCCCCCATACTGTGTGCTGCAGGGAGAATGGAAAATAAAATGTAAATTGTCACCCGAGTGTCACGTGTACATCACTGCACAGCGGGGAGGGGGGGAATCACCCCAATTCCTGCACCTTCACCCCAGATCACCCCGATTCCTGCACCTTCACCCCTCAGCTCACCCCGATTCCTGCACGTTCACACCCTCCTGCATCACCCCGATTCCTGCACCTTCACCCCTCAGCTCACCCCGATTCCTGCACGTTCACCCTCCAGATCACCCCGATTCCTGCACGTTCACCCCCTCAGATCACCCCGATTCCTGTACCTTCACCCCTCAGATCACCCGATTCCTGCACCTTCACCCCTCAGATCACCCCGATTCCTGCACCTTCACCCCTCAGATCACCCCAATTCCTGTACCTGCACCCCTTCACCCCGATTCCTGCACCGTTCACCCCTCAGATCATCACCCCGATTCTGCGCCTTCACCCCGATTCCTGCACCTTCACCCCTCAGATCACCCCGATTCCTGCGCCTTCACCCCTCAGATCACCCCGATTCCTGCACCTTCACCCCTCAGATCACCCCGATTCCTGTACCTTCACCCCTCAGATCACCCCGATTCCTGCACGTTCACCCCTCAGATCACCCCGATTCCTGCACCTTCACCCTCAGATCACCTCAGATCACCCCGATTCCTGCACCTTCACCCCTCAGATCACCCCGATTCCTCCTTGCACCTTCACCCCGATTCCTCACCTTCACCCCTCATCACCCCGATTCCTGCACCTTCACCCCTCAGATCACCCCGATTCCTGCACCTTCACCCCTCAGCTCACCCCGATTCCTGCACCTTCACCCCTCAGATCACCCCGATTCCTGCACCTTCACCCCTCAGATCACCCCGATTCCTGTACCTTCACCCCTCAGATCACCCCGATTCCTGCACGTTCACCCCTCAGATCACCCCGATTCCTGCACGTTCACCCCTCAGATCACCCCGATTCCTGCACCTTCACCCCTCAGATCACCCCGATTCCTGCACCTTTCAGCCCTCAGATCACCCCGATTCCTGCACCTTCACCCCTCAGATCACCCCGATTCCTGCCTTCAGCCCTCAGATCACCCCGATTCCTGCACCTTCACCCCTCAGATCACCCCGATTCCTGCGCACCTTCACCCCTCAGATCACCCCGATTCCTGCACCTTCACCCCTCAGATCACCCCGATTCCTGCGCCTTCACCCCTCAGATCACCCCGATTCCTGCACGTTCACAGCCCTCAGATCACCCGATTCCTGCACCTTCAGCCCTCAGATCACCCCGATTCCTGCACCTTCACCCCTCAGATCACCCCGATTCCTGCACCTTCACCCCTCAGTCTCACCCCGATTCCTGCGCCTTCACCCCTCAGATCACCCCGATTCCTGCACGTTCATTCCCCTCAGATCACCCCGATTCCTGCCGCCTTCACCCCTCAGATCACCCCGATTCCTGCGCCTTCACCCCTCAGATCACCCCGATTCCTGCACCTTCACCCCTCAGATCACCCCGATTCCTGCGCCTTCACCCTCAGATCACCCCGATTCCTGCGCCTTCACCCCTCAGATCACCCGATTCCTGCGCCTTCACCCCACAGATCATTCCCCTTCACCCCACAGATCACCCCAATTCCTGCGCCTTCACCCCTCAGATCACCCCGATTCCTGCACCTTCATTAAAACTATATTTATACAGGATTTATGGCGCCAACAGTTTGCTCAGCACTTTACAATATAACGGGAGACAATACAGCAACAATACAGATCAATACAAGAGGGATTGAGGGCCTGATCCTGGGAGCTTACAATTTAGGAGGGAGGGGCTAGTGGTTGAAAAGGTAGTATCTGTGGGGGATGGACTGGTAGGAGGAATAGAAGATTCCATTATTAGCTGAGGGCAGGATAGGCTTCCCTGAAGAGATCAGTTTTCAGAGATCACCTAAAAGTGAGCAGAGTAGGCAATAGTCTGATAAATTGGGGTAGAGAGTTCCAGAGGATGGGAGAAGTCCTGGAGACAAGCATGGGAGGAGACGATGGAGCTAGAGAGCAGAGGGGTGGAGGACACTGAGTGGAGGTTTGGGGGATTGGCAGAGAGGGGTGGGGGGAGACACTGATTGTGGAATTTTATCCGTTGGGCAATGGGAAGCCAGTGGAGGGATTGGCAGAGAGGGGTGGAGGACACTGAGTGGAGGCCAGTGGAGGGATTGGCAGAGGGGGTGAGAGACACTGAGTGGAGGCCAGTGGAGGGATTGGCAGAGAGGGGTGGAGGACACTGGAGGCCAGTGGAGGGATTGGCAGAGGGGGGTGGAGGACACTGAGTGGAGGCCAGAGGAGGGATTGGCAGAGAGGGGTGGAGGACACTGAATGAGTGGAGGGATTGGCAGAGGGGGGTGGAGGACACTGAGTGGAGGCCAGTGGAGGGATTGGCAGAGAGGGGTGGCAGAGGGGGGGAGGACACTGAATGGAGAGGGGGCCTGAATGGGTATAGGGATTGGCAGAGGGGGGTGGAGGACACTGAATGGAGGCCAGTGGAGGGATTGGCAGAGGGGGGGTGGCAGATACAGAACGGTTAGTAAGGTGGATGAGTCTGGCAGCAGCATTCATGATAGACTGAAGAGGGGATAGCCTGCGGTGAGGTCGGCCAATGAGGAGGGAGTTACAATAGTCAAGGCGAGAGATAACCAGGGAGGGAATAAGTTGCTTAGTGGTTTCCGAGGTTAGGAACGGCCGTATCTTGGAGATGTTGCGGAGGTTGGAGATGTTACGGAGGTGAAGTCTACACAATTTGGACAGTGATTGGATTTGGGACTGAAAGGACAGATGGGAGTCTAGGATTACACCCAAGTACCCTGGCATGAGGGAGGGACTGATGGTTGTTTTATTGATCTTGATGGGATAAGTCAGGGGAGGGGGCACGGGCTGGGGGGAATACTAAGAGCTCAGTTTTGGAAAGATTGAGTTTGAGGAAGTGGAGTGACATCCATGCCGATATGTCGCTTAGTAGGTTAGTAATGCGAGAGGAGACTGAGAGGGAGGAGGAGACTGAAGGGGAGAGGTGAGGAGGAGACTGAAGGGGTGAGGTGAGGAGGAGACTGAAAGAGGAGACTGAAGGGGCGAAGTGTAGAAGAGACTGAAGGGGCGGGGTGAGGTGACTGAAGGGGGAGGTGAGGAGGAGACTGAAGGGGTGAGGAGTAGAAAGATAGATTTGTGTGTCATCAGCGTAGAGATGGTACTTAAAGCCATGAGAGTTTATGAAGTGACCAAGGAAGAAGGTGTAGATGGAGAAGAGAAGGGGTTTATGAACAGAACTTGAGGGACCCCTACAGAAAGAGGGAGTGAAGAGGAGGAAGCAGAGTTATAGGTAAAGCTGAAGGAGCGCTGCAATAGGTAGGAGGAGAACCAGGAGAGAGCAGAGTCTCTGAGGCCAAGAGAGTGCAGTATTTTGAGGAGGAGGGGATGATCAACCGTATCAAAAGCCGCAGAGAGGTCAAGTAGTAAGAGTACGGAGTAGTGGCCATTGGTTGGGATGAGTACGGAGTAGTGGCCATTGGTTGGGATGAGTACGGAGTAGTGACCATTGGTTGGGAGGAGTACGGAGTAGTGGCCATTGGTTGGGATGAGTACGGAGTAGTGACCGTTGGTTGGGAGGAGTACGGTGTAGTGGTCATTGGTTGGGATGAGTACGGTGTAGTGGTCGTTGGTTGGGATGAGTACGGAGTAGTGGCCGTTGGTCGGGATGAGTACGGAGTAGTGGCCATTGGTCGGGAGGAGTACGGAGTAGTGGCCATTGGTCGGGAGGAGTACGGAGTAGTGGCCATTGGTCGGGAGGAGTACGGAGTAGTGGCCATTGGTCGGGAGGAGTACGGAGTAGTGGCCATTGGTCGGGAGGAGTACGGAGTAGTGGCCATTGGTCGGGAGGAGTACGGAGTAGTGGCCATTGGTCGGGAGGAGTACGGAGTAGTGGCCATTGGTTGGGATGATGAGTACAGAGTAGTGGCCATTGGTTATAGCAGTTAGTAGATCATTAGTGAGGTTTAGTAGGGCAGGTGTCAGTGGAGTGTAGTGAGCGAAAGCCAGACTGTAAAGGGTGAAGAAGGTTGTTGTCGGTGAGGTGGGAGGAGCTCAGGCGATTGGCGATTGTAGACTAAGCGTTCTAGGAGTTTAGAGGTAAATGGCAGCAGGGAGATGGGTCTTAAGTTGTTCAGGTTGGTGGGGTCCAGGGAGGGCTTGTTAAGCATGGGAGTGATGTGCGCATGCTTTAGAGGGGAGGGGAAGGCACCATTAGAGAGGGAGAGATTGAAGATGTGAGTGAGGGAGCATAGGATGGAAGAAGAGGGTGACCGTAGTTGTTGTGAGGGGACAGGATCCAGGGGGCAGGTAGTGAGGCAGCTTCTGAGGAAACCTTAGTGACCTCTTCAGTAGTAGAAGGTCAGAAGAGGAAAGTGTTGAGGGAGGTTTACTATAAGGTATGCTAAGTGGGATGGATGTCTGCGAAGTGGAGATGCCCCTACGAATTGCGCCAATCTTGTTTTTGAAATGATTTGCAATCTCGTGAGCAGTGAGTGAGGTGCTGGGAGGAGGTGGAGGTGAGTGAGGTGCTGGGTGGAGGTGGGGAAAGTAGAGAGTTAAAAGTGGAGAAGAGACAACGAGGACTGGATGACAAGGTATTAATAAGAGTGACAAAGTCGTCTTGTTTGGCAGCATGGAGGGAGGAATTGTATGTTAAGAAAGCAGATTTAAGGTCTCCCCGGACCCCGCATTCGCTATATCCGCTCTCCCCGGACCCCGCATTCGCTACATCCGCTCTCCCCGGACCCCCCGCATTCGCTACATCCGCATTCTCCCCGGACCCCGCATTCGCTGTATCCGCTCTCCCCGGACCCCGCATTCAATGCTCTACCCCGCTTGGGGACCCCGCATTCACTGTATCCGCTCTCCCCGGACCCCGCATTCACTGTATCCGCTCTCCCCGGACCCCGCATTCACTGTATCCCCTCCCCCCGGACCCGCATTCACTGTATCCGCTCCCCCCGGACCCCGCATTCACTGTATCCGCTCCCCCCGGTGAGGAGGAGACTGAAGGGGTGAGGTGTAGAAGAGACTGAAGGGGCAAGGTGAGGAGGAGACTGAAGGGTGTGAGGTGAGGAGTAAAAAGATAGATTTGTGTGTCATCAGCATAGAGATGGTACTTAAAGCCATGGGAGTTTATCAAGTGACCAAGGAAGGAGGTGTAGATGGGGAAGAGAAGGGGTCCAAGGACAACCTTGAGGGACCCCTACAGAAAGAGGGAGTGAAGAGGAGGCGGCAGCATTATAGGTAACGCTGAAGGAGCACTGCGATAGGTAGGAGGAGAACCTGGAGAGAGCAGAGTCTCTGAGGCCAAGAGAGTGGAGTTTTTTTGAGGAGGGGGGGGTGGTCAACTGTATCAAAAGCCGCAGAGAGGTCAAGTAGTAAGAGTATGGGTTGGGATGTACGGAGTAGTGGCCATTGGTTGGGATGAGTACGGAGTAGTGGCCATTGGTTGGGGGGATGAGTACGGAGTAGTGGCCATTGGTTGGATGGATGAGTAGGGAGTAGCGGCCATTGGTTGGGATGAGTACGGCCATTTGGGATGAGTACGGATTGGTTGGGTAGCGGCCATTACGGAGTAGTGGCCATTGGTTGGGATGAGTACGGAGAGTAGCGGCCATTGGTTGGGATGAGTACGGAGTAGTTGGCCATTGGTTGGGAGCGGAGTGACGGAGTAGCGGCCATTGGCCATTGGTTGGGAGTGAGTACGGAGTAGTGGCCATTGGTTATAGCAGTTAGTAGATCATTAGTGAGGTTTAGTAGGGCAGTGTCAGTGGAGTGTAGTGAGTGAAAGCCAGACTGTAAAGGGTGAAGAAGGTTGTTGTCGGTGAGGTCGGGAGGTGGGAGCTCAGGCGATTGTAGACTAAGCGTTCTAGGAGTTTAGAGGTAAATGGCAGCAGGGAGATGGGTCTTCAGTTGTTCAGGTCGGTGGGGTCCAGGGAGGGCTTGTTAAGTATGGGAGTGATGTGCGCATGCTTTAGAGGGGAGGGGAGGGCACCAGTAGAGAGGGAAAGATTGAAGATGTGAGGGAGCATAGGATGCAAGAAGAGGGTGACCGTAGTAGTTGTGAGGGGACAGGATCCAGGGGGCAGGTAGTGAGATGGGCTTCTGAGAAACCTTAGTGACCTCTTCGGTAGTAGCGAGGTCAAAAGAGGAAAGTGTTGAGGGAGGTTTAGTATAAGGTATGCTAAGTGGGATGGATGTCTGTGCAGTGGAGATGCCCCTACAAATAGCATCAATCTTGTTTTTGAAATGATTTGCAATCTCGTGAGCAGTGAGTGAGGTGCTGGGTGGAGGTGGAGAAAGTAGAGAGTTAAAAGTAGAGAAGAGACGACGAGGACTGGATGACAAGGTATTAATAAGAGTGACAAAGTTGTCTTGTTTGGCAGCATGGAGGGAGGAATTGTATGTGAAGAAAGCAGATTTATATCGGGTGAATGCTTGCTGGGATTTGGTTTTACGCCACAATCGCTCCAGCGCACGGCTATGTCGTTTAAGATGTCCGGTGTGGTCAGTCTGCCACGGTTGTAATGGTCGGGGCCTGATGCTTCGTGTTGTTAGAGGAGCAAGTGAGTCCAGTGTGGATGACAGTGAACTGTTGTAGACAGCAGTGGCCAGGGCAGGGCAGGACAGGGGAGAGATTCTGTCATAGAGTTGGTCAGTTGCAGAGTGGAAAGGAGCCGGGTTCAAGTTGTGAAGGTTTCTGCAGGTAATTGTTGGCTGCTTGGAGGGATCGGTGTTTGAAGACGAGGACACTGTGAAGGTGATGAGATTGTGATCAGAGAGAGGAAAGGGGGTGTTTGTGAGGTTGTAGGGAGTGCAAAGATGGGAGAAAACAAGGTCTAATGTATTCCCATCATAGGGAGTGGAGGACGGCGTCCGTCGTCGGAGACGGTGTCCATCAGAGTGAGTGGAGGACGGCGTCCGTTGGAGGAGTGGAGGACTGTGTCCATCAGAGTGAGTGGAGGACGGCGTCCGTCGGAGGGAGTGGGGACGGCGTCCGTCGGAGGGAGTGGGGGACGGCGTCCGTCGGAGGGAGTGGGGACGGTGTCCGTCGGAGGGAGTGGGGGACGGCGTCCGTCGGAGGGAGTGGGGGACGGCGTCCGTCGGAGGAGTGGGGGACGGCGTCCGTCGGAGGGAGTGGGGGCGGCGTCCGTCGGAGGGAGTGGGGGACGGCGTCCGTCGGAGCGAGTGGGGGACGGTGTCCATCAGAGGGAGTGGGGGACTGTATACATTGTGCTAATGCAAAAGATGAGGTTAGGTTGAAGAGTTGGGATGTAGCCGGGTTGTTGACATTAATGGGGATGGTAAAATCTCTGAGAATGATAGCGGGTAGTTCAGAGGAGAGAAAGTAGGGTCCAGGTGGAGAAATCATCAAGAAAGCGGGACACGGGTCCAGGAGGCCGATAGATCACTGCAATCCTCAGAGCAATGGGAGAAAACAGCCGGATGCAGTGAGTCTGGAGAGAAGAGAAGGATACAGAGGGAGGGTTAGGGAGGACTTGAAAGGTGCTCAGTGGGGATAGAAGCAAACCAACCCCACCACCTTTCTGACCACTGGGTCCAGGTGAGGCCTCCATAGGAAAGTGCTGCAGGAGAAGCAGAATCTGCTGCTTGTGGCCAGGTTTCTGTAATTGCTAGTAGGTTAAGGGAGACAAAAAGGTCATGGATGGAGGTGAGATTATTACAGACAGAGAGGGCATTCCAGAGCGCACATGGAAAAAGGGAGGGTGGTTTTTGGGAGCACGGAGACTGATGTTAAATTGGGGGGATTGCGGCTATTCCTGGAAGAAGGAGGGTGCCTGGTGTGGGGGTGAAGTAGTGGAGGACCAGGGTTTGGGGAGATATGCCCAGAGGTTAGAAGAAGAAGGGTGCGGAAAGAAAGATGGGAGCGGGATGTACACGAGCGCACATGCCTTCCAGTCCTGGTGTTTGGGTCAGCAGGAGAGTGAAGTATCAGCAGGAGGTGATGAGAGCAGTAGTAGGGAGATGGGAGCAGTGAGGGGGAGATGTAGAAGTTTTGGGGTGGAGCAGAGGGGTAAAGAAATGAGATTTTGGGAACGCAGGAAAGTAATATGAAAAGGAGGAGTAGAGGGGACATATGAAAGGTACACGGAGTGGGACTCAGACTTGTAAGAGATGTTTCCCGGGGTGTTTGCTTGCAGTCTGTCCAGCGTGCAGGAGAGTTTCTTGTTGTGTCTTCCAGCTGCTTGAGTTCTCCTGCTGTGTTCAACTGCTTGAAACAGCACCCATCAACAACGCAGCACTCATGCAGAAACAGCACCCCATCTGTTACTATACCCCCCCGATCTGTGCCCCACTTCATCTCTCAGATCACCCCGATTCCTGCACCATCACCCTGAAGATCACCCCAATTCCTGCACCTTCACCCTGATTCCTGTACCCTCATCCCTCAGATCACCCTGATTCCTGCACCTTCACCCTGATGATCACCCTGATTCCTGCACAGTCACCCTGAAGATCACCCCAATTCCTGCACCTTCACACCTCAGATCACCCCGATTCCTGCACCTTCACCCTGAAGATCACCACCAGTTTATGCTTCAGTTTTTTTATTTATTTCAGGTAGCTATATAGCTGTCAATTTACGCAGCACTTTACATATATATTGTACATTCACATTGTTCCTTCGCTCTCAAGGGGCGTACAATCTAAGGTCCCTGACTCACATTCATACATACACATACCAGGCCAATTTAGACAGGAGCCAGTTAACCTGCCAGCATGTCTTTGGAGTGTGAGAGGAAACCGGAGTACCCACCCAGGCACAGGGAGAACATGCAGGCTCCAGACAGGTGGTGCTGTGGTTGGGAATCTCCCCGGACCCCGCATTCCCTATATCCGCTCTCCCCGGACCCCGCATTCACTATATCCGCTCTCCCCGGACCCCGCGTTCGCTGTATCCGCTCTCCCCGGACCCCGCGTTCGCCGTATCCGCTCTCCCCGGACCCCGCGTTCGCCGTATCCGCTCTCCCCGGACCCCGCGTTCGCCGTATCCGCTCTCCCCGGACCCCGCGTTCGCCGTATCCGCTCTCCCCGGACCCCGCGTTCGCCGTATCCGCTCTTCCCGACCCCGCGTTCGCCGTATCCGCTCTCCCCGGACCCCGCGTTCACCGTATCTGCTCTCCCCGCATTCACTATATCCCCTCTCCCCGGACCCCGCATTCACTATATCCGCTCTCCCCGGACCCCGCATTCACTATATCCCCTCTCCCCGGACCCCGCATTCACTATATCCCCTCTCCCCGGACCCCGCATTCACTATATCCGCTCTCCCCGGACCCCGCATTCCTATGTCCGCTCTCCCCGGACCCCGCATTCGCTATATCCGCTCTCCCCGGACCCTGCATTCACTATATATCCGCTCTCCCCGGACCCCGCGTTCACTATATCCGCTCTCCCCGGACCCCCGCGTTCGCTGTATCCGCTCTCCCCAGACCCCACATTCGCTATATCCGCTCTCCTCCCCGGACCCCGCATTCGCCGTATCCGCTCTCCCCGGACCCCGCATTCACTATATCCGCTCTCCCCGGACCCCGCATTCACTATATCCGCTCTCCCCGGACCCCGCGTTCACTATATCCGCTCTCCCCGGACCCCGCGTTCACTATATCCGCTCTCCCCGGACCCCCATTCACTCTATCCGCTCTCCCCGAACCCCGCATTCACTATATCCGCTCTCCCCGGACCCCGCATTCATTGTATCCGCTCTCCCCGGACCCCGCATTCACTATATCCGCTCTCCCCGGACCCCGCATTCATTGTATCCGCTCTCCCCGGACCCCGCATTCATTGTATCCGCTCTCCCCGGACCCCGCATTCACTCTATCCGCTCTCCCCGGACCCCCATTCACTCTATCCGCTCTCCCCGGACCCCGCATTCATTGTATCCGCTCTCCCCGGACCCTGCATTCATATATATATATATATATATACAGTCTTGTGACTTCTATCAGTGTCCAGCAAAGCACTAGTTAAAGCCTGTAGGAAGAGTTTTCATTCTGCTCTATGAGGATGCAGAACCCCTGACCTGTGTTTGGATAGTGCTGATTGGCCCTCTGCTGATCAGATGCACTTTCCCAAGAAGAAAAAAAAAAGTATATATCTAGCCATACACACTAAACTGAGCATGTGCCTGCACACGATATGTCTTATCAGGAGATAAGAGAGAAGCACTGGAAGAAGGGGAGGAACAGAGAAGACAGGATCAAACATCGTTTTTGCACAATGCAGAGGATTAACCCCTCAGGTTCCACAGTGAGTACAACCAGCACGCTTTCCTGCATCTACAGACTGATTGTACTGTGGGGGGGTCCAGTGACACTTTAATATTTCTGGTTCTGGTAGGAGGGAGCTGGAATCTGAAGGTTGGTGACATCAGGGAGACCGCTGGGCTGGCCAATGACAGGCCAGGCTTTGTAATGACAGCTTGGCGAGTCGCAAAAAGGGCTGAAATTGTTCTCTGGATAAAGCGCTGCTCCTGGCTCCCTCCAGTGCTGGCCACATGTGAGGCCTTGATTCTGATCCCCCCCCCCCCCCCCCCCTTCAGCAGATATCATGTGACCAACTGCCTAGGCCTTTGGTTAGTTGTGGTTTGAGTAGGACTGGAGGGAAATGGTTTTGTCTGCATTACAGCTGAACTCCGGCAGGTATGAAGAGACCTGAGTGCTGTCGTACATTCGTTAACCCCTTCCTGTCCGGGCGCTGTATATAAACGGCCAGACGGTGGCAGTGCAGGGGTGGGTTGCCGTTCATAAACGGTGTCCGCCATTATGGACTGTGCACACTCCCTGGGAGCGCGCGCAGCACCGCGCTCCGGACACAGTGGAACACCAATCGTCGTATGGGACCTCTGTGTGAGATCCCGATCATGTGATCCCTGATTGGCCAATCAGTGATCACATGCAGAGTAGTAAGCAAGATATCACTTCCTGCCATCATTGCTTACTACGTGTGAAATCTGTGAATGATCACAGAGATCACATGGTACAGGGCCATTCACAACAGCCTTGTACTATGTGACAAGCTGTGACCAATCACAGCTCACACAGTATTTCTCAATGGCTGCAGGAATGCAGACAGAGAGAAGGAGAAATGATTCCTCTTACAGCCTTTATGGGTCTAAAAGCAATCAGTGTAAAAAAAAAAAAAAAATCTTCATCACCCCCCACAAGTAGTACAGTGTCACCATGGTAACCCCACACTGCTAGGGTGACGGTATGTAAAAAAAAATTTTGGGTTATAAACTAATTTGGGTTTTTTACTAAAAAGATAACGGAATACATTTTGGCCGAGATTTATGATGAAATATTTATTGCAAAATTTAAAAAAAAAAAAAAAAACTTTTTTTTCAAAATTTTTGGACTTTTTCATTTACATAGCAAATAAAATAAAAATCCCAGCAGTGAATAAATACCACCAAAATAAAGTTTTATCTGTCTCAAAAAAAATGCAAAAAAAATTCATATGGTACAGTGTTGCATGACCGCGCAATTGTCATTCAAAGTGTGATAGCGCTGAAAGCCTGGGGGGGGGGGGGGGGGGGGGGGGGGGGGGGGGAGTATCCAGAATGGAAGGGGGGGGAAGGCGTCTGGACTGGAAGGGGGGGGGGGGGGGAGCGTCCAGACTGGAAGGGGGGGGGAGAAGCAGCCAGACCGGAAGGGGGGGGGAAAAGTCCGTCTGGACTGGAAGGGGGGGGGGGGGAGGAGCGTCCGGACTGGAAGGGGGGGGAAAGCGTCCGGACTGGAAGGGGGGGGGGGGGAAAGTGTCCGGACTGGAAGGGGGGGGGAAAGGTGTTCGGACTGGAAGGGGGGGGACTGAAAGGGGGGAGGGAAAGCGTCCGGACTGGGGGGGGGGGAGGAGCGTCCGGACTGGAAGGGGGGGGAGGGAAAGTGTCCGGACTGGAAGGGGGGGGGAGGAAGCGTCCGGACTGGAAGGGGGAAAAAAGCGTCCGGACTGGAGGGGGGGGGGGAGGGGGGGGGAGGAGAGCGTCCAGACTGGAAGGGGGGGGGGAGCGTCCGGACTGGAAGGGGGGAGGACTGAAAGGGGGGGAGGGAAAGCGTCCGGACTGGAAGGGGGGGGAGGGAAAGTGTCCGGACTGGAAGGGGGGGGGAAAGTGTCCGGACTGGAAGGGGGGGGAGGAGCGTCCACTGGACTGGAAGGGGGGGGAAAGGTGTCCGGACTGGAAGGGGGGGGGGAAAGCGTCCGGACTGGAAAAGGGGAAAAAGAGTCCGGACTGGAAGGGGGGGGGAAGGAGCGTCCAGACTGGACTGGAAAGGGGGGGGGGACTGGAAGAGCGTCCGGACTGGAAGGGGGGGGAAAGCGTCCGGACTGGAAGGGGGGGGGGGGAGCGTGGACTGGGGGGGGGGGAAAGCGTCCCTGGAAGGGGGGGGATGGAACTGGAAGGGGGGGGGAAAGCGTCCGGACTGGAAGGGGGGAAAAGGGGACTGGAAAAGAGCGTCCGGACTGGATGGGGGGGGAGGAGCGTCCGGACTGGAAGGGGGGGGGGGGGGGGGGGGGAGCGTCCGGACTGGAAGGGGGGGGGAGCGTCCGGACTGGAAGGGGGGGAAAGCGTCCGGACTGGAAGGGGGGGAAAGCGTCCGGACTGGAAGGGGGGGGGAGCGTCCGGACTGGAAGGGGGGGGGAGCGTCCGGACTGGAAGGGGGGGGGAAAGCGTCCGGACTGGAAGGGGGGGGGAGCGTCCGGACTGGAAGGGGGGGGGAAGAGCGTCCGGACTGGAAGGGGGGGGAGCGTCCGGACTGGAAGGGGGGGGGAGCGTCCGGACTGGAAGGGGGGGGGGGAGGCGTCCGGACTGGAAGGGGGGGGGGGAGCGTCCGGACTGGAAGGGGGGGGGAAAGTGTCCGGACTGGAAAGGGGGGGGGGGGGGGGGGAAGGGGGGGGAGTGTCCCGTCCAGACTGGAAGGGGGGGGGGAAAGCGTCCTGGAAAAGGGGAAAAGAGTCCGACTGGAAGGGGGGGGGGGGAAGGAGCGTCCGGACTGGAAGGGGGGGGGGGGGAGCGTCCGGACTGGAGGGGGGGGGGAGCGTCCGGACTGGAAGGGGGGGAAAGCGTCCGGACTCGTCCGGACTGGATGGGGGGGGGAGAGCGTCCGGACTGGAAGGGGGGGGGGAAAGTGTCCGGACTGGAAGGGGGGGAAAGTGTCCGGACTGGAAGGGGGGGAAAGTGTCCGGACTGGAAGGGGGACTGGAAGGGGGGGGGGGGGGAGCGTCCGGACTGGAAGGGGGGGACACGTCATTGGCTCTTTACCCTGACTGGCGATGTACTCTGTCTGAGGAACACATGTCACCACAAATCGCTGTGCGGCACGAATAGGACGACACATATGTAATCCTCCCAGAAGGAGCGCGGTCCCGCCAGGACGTCGTTCTACAATAGGCCGGAACCAGTTCACCCCTTGGTGCATCCTGAGACCTTTAAAGGGTTTTGTGACATCTCTGTGTATCACTTGAGGCAGGCACGGCAGTGTCATTGGATACAGTGCAGGAAATGTGTATTTTCTCCCAGGCTGAATGGTGAATGTTCGCCCCTCACACAGAAAACGATTGGTCTAACAATGGAATGTTTGCCCCCTCACACAGAAACTGATCGGTCTAACAATGGAATGTTCGCCCCTCACACAGAAACGATCGGTCTAACGATGGAATGTTCGCCCCTCACACAGAAACGATCGGTCTAACGATGGAATGTTCGCCCCTCACACAGAAACGATCGGTCTAACAATGGAATGTTCGCCCCTCACACACAAACGAACGGTCTAACAATGCAATGTTCGCCCCTCACACAGAAATGATCGGTCTAACAATGGAATGTTCGCCCCCTCACACAGAAATGATCGGTCGGTCTAACAATGGAATGTTCGCACCTCCCTCACACAGAAATGATCGCTCTACTACAATGGAATGTTCGCCCCTCACACAGAAACGATCGGTCTAACAATGGAATGTTCGCCCCTCACACAGAAATGATCGGTCTAACAATGGAATGTTCGCCCCTCACACAGAAATGATCGGTCTAACAATGGAATGTTCGCCCCTCACACAGAAACGATCGGTCTAACAATGGAATGTTCGCCCCTCACACAGAAACGATCGGTCTAACGATGGAATGTTCGCCCCTCACACATCGAACGATGGAATGTTCGCCCCTCACACGAAAACGATCGGTCTAACGATGGAATGTTCGCCCCTCACACAGTCTAAAATGATCGGTTCTCTATGTTCGCCCCTCACACATGGATGTCTAACGTTCGCCCCTCACACAGAAATGATCGGTCTAAACATGGAATGTTCGCCCCTCACACAGAAATGATCGGTCTAACAATGGAATGTTCGCCCCTCACACAGAAATGATCGGTCTAACAATGGAATGTTCGCCCCTCACACAGAAATGATCGGTCTAACAATGGAATGTTCGGTGTAACACTGAGAGACAGAATACAACAACAAATTTCAGCAGAAATGCGTCTAACAAATGATGACGGATCTGCATGTTCATGAGGGAAAGAAGGATTGGATCCCCTATCATTCAGCAGGATTTCTGGCTCCCCGGGTGTCTCTCATACAGGTAACAAGCTGAGAACGAGGGTTTTCCAGCACTTTAAAGCAGCATTTTTCACGCTCGGTGTGCACGAGGGCTATGTGGGCTTAAACACGTCATCGGGGGATGGGGAGCCATCCATGAAGACTTTAGGTGGCAAAATCCTCAGCCAGCCCGGATCATAGAAGCAAAGACATGAAATGTAATATATTTACAGATTATTCATCCCTAATAGTGCGTCTTGGAGTTAGAATTCCCAGCATCCTCTCCAGGGTGCGATTCCTTCCCACAGTTGTCAGTGGCCCGATTCCGGGGTAAGAAACGTGTCTGTGGCCCCCATAGATCACAATGTCGCACAGGAAGCTCCTTCTCTTCCCCTCCCCCCCCCCCTCTGTATATCCACATGTACGATGGAAGCTTGCCGTATCAGAGAGTCCTGAACCAACATGGCCGTGCTGAGGTCACCATTAAATTCGGTTGTCCTGATTGGATACAAAATGATTCAGCTGACGCCATCCCGGCCCACCTCTTCCATTAAGTGGAAGCGTTCGACCACGCAGTGCGCCGTCAGTCGGGCCTCCGGGTCGTGGTCCCAGCACTCGGCGATCGTGTCGCACAGAATTTCCATTCCCTGGAAGGAGAAAACCACAATAAGGCCGGATTCACGCTGGAACGTAGCGTCTGACAAAACACGCAAAAAAGAAAAGCTCACACACTATTTTTTTTTTTTGCATTTTTCAGGCGTTTTGAGCTTTTTGATTTTTGTTGCATCATTTGTTGCTAGGTGTTTCAGCTTTTATTTCTTTTGTTGTTATAATTCAGTTTTTTTTGTTTTTCTTAGGGTGTTCATAAAAAATAATAAATAAATTTAAAATTGATAAAAACATAAACACCCTTTTAAATTTTTTTATATATGTATGTATGCATATATGTGTGTGTGTGTGTGTATATATATATATATATATATAAAATTATAATTTAATTATTTTTTCAGGTTTGGGTGTTTATTATAATATTATTATTCATTATTCATAATTTATTTTATTTAATTTTGTAGGGTTGGGGGGGGTCATGTTAGGTGTAATTATTACAAATTATGAATCTATTATTTATTTATGGTCATCTTTATTCTGTCTTTATTATACATGTATTTAAAATATATATATATATATATATATATATATATTTTTTTTTTTTTTTTTTTTTTTACATAATTTCATTTCAGTAGAAAAATGCACGAACACAAATTGCGTGTTTTTCTTTTTTGCGTGTTTTGTTGCATTATTTTTTTTTAATTTTTTTTTTTTTTTTAATAAATGTAAAATTGATAAAACCATAAATAAACACCCTTTAAAAAAAAATTATATATGTGTGTATATATATATATATATATATATATATATATATACAGTCAGGTCCATAAATATTGGGACATGGACACAATTCTAACATTTTTGGCTCTATACACCACAATGGATTTGAAATGAAACGAACAAGATGTGCTTTAACTGCAGACTGTCAGCTTTAATTTGAGGGTATTGACATCCAAATCAGGTGAACGGCGTAGGAATTACAACAGTTTGCATATGTGCCTCCCACTTGTTAAGGGACCAAAAGTAATGGGACAATTGGCTTCTCAGCTGTTCCATGGCCAGGTGTGTGTTATTCCCTCATTATCCCAATTACAATGAGCAGATAAAAGGTCCAGAGTTCATTTACAAGTGTGCTATTTGCATTTGGAATCTGTTGCTGTCAACTCTCAAGATGGATCCAAAGAGCTGTCACTATCAGTGAAGCCATCATTAGGCTGAAAAAACAAAACAAACCCACCAGAGAGATAGCAAAAACATTAGGCGTGGCCAAAACAACTGTTTGGAACATTCTTAAAAAGAAGGAACGCACCGGTGAGCTCAGCAACACCAAAAGACCCGGAAGACCACGGAAAACAATTGGGTGGATGAGCGAAGAATTCTTTCCCTGGTGAAGAAAACACCCTTCACAACAGTTGGCCGGATCAAGAACACTCTCCAGGAGGTAGGTGTATGTGTGTCAAAGTCACCAATCAAGAGAAGACTTCACCAGAGTGAATACAGAGGGTTCACCACAAGATGGAAACCATTGGTGAGCCTCAAACACAGGAAGGCCAGATTAGAGTTTGCCAAACGACATGTAAAAAAGCCTTCACAGTTCTGGAACAACATCCTATGGACAGATGAGACCGACATCAACTTGTACCAGAGTGATGGGAAGAGAAGAGTATGGAGAAGGAACTGCTCATGATCCTCAGCATACCACCTCATCAGTGATCATGGTGGTGGTAGTGTCATGGCGTGGGCATGTATGGCTGCCAATGGAACTGCTTCTCTTGTATTTATTGATGATGTGACTGCTGACAGAAGCAGCCGGATGAATTGTGAAGTGTTTCGGGAATATTATCGGCTCATATTCAGCCAAATGCTTCACAACTCATTGGACGCTTCACAGTGCAGATGGACAATGACCCAAAGCAGACTGCAAAAGACACCAAAGAAGTGGAATGTTCTGCAATGGCCAAGTCCATCACCTGACCTGAATCCGATTGAGCATTTCACTTGCTGAAGACAAAACTGAAGGGAAAATGCCCCAAGAAACAAGCAGGAACTGAAGACAGTTGCAGTAAAGGCCTGGCAGAGCATCACCAGGGATGACACCCAGCGTCTGGTGATGTCTATGCGTTCCACACTTCAGGCTGTCATTGACTGCAAAGGATTTGTAACCAAGTATTAAAAAGTGAAAGTTGGATTTATGATTATTATTCTGTCCCATCACTTTTGGTCCCTTAACAAGTGGGAGGCACATATGCAAACTGTTGTAATTCCTACGCCGTTCACCTGATTTGGATGTAAATACCCTCAAATTAAAGCTGACAGTCTGCAGTTAAAGCACATCTTGTTCGTTTCATTTCAAATCCATTGTGGTGGTGTATAGAGCCAAAAATGTTAGAATTGTGTCCAATGTCCCAATATTTATGGACCTGACTGTATATATGAGAGTGTATGTGTGTGTATATATATATATATAACTATAATTTAAAAAAAAAATTCAGGTTTGGGTGTTTATTATTATTATATTTATTATTATTCATTATTATTCATAATTTATTTTATGTATTTTTGTAGGGTTGGGGGGGGGGGGGTCATGTTAGGTGTAATTATTACAAATTATGAATCTACTATTTATTTATGATTATTCTGTCTTTATTATACATTTATTTAAATATATATATATATATATATTTTTTTTTTTCTACATAATTTCATTTCAGTAGAAAAAAACGCGTGAATCCCCGCAAATTGCGTGTTTTTTTTTTTTTGCGTGTTTTGTCGCACATTTTTGTTTTCGTGTTTTTTTCAGGCGTTTTTGAGCTTTTTGTTGCTAGGTTTTCCAGCTTTAATTTATTTTTTTATTGTATTTAATTTTTTTTTTTTAGTTAGGGTGTTAATAAAAATAATAAATGAAATAAATGTAAAATTTATAAAAACATAAACAGAATAAATGAATAATATTTAACTGCTAACCCTTTAAAAAAAAGGTGTGTGTGTGTGTATATATATATATATAATTTAATTATTTTTTTTCAGGTTTGTGTGTTTCTTATTATAATAATTATTATTATTCATATATGTATGTATATGTGTGCGTACATATTATAATTTCATTTTTTTTTCAGGTTTGGGTGTTTATTATTAAATAAATCACTCGGCAATTTATAACCTCAATAAAATTCATATAGTGAATATCCAACTTCTAATTCCGAGAAAAAAGTCCCACTTGCACCCTTGAAAGCAAATACTAATCTTCAAAACCTTTTTCTTTATCCTTAGCCCAAATTATTAAATCAAACCATAAAATTAAATATAAATATATAATCCAAAATAAATTAATCCAGTCCTACAAAATCTCTCAATCCTGTGTGTCCAAATCCAATATTTCCATCACTCCGGAGCCAGTGAGTACCTCGAAAAAAAAATGAAACTAAAATAGTGTATTACCTTCGAAACAAACAAGTGTATACTATAATCTGTGCAAAAATAAAATAGATTCAACTGTGAGAAACACGTGAATCGTGCAAAATCACACTATAAATAAATAAAATCAATGAAATAAAATACAATCCTATATAAAATAAATAATAAACAAACCAAATCAATTATAAATTAATTTTAAACATAAAATAAATTAAATGAATTTAAGTTAAATTAAAGTTTTTTATTATTTTTATTATAATATTATTATTCATAATTTATTTCATTTTTTTTTTAAGGTGGGGGGGGGGGGGGGGGGGGGTCATGTTAGGGGTAATTATTACAAATTATGAATTATTTATTTATGATTATCTTTATTTCGTCTTTATTATACATTTATTTAAATATATAACTTTTTTTTTTTTTTTTACATTATTACATTTCAGTAGAAAAACGCACGAACACCCGCAAATTGCGTGTTTTTTTAATTTCCATGGAAATAAAACGCTCACGACTGAGCTCGAGCAGATCGGCCCGATTTGAGCAGCAAAAAAAAAAGCTCCGGAACTTGTTTGGCTTTTTGGATTGGCGCTTTATTTATGTGAAAAACATGATATAAATGTGTTTTTGGTTCAGTGTTGCATGATTGCACAATTGTCAAAGTGCGACAGAGCTGAAAATTGGCCTGGGCAGGAGGGGGGGGTAAAGTGCCTGGTATTGAAGGGGTTAAAGCACCGTTTGCTTAACACTGTGAACATGCTTACAGGCAGGAAGGGGGAAATGATCTAACTGGTGTGCTGCTGTTCCTCTTTCTCCAATCACAGGCTGGGGGGGGGCGGTGTCCTTGGCCATGTTCCATTGCTTAACTGCAACGTAGTCAGCAGGTGGCCCAAGAGCTGGGTGTTCGGTAGGGCTTTCCTGAACCATGTGACTGGCTGAACCGGATTACAGGTCATATATACAGTTTTATCTATACATTTGGCTGTTTATGTGGAGATTGGCTCACCGGATCTCTCCGCCAGGAGTCGGGAAATGTCCGGCCGTCCTCTTCCGTGTAGCACAACGTCCCTCATGGTCTCCACACACGGATGTTCCTGAACCATCGAGCAAACGGCAGCTCATAGCTCTTCACCTCTGCCGAAAAGAATTACCAGTCAAGAAGTAGGAAGAGTAGTCCGTCCGTCCGTCCCCACCCACCCAAGGGAGGGGGATTGACGGACTACTCTGCCCCTTCCATCTTGTATATCATTAAGTAACACTCTATGGGGGGGGGGGGGAGATCCCCATTATTTGTTGCCCATATATGGAGGTTCCAAAGCCATCTTGGTGCAAACAATTCCCACCACTCAACCCAAGGTGACCATACACAGATAGACTCCTGATAGCCGCCCTTCCAATACGTATCGCAGGGCGGTGCTTGTAGGAGGGATCGCAAATATGCTCTGATAATCACAGGATAAAAGTTACAGACGTAGCTCCACCCTTACGCGTGTCGGCCCCAACACAATTCATTTCAAACTTCCGTATCCAATGAATCGCTCGACAATACAGCTGCAAATGTAGTCGCATGAGCGGGAGTGCGGCTATAGAAACACAAATTCAGCGCGGCATATCGGCGCACAATGATACATGAAAGGAATTCAAATTGTAGATACAAATTCAATGTGACTACAAAAGGAGAAATGCGTAAATGGGGGGCTATTATGTAACTTTTATTCCTGTGATTAACTTCTTCCAGTCCGGACACTTTCCCCCCCTTCCAGTCCGGACACTTCCCCCCCCCCCCCCCCCCCCCTTCCAGTCCGGACACTTCCCCCCTTCCAGTCTGGACACTTTCCCCCCCTTTCCAGTCCGGACACTTTCCCCCCCCTTCCCCCCCAGTCCGGACACTTTCCCCCCCCCCCCCCCCCCCCCTTCCAGTCCGGACACTTTCCCCCCCTTCCAGTCCGGGCACTTTCCCCCCCCTTCCAGTCCGGGCACTTTCCCCCCCTTCCAGTCCGGACACTTTCCCCCCCTTCCAGTCCGGACACTTTCCCCCCCTTCCAGTCCGGACACTTTCTTTCCCCCCTTCCAGTCCGGACACTTTCCCCCCCTTCCCCCCCTTCCCCAGTCCGGGCGCTTTCCCCCCCTTCCAGTCCGGGCGCTTTCCCCCCCCTTCCAGTCCGGACGCTTTCCCCCCCTTCCAGTCCGGACGCTTTCCCCCCTTCCAGTCCGGGCGCTTTCCCCCCCTTCCAGTCCGGACAGTTTCCCCCCCTTCCAGTCCGGACACTTTCACACCCCTTCCAGTCCGGACACTTTCCCCCCCTTCCACTTTCCCCCCTTCCGGACACTTTCCCCCCCTTCCAGTCCGGACACTTTCCCCCCTTCCAGTCCGGACACTTTCCCCCCCTTCCAGTCGGACACTTTCCCCCCTTCCAGTCCGGACACTTTCACCCCCCTTCCAGTCCGGACACTTTCCCCCCCTTCCAGTCCGGACACTTTCACCCCTTCCAGTCCAGACCAATTTTCAGCCTTCAGCGCTGTCACACTTTGACAATTGCGCGGTCATGCAACACTGGACCCATATGAATTTTTTTGCATTGTTTTGAGACAGATAAAACTTTATTTTGGTGGTATTTATTCACTGCTGGGATTTTTTATTTTTTTTTGCTATATAAATGAAAAAGTCCAAAAATTTTGAAAAAAAAGTGTTTTTCTTATAACATTCTGCAAATAAATAATCTTTCTGCATAAATCTCGTCCAAAATGTATTCCGTTTATCTTTTTAGTAGAAAGAAAATAACCCAAATTAGTTTATAACCAAAAATAATTTTTCAAAATTTTTTTTTTTATATATTTATGTTTTTGGTTTTTTTTTACATACAGTCACCCTAGCAGTGTGGGGTCACCATGGTTACACTGTACTACTTTTGGGGGTGATGATTTTTTTTTTTTTTTTTTTTTTTACACTGATTGCTTTTACACTCATAAAGGCTGTAAAAGCAATCATTTCTCCTTCTCTGTCTGCATTCTTGCAACCATTGAGAAATACTGTGTGAGCTGTGATTGGTCACAGCTTGTCACATGGTACAAGGCAGTTGTGAATGGCCCGGTACCATGTGATCTCAGTGATCACTCACAGATTTCACACTTAGTAAGCAATGATGTCACAAGTGATATCGTGCTTACTATTCTGCATGTGATCACTGATTGGCCAATCAGTAATCACATGATCGGGACCTCGCACAGAGCTCCTGTACAGGGAGCGGACACAGCGGGTACCGGAACGCAGGGGTAAGCAATCTGCAGCTCTCTAGCTGTTGTGGAACTACATTTCCCATGAGGCATTGCAAAGATTACAAAACTGACAGTTCCAGCTATGACTTGCAGAGGCATGATGGGACTTGTAGTCCTGCGGCTCTCAGGTTGCCTACCCCTGGGTTAAAGCATATCTGGGATCCCTCGTGCGAGTGCCGTCCTGCGATACAACCTTGAGGGCGGGTGCAGCTTCTACAGTGTTCACAATTACAAATCAAACCGGGACTTTTGAGTTTATATAACAAAAGAACTGCATTTGTTTTCCGGCATCCTCCCCTGCTACATTTCTACACTTATCCCAGCCTGGAAAGCTCCGGCATGGAAAGATTTGTCGGTACGCCGGAACCATCCTGGGACATCCGGCTTCACCTCCTCATCGTTGTGGTCACCGTTCCCACAGAAAGATTCGTTTCTCGTACAATGTCACGATCGATGATCCAGGATCAGGCGTTCCACGCGCTGAATGTTCACAGGAATGACTGCTGTGGGCCGGGAACCGCCATGGCCGGGATGGTCACTGACGGATGGACGGCCATCTTTGAAACATTCCCACCATTCAGATGTCTTCCTGCGGCCGAGCGTCTCATCGCCGTACTGCGCTTGAAGTCTTCTGTAGATATCGGTGGGATTTACGCCTTCGTTCACAAGAAACGTCATCCCCACACGCTGCTCCACGCACGCACCAACGCCGCTGTCCGCCATCTTGAATAATGGTCTCTGGACTGGCCCGCCACATGTGCGCCCCCTATCAGTAATAGGACACACTGCCACTTACTACTACGTGTAGCACCGCCACACCGGCATCCCTTATATACCTGGAGAATGAAAAGTCCCGGACTGACTTCAGATTGACATCGTATTCAGAGAGTGGTGGTTAATGATTCATACTCTGAGTGGTCAGGGGGTGTCAGTGGGGTACCCCAAGGTTCAGTGTTATTAGTGGTGTACCCCACTAATCACAGGTCATCACACAGGTCATCACAGGTCACAGAGGACACAGGTCATCACAGGTCACAGAGGACACAGGTCACAGAGGACACTCATCACAGGTCACAGAGGGAGGTCACAGAGGACACAGTCAAAGGTCACAGAGGACACAGGTCACAGAGGACACAGGTCATCACACAGGTCATCAAGGTCACAGAGGACAAGGGGGGGTTTACTTCTGGAGGAAAAGAAATGTAATCTCCAAACACGGAAAGGTTTCTTCACAGTAAGAGCTGTGAGAATGTGGAATAGACTCCCTCAAGAGTTGGTTGTGGCCCAATTCTGGATCCTTGCCCTGGGTGCTGGATGACTCTGTCCCGGTACTACGTGTCACACTTAGGCAATCCAATCGGTTACACGAGATCCCACCAGCAAAAATAAATAAACAACCCATCTCTTTTTTTGGATGGGACAGGTCATAGAACATACAATATAAAGAGTACCCTGGGCTGCTGATAGGGGAGTACAGGCAGTACTGCTGCACCGGGCCCATTCAGGTCAGCAAGGGGTTCTAGAGCAGTGTCAAAGAGGGCCCTATGATTTCTGATGGCAGTGCTGCCTTTTCCTGGTGGTAGATTATATTGGGTAGTCCGTGTGCATGGGGCAGTCGGGACCCCTGTAGCTCCTCTGAGCTCATTTTCTCAGGCTCCTTCACCTGGCACTGCCCAATCTTCAAGCTTCAAACACAGCCGGAGCTCCAGTGAGCAGTAAACAAGGCAACCAGAAGCTGGCATTGACCGTGAGGAACCCAGCAAGGCCTGACCAGGGGATGGTGGGAAGAAGACTTGGGTGAGAACTATGGGGGAACAGCTGGTACTGTATGAATGGATGGAGTGTGACGGGTACAGGGCCCCATGATTTTTGATGGTGACCCTCGGTTTACTTACCAGCTGGATGGTACAAAACGTCAAAACTGTTTGCATTAAAAAAAAAGAGGTCTTGGTTGCATGCGTTTACAAATACAAAGACGCCACACCACCGTGCTAAGGCCCCTCTACAAAGTGCGGTTCCAAACTCCTGGGACATGCATAGTAATGAGTACATTGAGAGCAGGTATGCCTTGGAGGCAGCCCATGCCTCGTAAAAGTTGCCAGAAGATGGGACAACCTCCAAGGAACACCTCTTAATTTACTCATGCTCATGAGTGTAAGCTCTTTGGTACAGCCTATTCTGGTATCTAATTCCCATCTGTAGGGGGCTGGGGGAACATTCTGTATAAAATACAAGGTACATGCATGTAGATCCTCACCTCCAATGGCGTCACACCTAGATGCCACTTCCCACAGGACCAGAGACAGCGAGTACACATCCATCTGCTTGAAGGACTCGAGGTCTTCCAGATTCACCCGAGACTCCAGAACTTCGGGGGCCATATATCGCGCGGTGCCAACCTGAGAAGTGCATGGAATATTATACACTGGGCCCTCAGGATGCATCTCCTCAGCTTGTGGTTCAAGGGTGTTGTTAGGGCCCAAAAGACTCGGGGTACACTTAGGAACACTTAGGGTATAAAGCGGCAGAGTGAAGAGGACTTTTTTTGTTCTTTTTTTTGCCTCTCTTTGCTCTCCCTCCTTTTTATCTGTCCATTATTCTTCCTCTCCTATATGTCTGTGAAGGCTTTTCATTTATCCAAGTCATGGTCTAGGTGGTGGTCATTAGCAGATTGCCTACAACTGAAAAGGGACAACCCTTTGAGGACAGCAAGGTGGACATTTTGGAGAGAGAGGACAATAGGTGTGAAAGAGGCCATCTATGTCATACTGGACCAACCATCACTGAACAGGAATGGAGGCCTTCCGTACCATCTGTCTTCCACACTTAATGCTGTTTCAGCATCTCTACCTCAGTCATTTGACAGCAATTTACAATGATCAACACCTGTGCAGACTTCCTGACACCAAGAATGGGATTTGGTACCTAGAACAAGGAGGTTCCACAGTGGTCATATCTCCCATCCTGTTCTTGGAAATCAACATCTGCCTTGGCACCTTCTATAGTGACTGGATGAGGTGTTGGTTCTACCTGAAGATATAAGTACTGGTTATGTTCCTATTACTCAATAGCCATGAAGAAGTGGATTGGAGACGCCACGAGACGGCTTCAACATCACAGACCAAGTCCAGTTGACTATTACTAGGGTATTCCTCTCCCGTGGTGACTCGAGTATTTCCTACACCAAGGTACAGAAACAGTTCATATTCCTGCTGTTTTACCTACAGCAGGGGTCTCCAAACGTCTAAACAAAGGACCAGATTACTGTCTTTACGGGGGGCCAGATTGTAACCAGTGGCAGTAGAAAATTTCCCCAGCATCAATAGGAGTAAACAATGTCTCAGGCTGGGTGGGGAGTGGGAGTAAAAAAAAAATTACATAGCATCTGTGGTAAGATGGAGAATGAATAGTGCCCCATCATTGGTGTCGGTGGGAGGAATAGTGCCCCATCATTGGTGTCGGTGGGAGGAATAGTGCCCCCTCATTGGTGTCAGTGGGAGGAATAGTGCCCCATCATTGGCGTCAGTGGGAGGAATAGTGCCCCATCATTGGTGTGAGTGGGAGGAATAGTGCCCCATCATTGGTGTCAGTGGGAGGAATAATGCACCATCATTGGTGTCAGTGGGAGGAATAATGCACCATCATTGGTGTCAGTGGGAGGAATAGTGTCCCATCATTGGTGTCAGTGGGAGGGCACCATCATCAGTGGGAGGAATAATGCCCATCATTGGTGTCAGTGGGAGGAATCGTGTCCCATCATTGGTGTCAGTGGGAGGAATAGTGCCCCATCATTGGTGTCAGTGGAGGAATAGTGCCCCATCATTGGTGTCAGTGGGAGGAATAGTGCCCCATCATTGGTGTCAGTGGGAGGAATAGTGTCCCATCTTTGGTGTCAGCGGGAGGAATAGTGCCCATCATTGGTGTCGAGTGGGAGGAATAGTGCCCCATCATTGGTGTCAGTGGGAGGAATAGTGTCCCATCTTTGGTGTCAGCGGGAGGAATAGTGCCCCATCATTGGTGTCAGTGGGAGGAATAGTGTCCCATCATTGGTGTCAGTGGGACGAATAGTGTCCCATCATTGGTGTCGGCGGGACGAATAGTGTCCCATCATTGGTGTCGGTGGGAGGAATAGTGTCCCATCATTGGTGTCGGTGGGAGGAATAGGTCCCATCTTTGGTGTCAGCGGGAGGAATACTGTCCCATCTTTGGTATCAGTGGGCGGAATAGTTCCCATCATTGGAGTCAGTGGGAGGAATAGTGCCCCATCATTGGTGTCAGTGGGCGGAATAGTTCCCCATCATTGGAGTCAGTGGGAGGAATACTGCCTCATCTTTAGTGTGAAGAGGAATAGTGGCCCATCATTGGTGTCAGTGGGAGGAATAGTGCCCCATCATTGGTGTCAGTGGAAGGAATAGTGTCCCATCATTGGTGTCAGTGGAAGGATTAGTGTCTCATTGTTGGTGTCAGTGGGAGGAATTAGGCAGCCACTGTTGTTATCAGTGGAAGTAATAGTGCCCCATCATTGGTGTCAGTGGAAGTATTAGTGTCTCATTGTTGGTGTCAGTGGGAGGCATAGTGCCCCAAGAGCCACATTAATGTAAGCAAAAGTGCAAATCTATGTCTCTCTAAATAATTAGCAGTTAGGGCATCAAATCATAAGTAGGGCACTTGACTGAAAAGCTCGGCATAGCACCCCAACCTCCACAGGCTCACAGCCTAGACTTCACCGAGTTCATACCCCCCTTGACGTGTTGGCTGAATACTTTTATCACAACCAATAGAGACCTTTAACACCCAGTTGTGGTCATATGACCGCCTGTACTGGGTGTCCCTCACCACAAACCCTCAATGGATGGAAAGCCACATTTTGTCAATGGAAAATGATCCGTATTTAAAAAGATTCACCTGTCCACTGTTGGCAAAGTCGTCTACGGTCAGCGAGGGGTCGAGTCGCAGGGCAATGCCGAAGTCGCACAGCGCACACGTGGAGTCACTTTTAACAAGGATGTTGGTGCTCTTGATATCCCGGTGAGCAATGGCGATCTTTGCTGTCCCACATGGCGTGTAATCGCTGTGCAGATGGGCCACACCATTGACGATGGAGCCCGCCATCTTTAACAAAGCTGACCAGCTGAGGAAGTGATTGGTCAGGTAGTCCTTCAGGTTGCCTTGGGATTGGTAGGCCGTGATGATCCAATACTCTTTCTGTAGGCTGCTGACTCGCTGTTCGGAGGTGATGAACTGCAGGACGTTCTGATGTTTCAGGTTGGCGTCAGTGAAAATGCGGCTCTCGTACTTCCAGGATGAATATTCCTGGAAGGGGAAGATCTTCACCGCTACGATCTCATGGTGACCAGATTCGGTGTGTTTTAGTTTGGCCCTCCACACTTCGGCAAACCGGCCTTTCCCGACGCGTTGGTCGAGCTCGATCGGCAGCAGCTCGGTGTTGTGGTTGATGCTGTTGGCACAAGCCGTACTTATCTCCCCCTGAGAGCCGGCGGTCAGTGAAGAGGACAGTCTGTAGCTGAACTTGGCCTTCTTGCCTTGTCGCGCGGCCCAATGGCGCCATTCCCAGCCTTGGTCGTCCATGACTTGCTCCTGGTCCTCAGTCGCTGGGTGCGGTATAGGTAGAATAAGGCAGTGATCATGACTGCCAGCACCAGAGGGGGGAGCAGGCTAATGGTGGCCACAGGAAGAGCCTCGTGGCTGTGCAGCATGGCGTACCCTGCGGAGAACAGGACAATTTTATAACGAAGCCGACAAATCACAAAAGATACGAACCCAAAAATCATTTACAGTTGCAAGAGTAAAAAGTATGTGAACCCTTGGGATTCCGTGGAGTTTTGCATGAATTGGGCATAAAATGTGCTCTGAACGTCATCTAAGTCACAACAATAGAAGGAACACAGTCTGCTGAACATAATACTACACACAAACATTAGATGTTGCCATGGTTTAATTGCACATAACATGTAAACACATTCACAGTGCAGGGAGGAAAAAGTATGTGAACCTTTGGACTTAATAACTGGTTGACCCTCCTTTGGCAGCAATACTGGTTAACCTCAACCAAACGTTTCCTGTAGTTGCAGATCAGACCTGCACAACGATCTGGAGTCATTTTGGACCACTCCTCTTCACAAAACTGTTTCAGTGTAGCAATATTCTTGGGATGTCTGGTGTGAATCGCCTCTCTTAAGGTCATGCAGACACAGCATTTCAATGGGGGTTGAGGTCAGGACTCTGACTGGGCCACTCCAGAAGGCGTTATTCTGTGCTGTTGCAGCCATTGTTTTGTTGAATTACTTGTATGCTTTGGGTTATTGTCCTGTTGCATCACCCATCCTCTGCGGAGCTTCAGTTGGCGGACAGATGGTCGTACGTTTTCCTGCCAAAACTCTGGAATTCATTTTCCCATCAATGACAACAATCCGTCCAGGCCCTGAGGCAGCAAAGCAGCCCCAAACCATGATGCTCCCTCCGCCATGTTTCACAGTGGGGATGAGGTTTTGATGTTGGTGTGCTGGGCCTTTTTTTCTCCACACATAGTGTTGTGTGTTCTTCCCAAACAACTCAATCTTGGTTTCATCTGTCCACAGTATATTCTGCCAGTAGTGATGTGGAACATCCAGGTGCTCTTTTGCAAACTTCAAACGTGCTGCAATATTCTTTTTGGGCAGCAATGGCTTCCTCCGTGGTGTCCTCCCATGTACTCCATTCTTGTTTCATGTTTTCCTTATTGTAGATGTGTCAACAAAAATGTTAGCATGTGCCAGAGATTTCTGTAGGTCTTTAGCTGACACTCTGGGATTCTTCTTTACCTCATGCAGCATTCTGCGCTGGGCTCTTGCAGTCATTTTTACAGGACGACCGCGCCTAGGGAGAGTAGCAACAGTGCTAAACTTTCTCCATTTGTAGACAGTCTGTCTTACCGTGGACACAGGAACATCAAGGCTCAAGGAGATACTTTTGTAACCCTTTCCAGCTTCATGCAAGTCAACAATTCTTGATGGTAGGTCTTCTGAGAGCTCTTTTCTGTGAGGCATCGTTCACATCAGACAGTGCTTCTTGAAACCAGTAAACCCAAAACAGGTGTCAGCAACACATCCAATATCATCCCACTGATTGGAGTCAAGGTTGGCTCACTCCTGGCTCCAATCAGCTCTGGGAGAAGTCATTAAGCTAGGGCCTCACATACTTTTTTCCTCCTGCACTGTGAATGTTTACATGTTATGTGCAATTAAACCATGGCAACATCTAATGTTTGTGTAGTATTATGTTCAGCAGACTGTGTTCTTCTATTGTTGTGACTTAGATGACGTTCAGAGCACATTTTATGCCCAATTCATGCAAAAACTCCACGTAATCCCAAGGGGTTCACATACTTTTTCTTGCAACTGTACAGTGTTGCAAAAATAGTATGAAAGCTCCAGACAGAAGATTTCATTATGGAACCTCCGTCAGATTTTGATCGATGACCTTGCGTTGGGGAGATTTTCCCTGACTTTCTGCCACAACTGGAAATGATAGGAAATCTCATGGGTGCCACAGAGAAACTCATTGTTGTAGAGGTGGGGGGGGGGGGGGGGGGGGGGTGAGAACCTTTGACAACTTTGGAAAACTACCTTCCTGTCCCGGTGACAACACAGGGGGGGGACTTGAGGCTTTACATATTTCTGGAGTTTTTCGGATGGAGCTCGGCCATGACTACACTTTGTTTTTCTGCAGATCCTATAAAATGAGGCGAGAAGGAACCGTTTCCCATCTCCTTCTCCCTGATCCATGATCTCAAAATACTCAACTCTCGTTCCTTTCATGTCCCCTATTCCTGGAAATGGCGCTTATTTCGGCACACATCTCCAGCTCGGCCGTCCCAGAGCCTCTGCCAAAATAAATAGGAGAGAGAGGAGCAGGGCAGCAAGGATGAGAGGCTCAGTGATCAGGGGAACGGGGGGCTCAGAACAGGGGGGGCATTGATGGACAGAAGGCTCAGTGATCAGGGGAATGGGGGGCTCAGAGCAAGGGGGCAGTAAGGACAGAAGGCTCAGTGATCAGGGGGAACGGGGGGGCTCAGAACAAGGGGGCAGTAAGGACAGAAGGATCAGTGATGAGGCAGAGAGGAAAGGAGGCTCAGAGAGAAAGGGTTGAAGTGAGGACAGGAGGCTTAGTGATCAGGGGGAATGGGGGGCTCAGAGCAAGGGGGCAGTGTGGACAGAAGGCTCAGTGATCAGGGGAACGGGGGGGCTCAGAACAAGGGGGCAGTAAGGACAGAAGGCTCAGTGATCAGGGGAACGGGGGGCTCATAGCAAGAGGGCAGTGAGGACAGAAGACTCAGTGATCAGGGGAACGGGGGGCTCAGAACAAGGGGGGCAGTGTGGACAGAAGGCTCAGTGATCAGGGGGAATGGGGGGCTGAGAGAAAGGGGGCAGTAAGGACAGAAGGCTCAGTGATCAGGGGAATGGGAGGCTCAGAGCAAGGGGGCAGTGTGGACAGAAGGCTCAGTGATCAGGGGAACGGGGGGCTCAGAGCAAGAGGGCAGTGTGAACAAGAAGCTCAGTGATGAGGAGGTAGGGAGGAAAGGAGGCTCAGAGAGCAAGGGGGAAGTGAGGACAGGAGGTTTCACTGATAAGGGGGGCAATGAGGACAGAAAGCTCAGAGAGCAAGGGGGCAGTGAGGACAAGAAGCTCAGTGAAAAGGGGGCAGGAAGGACAGGAGGCTCAGTGATCAGGGGGGCTCAAGCAAGGGGTCAGTAAGGACAAGAAGCTCAGTGATCAGGGGGGATAGGGTGGTCACAGTAGGGAGGATGGGGGCTCAGAGCCTAGAGGCAGGGGAGAATGGGGGGCTCAGAGCAGGCAGGATGGGAGACTCAGAGCAGGGAGAATGGGGGGCTCAGAGCAGGGAGAATGGGGGGCTCAGAGCAGGCAGGATGGGAGACTCACAGCAGGGAGGATGAGGGGCTCAGAGCCTAGAGGCAGGGAGAATGGGGGCTCAGAGCCTAGAGGCAGGGAGAATGGGGGCTCAGAGCAGGCAGGATGGGGGTTCAGAAAAGGGAGAATGGGAGGCTTAGAGCAGGGAGAATGGGGGGCTCAGAGCAGGGAGAATGGGGGGCTCAGAGCAGGGAAGGAGAGAGGAAAGGGGTTCAGAGCAGGGAGGATGGGGGATTCAGAGCAGGGAGGATGGGGGGCTCAGAGCATAGAGGGAGGGAGGATGGGGGGCTCAGAGCAGGCAGGATGGGAGACTCACAGCAGGGAGGATGAAGGGCTCAGAGCTAGAGGCAGGGGAGAATGGGGGCTCAGAGCCTAGAGGCAGGGAGAATGGGGGCTCAGAGCCTAGAGGCAGGGAGAATGGGGGCTCAGAGCCTAGAGGCAGGGAGAATGGGGGCTCAGAGCCTAGAGGCAGGGAGAATGGGGGCTCAGAGCAGGCAGGATGGGGGTTCAGAAAAGGGAGAATGGGAGGCTTAGAGCAGGGAGAATGGGGGGCTCAGAGCAGGGAGAATGGGGGGCTCAGAGCAGGGAAGGAGAGAGGAAAGGGGTTCAGAGCAGGGAGGATGGGGGGCTCAGAGCATAGAGGGAGGGAGGATGGGGGGCTCAGAGCATAGAGGGAGGGAGGATGGGGGGCTCAGAGCATAGAGGCAGGGAGAATGGGGGCTCAGAGCATAGAGGCAGGAAGGATGGGGGGCTCAGAGCAGGGAGGATGGGGGGCTCATAAAATAGGTGGGCGGTGAAGACAAGAGGCTCAGTGATCAAAAGGGGAGCAAGGTCAGGGGGCTCAGCACCTGAGTTCTCACAATTTGATGAAATTCCCTTTTATTTCTTAGGAATGGAACAGGATGAGTGAGACTCCCTCTCGTCATAGAGGCAGGTAGGAGGAGTTGTGAGCTCTCATTTGGATTCTACATTCGGTGGCTGAACAGAATCCACCCACAACTGAAAAGTCTGTATAGGGCCTAATGGCTGGAAATTTGAGGACGTTAAAGAGAACCTGTATTTATGGAAATATGGGGGGAGGGGGTCCTACATGTGCAGGATTGGAATTTAACATTGTCAGACATCACTGGCTGCATGCTTGTTCCAGGTCAGTAACACTAGGCGGCTCCTATGTCTATAGATTCCCTCTAGTCGTCGTTTATGGAATATTTTCTGGCACAGGAGACACACTGTGATGATGATAATGAGGAGGAGGAGAAAGGAGCAGAAGAAGGTGGAGGAGGAGGAGAAGGAGCAGAAGAAGGTGGAGGAGGAGGAGAAGGTGGAGGAGGAGGACAATGGGTCTTACTGATGATGTCCCAAGTGTCATCATTCTGGCAGCAAATCAGATTTCTGAACACATTGGAATATAAATCCTGATTGGTGGCCTTAAGATAATGCACATTGCTCTGACTGGGGGATGTAGCTTTCCTCAGAGGCTGGACCCAGAGCAGCTCCGCCCCCGCAGAGCCCTTACCATCCGATGCATTGTAGAAGATGAGTTTGTCGTTGCATTCCTGCTCGTCCACACAGCCGCAGATGTACAGACGGCCGGTCTCAGAGGGCATCGCCTGCATCACGCATCTGACCGAGTTATAGTTGGGCACCAGGGACGTTCTCCAATAGGAGGAGAGGGTGATGGCACGAGGACGTGACCCGTACGCTGGTATTATCCTGCTTCCTGCAAATAAGAGACGGGTGTAAAGAGTACCTGTCACATGACAAACACAATATCTGATTTGATAGATGAGTATCACTATGATGCTTTTGCGATTTGGTGCTTTGCGGAACACGCCCATTACAGCGACGCACACCAACGCATGTTTTGTCATTCTGAATGCATTAAGGCACCCACATAACAATGTACCCTAACTACCTTGTATTGGGGGGGGGGGGGGTTGCATTGCCAAAACTTGTGCGTTCTCATTTGAATACGCTGCCTTAACACGTGAAGAAACACGTTAACACCGAAGCATGCAGCGCCCCATGTCTGGGCCACTCTTTGAGGACCCCTGGTGCCAAATGCCAAGCCAGAGCTCATCATATACTGTACCCTGCACCCCAAGGCAGACAGGGAGTTCCCACCTTGGACCTCCTGACTAACGCATTTCAGCCACAAAACTGGACTAATTATGGAGGTAAAAGATTCAGCCAAGTCTTGTGGGTGAAATGCGTCAGTGGAAGGTCCCAGGGGAGGACTCCCTGCCTGTCCGCACCAAATATAGTACATGAGATGTCTCCAGCTGCATTCTCTTCCCCTTTACATGTTGGTTATGGCAGTTCAGTGGCGCCTTGATAACGCGGCACATTATATTCGGTTTTCAGGCCCCCTGAATCGCTCTTACCAGACGGTGGCGCAGATCTCCTCAGGACTATCGCAGTACGAGCTCAGGCTGCAGTTGGTGAAGCAGATGGCGCCATCACAGATGGGGTGGGAGTTGTCGCACCATTTGCAGACGTTGGTCATGGCGTTGCGGTAGGCGGCCGCCGCCATCGCCACTGATGGAGACAATGAGAGAAAAAACAATAAATGAATGAACAAGTCTTGTCACTGAGAGATCTCCAGGCTTGTGGAGAAGAACATTGGTGGGAATGGTGAATCAATCAATCAATCAATCTATTATCTATCTATCTATCTATCTATCTATCTATCTATCTATCTATCTATCTATCTATCTATCTATCTATTATCTATCTATCTAATCTATCTATCTATTATCTATCTATTATCTATCTATCTATATCTATCTATCTATCTATCTATCTATCTATCTATCTATCTATCTATCTATTATACTATCTATCTATCTATTATCTATCTATCTATCTATTATCTATCTATCTATCTATCTATCTATCTATCTATCTATCTATCTATCTATTATCTATCTATCTATTATCTATCACTATCTATCTATCTATCTATCTATCTATCTATCTATCTATCTATCTATCTATCTATCTATCTATTATCTATTATCTCTATCTATCTATTATCTATCTATCTATCTATCTATCTATTATCTATCTATTATCTATCTATTATCTATCTATCTATCTATCTATCTATTATCTATCTATTATCTATCTATTATCTATCTATCTATTATCTATCTATCTATCTATCTATTATCTATATCTATCTATCTATCTATCTATCTATTATCTATCTATTATCTATCTATTATCTATTATCTATCTATTATCTATCTATCTATCTATCTATCTATCTATCTATCTATCTATCTATCTATCTATCTATCTATCTATCTATCTATCTATCTCTCTATCTATCTATCTATCTATCTATCTATCTATCTATATTATCTATCTATCTATTATCTCTCTATCTATCTATCTATCTATCTATCTATCTATTATCTATCTATCTATTATCTATCTATTTATCTATCTATCTATCTATCTATTATCTATCTATCTATTATCTATCTATTCTCTATCTATCTATTATCTATCTATCTATATTATCTATCTATTTATCTATCTATTATCTATCTATCTATCTATCTATCTATTCTATCTATCTATCTATCTCTATTATCTATCTATCTATCTATCTATCTATCTATTATCTATCTATCTATTATCTCCAATTATCTCTATCTATTATCTATCTATCTATTATCTATCTATCTATCTATCTATCTATCTATCTATCTAATTATCTATCTATCTATCTATCTATCTATCTATATCTATCTATCTATCTATCTATCTATCTATCTATCTATCTATCTATCTATCTATCATCTATTATCTATCTATCTATTATCTATCTATCTATCTATCTATCTATCTATCTATATCTATCTATCTATCTATCTATCTATCTATCTATCTATTATCTATCTATCTATTTATCTATCTATCTATCTATCTATCTATCTATCTATCTATTATCTATCATCTATTATCTATCTATCTATCTATTATCTATCTATCTATTATCTATCTCTCTATCTATCTATCTATCTATCTATCTATCTATCTATCTATTATCTCTCTATCTATCTATTATCTCTCTATCTATCTATCTATCTATCTATCTATCTATCTATCTATTATCTATCTATCTATCTATTATCTATCTATCTATCTATCTATCTATCTATCTATCTATCTATCTATCTATCTATGTATCTATTATCTATCTATCTATCTATCTATATTATCTATCTATTATCTATCTATCTGTCTATCTATCTATTATCTATCTATCTATCTATCTATCTATCTATCTATCTATCTATCTATCTATCTATCTATTATCTATCTATCTATCTATTATCTATCTATCTATCTATCTATCTATCTATCTATCTATCTATCTATCTATCTATCTATCTATTATCTATCTATCTATTATCTATCTATCTATCTATCTATCTATCTATCTATCTATCTATCTATCTATCTATCTATCTATTATCTATCTATTATTATCTATCTATCTATCTATTATCTATCTATCTATCTATCTATCTATCTATCTATCTATCTATCTATCTATCTATTATCTATCTATCTATCTATCTATTTATCTATCTATTATCTATCTATCTATCTATCTATCTATCTATTCTATCTATCTATCTATCTATCTATCTATCTATCTATCTATCTATTATTATCTATCTATTATCTATCCATTCAGTGGTATCCAACCCTCGGCGATTGCACGGACCGTCACTCGTAAGCGGCGTTTTCCATGAATTCTCTTAGCAATTATTTTTTCCAGGGTAGGTTGCCAGGTCTTTCACCAACCCCCACTATGCAGGAGATCCCACATGGCCAGGGATGGGGAATGGTGAAGAAAAAAAAAAAAAAAATTTTATATATATATTTATATTTTCTATAAATATGGCCCTTCCCTCCATTGTGGGACACACACCGTACATATCAGATGGACTTCCAACGCACAACAATTCACCCACAACTGGAGAAGAACCTTTACTGCCAATACCTGCACCACAGTATTCCCATTTGGAAACTCAGGCACTGCCCGGGGGCCCCATGAGATGCCCCTGGTACCTTTTTCATAGGCTTTTTTGAGTTTGGGCAAGGGCACAGGGGCCCCATGATCCCCTATTGCCTGGGGGCCCCATGAGTTGTCAGTCCGCCCCTGTTCCCAACTGCGCATCAGGGTGCTTATGGCGAGAAACGTTGGGGTGACATTAACAATGCACCTCCAATTGTGCCTTACCCTGAGGTCCAGAGCCTAACACTCTTCACGCTGAAAGGAGGAAGCCACCACATTTGTGGAGACAAGTGCCAGTAGAATGGAGTTCTTCCCCAACCCAGACCCGCCTCGTACTGACGGACGGAATTATAGAACCTTTAATATGTAGCCCTTGGCAGGTGAAACGCATCAACCTACAGTGGGCCTGGGTGGAACTTCTGTATGTGTTGTCTAGAACGATAAAGTTTTACAATTGTTGATGTCATCAACGCGTGGTCAGCTTTCTAGTCAGACACCCCATTACATCACGATGAGAACACAGCTCACACAGAGCAGACTAGAGGAAGCTGTTTGTACATTATTGGGAATATGGTCTTTCAAGGTTCAGACCATCTCATGTATAAGATGCTGAGAAGAAGGAACAGTCCCATACAGGTCCTCATTTTTTTGTAATTTTTCCATGCGTGCCTATGAGATAGAGCTGGGAGGACCCTATGATCAGTTTCTTACCACCAAGTGGGACTTTGTTTTTCTGGAATGACATTGGGTGTTATGTGATTGACACTTAGGGCAAACCAAGAAATCTGCGAGGAGAAACATATTCTTTGATGTGAACCCCAAGACTGTCATCCCCATCCTGGGCCAGGGACCACCAACATAACACAGTCCTATGGAGGTGAGGAGAGGCCTCTGCCCTGAGCTGCCTTTCCTCATTTATCTGGAATGAACAGGGCACTGAGGGAGTGTAGGCGAGTATGTCCTGCTGGTGGGCAGTCTTAAAGAGAACCTGTTGCTTTGTCCTGCTTGGGTATAGTTCTGGTTCACAGCTCGTATCTTCCCCCGATGATTTGTGGACAAGGGCGGTATAATTGGAGTCATCTGGTCACATGACAGGAAATGCGAGAGAAGTATGGAAGTTGTCAGTGAGGACCTGCCTTGCTGGAAATGCTCGTTGACTGGAGGTCATTCCCATCTGCTGGTTTGAAGGAGTTCTTCCCTCGCCGGCTGCTTATAAATAATTAGAAGGCCTCAGAAAATACCAGGATCTGATATCTGGATGTTCAGAATTACCCAGAATCATCTCGCTGACTTACCAGGTATTTTATGACATTCAAACATCAAATATTAAATCCTGGTATTATCTGAGTCCTCCCAATTATTTACGAAACCCGGTCCCTGAAGAAGGGGGATGACGCCGAGATACTGAACCGCGTTCGGCTGTTTTAGGTTTTATAAATTAATACCAGTATCAAAAACTTTGGACTCCCAGACTTTTTATTAGTACAACTAGATCTTCAACTCTGAATTTCCTTTTCAAGGAGTAGAACTTTTTTTTCTGAGAGCAGCCTCACCTGAGCCAGTGGGCCCTATAAGAATCTGAGAAACCTTCTATGGCTGATCACACGAGATGTCAGATCAATAATTCATGTAGAAGTGACCCCTTACATTGGTGGTCAGTAGAAGTGACCCTTACATTGGTGGTGAGTAGAAGTGACCTCTTACATTGGTGGTCAGTAGAAGTGACCTCTTACATTGGTGGTCAGTAGAAGTGACCTCTTACATTGGTGGTGAGTAGAAGTGACCCCTTACATTGGTGGTCAGTAAAAGTGACCTCTTACATTGGTGGTCAGTAGAAGTGACCCCTTACATTGATGGTCAGTAGAAGTGACCCCTTACATTGGTGGTGAGTAGAAGTGACCCCTTACATTGGTGGTCAGTAGAAGTGACCCCTTACATTGCTGGTCAGTAGAAGTGACCCCTTACATTGGTGGTCAGTAGAAGTGACCCCTTACATTGGTGTTCAGTAGAAGTGACCCTTACATTGGTGGTGAGTAGAAGTGACCTCTTACATTGCTGGTCAGTAGAAGTGACCCCTTACATTGCTGGTCAGTAGAAGTGACCCCTCACATTGGTGGTCAGTAGAAGTGACCCCTTACATTGCTGGTCAGTAGAAGTGACCCCTTACATTGCTGGTCGGTAGAAGTGACCTCTTACATTGATGGTCAGTAGAAGTGACCCCTTACATTGGTGGTCAGTAGAAGTGACCCCTTACATTGGTGGTCAGTAGAAGTGACCCCTTACATTGGTGGTCAGTAGAAGTGACCTCTTACATTGGTGGTCAGTAGAAGTGACCTCTTACATTGATGGTCAGTAGAAGTGACCTCTTACATTGGTGGTCAGTAGAAGTGACCCCTTACATTGGTGGTCAGTAGAAACATTGCTGATCTGTGGAGGTGGAAAATCAATCTATCATTGCTGACTGCTGAAGAAGCCCCCAGACCCTTAAGAGGAACCCTTAACACCCTGATGAGGAGCCCCTAGTAACCTCAGGAGGAACCCTTGGTATCTTCAGGAGGAACGTCTAGCACCCTCCAAAAGTGTCCCTAGTAACATCAGGAGGAACTGCTATTACCTTCGGCAGGGACACCTAGTTACTTCAGAAGGAACCCTTAGTAACCTCAGAAGGAACCCCTTATAGCCTAAGACGGAACCTCTAGCACCCTCAGGAGGAACCCCAGTAACTTCAGAAGGAACCTCGAGTGAACACAGGAGGAACCCTAGTAACCTCAGTAGTACAAATAGATCTTCAACTCTGAATTTCCTTTTCAACGGGTAGAACTTTTTTTTTCTGAGAGCAGCCTCACTTGAGCCAGTGGGCCCTATAAGAATCTGAGAAACCTTTTATGTCTGATCACAAGATACGAGATGTCAGATCAATAATTCATGTAGAAGTGACCCCTTACATTGGTGGTCAGTAGAAGTGACCAGTAGAAGTGACCCTTTACATTGGTGGTCAGTAGAGGTGACCCCTTACATTGGTGGTCAGTAGAAGTGACCCCTTACATTGGTGGTGAGTAGACGTGACCCCTTACATTGGTGGTGAGTAAAAGTGACCTCTTACATTGGTGGTCAGTAGAAGTGACCCCTTACATTGGTGGTGAGTAGAAGTGATCTCTTACATTGGTGGTCAGTAGAAACATTGCTGATCTGTGGAGGTGGAAAATCAATCTATCATTGCTGACTGCTGAAGAAGCCCCCAGACCCTTAAGAGGAACCCTTAACACCCTGATGAGGCGCCCCTAGTAATCCCAGGAGGAACCCTTGGTATCTTCAGGAGGAACGTCTAGCACCCTCAGAAAGAGTCCCTAGTAACATCAGGAGGAACTGCTATTACTTTTGCCAGGGACCCCTAGTTACTTCAGAAGGAACCCTTAGTAACCTCAGAAGGAACCCCTTATAGCCTAAGACGGAACCTCTAGCACCCTCAGGAGGAAAACCAGTAACCCCAGTAACTTCAAAAGGAACCTCTAGTGAACACAGGAGGAACCCTAGTAACCTCAGTAGTACAAATAGATCTTCAACTCTGAATCTCCTTTTCAACGGGTAGAACTTTTTTTTTCTGAGAGGAGCCTCACCTGAGCCAGTGGGCCCTATAAGAATCTGAGAACCCTTCTATGGCTGATCACAAGATACGAGATGTCAGATCAATAATTCAGCGCCTCACATCCCAACTTCATTCAGGATGTCGTATCGATCGTTCAGGGTTCTGAAATTCAGGTTCAGTAACTCTGACGCCCCCTCCAGATCAGCCTTTCGCAACCTTCTTACCCCTGGGGAACCTTTGGAGTCATTTTCAGGTTCTCAGGGAACCCCTACTAAAAAGCTTCTATTTACAGCTCATGGTGCATTAGGATGATCAATAAGTTGATAAATAAAAAGCTTTAAATAAAAGAATAAGAAATGTGAGGTACGTAGCGTGTTCACCACTCAGGGCAGATCATTTTGGTACCAACCCTCTACAAAAGTATTTTCAGTATTATTCTTGAAATAAATTATAACTACAGAAAATAAAGGCAGACGGTAAAAATTCTGATATTCTCTAACGGTGTAGAAGTGACCTCTTACATTGATGGTCAGTAGAAGTGACCTCTTACATTGATGGTCAGTAGAAGTGACCTCTTACATTGGTGGTCAGTAGAAGTGACCTCTTACATTGGTGGTCAGTAGAAGTGACCTCTTACATTGGTGGTCAGTAGAAGTGACCTCTTACATTGGTGGTCAGTAGAAGTGACCCCTTACATTGGTGGTCAGTAGAAGTGACCTCTTACATTGGTGGTCAGTAGAAGTGACCTCTTACATTGGTGGTCAGTAGAAGTGACCCCTTACATTGGTGGTCAGTAGAAGTGACCTCTTACATTGATGGTCAGTAGAAGTGACCTCTTACATTGGTGGTCAGTAGAAGTGACCTCTTACATTGCTGGTCTGTGTAGGTGGAAAAACAATCAATCATTGCTGACTGCTGAAGAAGCCCCCAGACCCTTACGAGGAACCCTTAACACCCTGATGAGAAGCCCCTAGTAACCCCAGGAGGAACCCTTAGTATCTGCAGGAGGAACATCTAGCACCCTCAGAAAGAACCCCCAGTAACATCAGGAGGAACTGCTATCAGAAGGAACACTTAGTAACCTCAGAAGGAACACCTTATAGCCTAAGAAGGAACCTCTGGCACCCTCAGGAGGAATCCCAGTAACTACAGAAGGAACCTCTAGTGAACACAGGAGGAATTCTAGTAACCGCAGGAGGAACCTTTAGCACTTCCAGGAGGAACCCTAGTATCCTCAGAAGGAACCCCTTTCACCCTTAGAAGGAACTCCTAGTAAACTCAGAAGGAACCCTTAGCATCCTCAGATAGAACCTCTAGCACCCTCAGGAGGAACCTCTAGCGCCCTCGGAGGAACCCCTAATAACCTCAGGAGGAACCTCTAACACCCTCAGGGGAAACCCCTAGTAACCTGAGAGGAACCTCTAGCACCACCAGGAGGAACCCCTTGTAACCTTGAGAGGAACCTCTAGCACCCTCAGCAGGGGCCCCTAGTAACCTCAGGTGTAACCCTTAGAATCCTCAGAAGGAACTGCTATCACCCATGGGAGCAACCCCTAGTAACCTCAGAAAGAACCCTTAGCATCCTCATAAGGAACCCCTAGTAACCTCAGAAGGAACCCTAGTAACCTCAGAAATAACCTCTACTGCTTCCAGGAGGAACCCCTAGTGACCTCAGAAGGAACCCCTATCACTCTTAGGAGGAACCCCTGGTAACCAGAAGGAACCCTTAGCAACCTCAGAAGGAATCCCTACCACCCTCAGAAGGAACCCCTAATAACTTCAGAAGGAACCTCTAGCACCCTTGGGAGGAATCCCTAGTTACCTCAAGATGAACCTCTAGAACCCTAAGGAGGAACACCTAGTAACCTCAAGAGGAACCTCTAGTGCCCTTTGGAGAAGCCCCAAGTAACCTCTCGAGAGAACCTCATGCACTCTCAGCAGGAGCCCCTAGAAACCTGAGAAGGAACCCCTAATAACCTGAGAAGGAACTCCTAGTAACTTCAGAAGGATCCCTTAGCATCCTTGGAAGAAGCCCCTAGCACTCTCAAGAGGAACCCCTAGTAACCTCAGGAGGAACCTCTAATGCTCTCAGGAGGAACCCCTAGTAACCTCAGGAGGAACCTCTAGTGCCCTCAGGAGGGAACCCCTAGTAACCTCAGGAGGAACCTCTAGTGCCCTCAGGAGGGAACCCCTAGTAACCTCAGGAGGAACCTCTAGTGCCCTCAGGAGGGAACCCCTAGTAACCTCAGGAGTAACCTCTAGTGCCATCAGGAGGGAACCCCTAATAACCTCAGGAGGAACCTCTAATGCTCCCAGGAGGAACCCCTACTAACCTCAGGAGGAACCTCTAGTGCCCTCAGGAGGGAACCCCTAGTAACCTCAGGAGGAACCTCTAATGCTCTCAGGAGGAACCCCTAGTAACCTCAGGAGGAACCTCTAGTGCCCTCAGGAGGGAACCCCTAGTAACCTCAGGAGGAACCTCTAGTGCCCTCAGGAGGGAACCCCTAGTAACCTCAGGAGGAACCTCAAGTGCCCTGAGTAGGAGCCCTGAGTGGAAAACCGCTGCCCTAGACCAATCCTGGGCTGGGGACGTTGACCTGCCAGCAATGTTCCTCCTCGGATAGTCTCACTCCTGGCGCGGGTTTCCTCTTCGTTGCTCAGTTATGAAGAATTGTTTTCATCTTATAATTGGTTTTTAGTTTCTTCCAAACGTTTCTCGGCTCTCACATGCTGTTTGTTTGAAGTCTCCTTCTGGTAACATCTGGGCTGTAGCTGTCAGGCCTGTGTGGTCACATGACACCTCCGGGGCATTAATCTGGAGAAGTGTCCATCTGGGTTCAATCAGAATATTGATGAGGATGTGGCTGCGCTAAGCCGTCTGTTAACCCTTCGTAGGGCTGCGGGGAGCTCTGCATTCAGGGAACGGGCCGCAGCTGTCATTGGTTGCTGCCACTCACCCCACTGTCCATTGCGCTTTACTTCTTCATAGAAAGTGGGGCGTTCAGGGACCCCTTTACTGGCTGACTGAAGTGCTTGACGATATATTTCGGGGGGCCTCCACATCCTTCATCAGGATGTGTACAGTGGAAGGCACCCCGGAATCCTACATCTTAATAAAAGTGAATGCATTGCTGCACATGCACCCTGGACCTCGGAGTGATGCATTGCCGCACATGCACCCTGGACCTCGGAGTGATGCATTGCCGCACATGCACCCTGGACCTCGGAGTGATGCATTGCCGCACATGTACCCTGGACCTCGGAGTGATGCATTGCCGCACATGTACCCTGGACCTCGGAGTGATGCATTGCCGCACATGCACCCTGGACCTCGGAGTGATGCATTGCCGCACATGCACCCTGGACCTCGGAGTGATGCATTGCCGCACATGTACCCTGGACCTCGGAGTGATGCATTGCCGCACATGTACCCTGGACCTCGGAGTGATGCATTGCCGCACATGCACCCTGGACCTCGGAGTGATGCATTGCTTCACATGCATCCTGGACCTCGGACTGAATGCATTGCCGCACATGCACCCTGGACCTCGGAGTGATGCATTGCTGCACATGCACCCTGGACCTCGGAGTGATGCATTGCTGCACATGCACCCTGGACCTCGGACTGAATGCATTGCTGCACATGCACCCTGGACCGTGGAGTGAATGCATTGCTGCACATGCACCCTGGACCGTGGAGTGAATGCATTGCTGCACATGCACCCTGGACCTCGGAGTGATGCATTGCTGCACCCTGGACCTCGGAGTGATGCATTGCCGCACTGCACCCTGGACCTCGGAGTGATGCATTGCCGCACATGCACCCTGGACCTCGGAGTGATGCATTGCTGCACCCTGGACCTCGGAGTGATGCATTGCTGCACCCTGGACCTCGGAGTGATGCATTGCTGCACCCTGGACCTCGGAGTGATGCATTGCCGCACATGCACCCTGGACCTCGGAGTGATGCATTGCCGCACATGCACCCTGGACCTCGGAGTGATGCATTGCCGCACATGCACCCTGGACCTCGGAGTGATGCATTGCCGCACATGCACCCTGGACCTCGGAGTGATGCATTGCCGCACATGCACCCTGGACCTCGGAGTTGATGCATTGAGTCACATGCACCCTGGACCTCGGATTAATGCATTGCCGCACATGCACCCTGGACCTCGGAGTGATTGCACATGTACCCTGGACCTCAGTGATGCATCTTGGACCTCGGAGTTAATGCATTGCCGCACATGCACCCTGGACCTCGGAGTGATGCATTGCCGCACATGTACCCTGGACCTCGGAGTGATGCATTGCCGCACATGTACCCTGGACCTCGGAGTGATGCATTGCCGCACATGCACCCTGGACCTCGGAGTGATGCATTGCCGCACATGCACCCTGGACCTCGGAGTGATGCATTGCGCACAATGTACCCTGGACCTCGGAGTGATGCATTGCCGCACATGTACCCTGGACCTCGGAGTGATGCATGCTTGCCGCACATGCACCCTGGACCTCGGAGTGATGCATTTGCTTCACATGCATCCTGGACCTCAGACTGAATGCATTTGCCGCACATGCACCCTGGACCTCGGAGTGATCCATTGCTGCACATGCACCCTGGACCTCGGAGTGATGCATTGCTGCACATGCACCCTGGACCTCGGACTGAATGCATTGCCGCCCAGCTAACCTGGACCTCGGAGTGATGCATTGCTTCACACTGACCCTGATCTCAGACTGAATGCATTGCCGCACATGTACCCTGGGGAGTGTGCATTCCCACAGTGCAGCTAAAGTGGAGAATGCATTGCGCACATGCACCCTGGACCGTGGAGTGAACCTGCATTGCTGCACATGCACCCTGGCTCGGAGTGCGCATTTGCACCCTGGACCTCGGAATGTGCATTGTTATGCATGCACCCTGTTACCTCATGCACTGCACCCTGGGGTGATGCCATGCTGCACCCATAAAAGGTGCGTAAAGTATTTCTGCACTGCTGGGGCGTCGGCTGTGTGCATGTGCCACATGCGTTGACTTTGGACCCTCGGAGCTGCAATGCATTTTCCATTGGGACCTCGGGAGATGCATTGGAGCGCCTGGACCTTAATGCAATCAACATGCACCCAGCGCACCTCGGAGTGATGCATTGTGCACATGCACCCTGGACCTCGGAGTGATGCATTGCCGCACATGCACCCTGGACCTCAGGAGTGATGCATTCTGCACTTGCAGAGTGGGGGGACCTCGGAGTGTTGAGACACCCTGGCCAGGGACACTATCTGCATGGAGTTTCGGAGTGCATGCATTGCCGCACAAGCACATGCTGGGGGTGCTCATTGCTTAGAATGCATGTGATGGGGAACCCAGACTGTCAGCTCCTGAGGTCAGGGACTGCGCATAAAATGTCATCCTGGACCTCGAGTGATGCATTGCCGCCCGTGCACGCCGTGCAGGAGATGCATGGAGTGTGTCGATGCTCTACAATCAGCCAATCACAGGGTGGACCACTGAACTGCAACCTTCTGTAACCAATGCAATGACAGAGCCGATACAGAGAATCCCCACTACTACTGAGCCGTCCTGTGATTGATGAATTGCATCTGCTACAGGAATGCTGAGCCCATGTGACATCTCGGAGTGAACATTGCTGCACATTACCCCCCCCCAACATCCTCACTATTGATACCCCCCCCCATTCCTCACTATTGCCCCCCAACTCCTCACTAGTTACCCCCCCCCAACTCCTCACTATTACCCTGGACCCAAACTCCTCACTGTTGCCCCCCCCCCCCCAACTCCTCACTATTACCACCCCCCCCCCAACTCCTCACTATTACCACCCCCCCCAACTCCTCACTATGTACCCCCCCCAACTCCTCACTATTACCACCCCCAACTCCTCACTATACCACCCTGCGAACTGCTCAGGGTGACAACTATGCTTACCCCCCCTGCAGCTCACTAATAAGAACCCCCAATGGAACTCCTCACTATTACCACACCCCCAACTCCTCACTGATACCCCCCCAACTCCTCACATTACCCCCCAACTCCTCACTATTACCCCCCCCCCAACTCCTCACTATTACCATGTTCCCCCCAACTCCACACTATTACCTCCACACTATTACCCCCCCAACTACCCACTATTACCCAACCAACTTCCTCACTATTACCCCCCCCCAACCCCAACCATACTCTTATCCCCTCCTCCCAACTCCTCACTATTACCCCCCCCCAACTCCCTCACTATTACCCCCCCAACTCCTCACTATCACCCCCCAACTCATCACTATTACCCCCCCCAACTCCTCACTATATTACCCCCCAACTCCTCACTATTCACCCCCCAACTCCTCACTATTACCCCCCCAACTCCTCACTATCACCCCCCCAACTCCTCACTATTACCCCCCAACTCCTCACTATACCCCACCCCCCAACTCCTCACTATCACCCCCCAACTCATCACTATTACCCCCCCAACAACTCCTCACTATTACCCCCCAACTCCTCACTATTACCCCAACAACTCCTCACTATTACCCCCAACTCCTCACTATTACCAACCCCAACTCCTCACTCATCTATCACCCCCCAACTCCTCACTATTACCCCCCAACTCCTCACTATCCCCCCCCCAACTCCTCACTATTACCCCCCCAACTCCTCACTATCACCCCCCCAACTCCTCACTATCACCCCCCAACTCCTCACTATTACCCCAACTCCTCACTAACACCCCCCAACTCATCACTATTACCCCCCCCAACTCCTCACAATATACCCACCCCCAACTCCTCACTCACACCCCCAACTCCTCACTATTACCCCCCCCCCAACTCCTCACTATTACCCCCTCCCAACTATCCTCACTATTACCCCCAACTCCTCACTATCACCCCCAACTCATCACTATTACCCCCCAACTCATCACTATTACCCCCCCCCCAACTCATCACTATCACCCCCAACTCCTCACTATCCCCCCCCCCAATTCCTCATTATCACCCCCCAACTCATCACTATCACCCCCAACTCATCACTATCACCCCCAACTCCTCACTATTACCCCCCCCCCCAATTCCTCATTATCACCCCCCAACTCATCACTATCACCCCCACTCTCATCACCCATATCACCCCCCCCAACTCATCACTATTACCCCCCCCCAACTCCTCACTATTACCCCCCCCAACTCCTACACCACTATTACCCCCCCCCCAACTCCTCACTATTACCCCCCCCCCCAACTCCTCCTCACTATTACCCCCCAACTCCTCACTATCCCCACCCCCAACTCCTCACTATTTACCCCCCCCAACTCCTCACTATTACCCCCCAACTCCTCACTATTACCACCCCCAACTCCTCACTATTACCACCCCCAACTCATCACTATTACCCCCCCAACTCCTCACTATTACCACCCCCCCCAACTCCTCACTATTACCCACCCCAGCTCCTCACTATAACCCCCTCAACACCTCACTATCCCCCCCCCCCAACTCCTCACTTACCCCCCAACTCATCACTATTACCCCCCCCCCCACAACTCCTCACTATCCCCCCCAACTCCTCACTATTACCCCCCCAACTCCTCACTATTACCCCCCAACTCCTCACTATTACCACCCCCATCATCACTATTACCCCCCAACTCCTCACTATTACCCCCCCAGCTCATTATCACACCCCAACCCCCTCACTATCACCCCCAATTCCTCACTATCACCCCCCAAATTCTCACTCACCCCCAACTCCTCACTATTACCCCCCAAAAACTCCTCACTATTACCCCCTAACTTTTCACTATCACCCCCCATCTCATCACTATTACCCCCAAACTCCTCACTATTGCCCCCCATCTCATCATTATTACCCCCAAACTCCTCACTATTTCCCCCCCAAAACTCCTCACTATTACCCCCCTCAACTCCTCACTATTACCCCCCAACTCCTCACTATCACCCCCCCAACTCATCACTATTACCCCCCCAACTCCTCACTATCACCCCCCCCAACTCATCACTATTACCCCCCAACTCATCACTATTACCCCCCCCCCAACTCCTCACTATTACCCCCCAACTCCTCACTATTACCCCCCAACTCCACTATTACTCCCCCCCAACTCCTCACTATTACCCCCCAACTCCTCACTATTACCCCCAACCCTCCTCACTATCACCCCCCCCAACTCCTCACTATTACTCCCCAACTCATCACTATTACCCCCCCAACTCATCACAATCACCCCCCAACTCCTCACTATTACCACCCCAACTCATCACTATTACCCCCCCCAACTCATCACTATTACCCCCAACTCCTCACTATTACCCCCCAGCTCCTCACTATTACTCCCCATAAACCCTCAACTGCTCACTATCACCCCCACCAACTCATCACTATCACCCCCAAATCATGACAATCACTTCCCATCAATACCCCCCAATCAACTCATCACTATCACCCCCCCAAGTCATCAATATAACCCCCATCACTATTACCCCTCCCCCCAAACACTATCATCTCCCCAACTCATAATTATCATCACCCCCAAACTCATCATTGTATCCCTGTATCAGTATCATCCCCCCCCCCCCCAACGCAACCTTATCACCCCCCCAACTCGCTATAATCCCCCAATCACTATCACCCCCCGCTGCCCCTCATTGTTTCCATCAATACAGCTATCATATCAGGTCCACACTGTGCATCACATCCAACAGATCACACACTACGATCTATCACACGGTGTCACACGCACTGTACGATCTATCACACGGTGTCACACGCACTGTACGATCTATCACACGGTGTCACACACACTACGATCTATCACACGGTGTCACACACACTACGATCTATCACACGGTGTCACACACACTACAATCTATCACACGGTGTCACACACTGTACAATCTATCACACGGTGTCACACACACTACGATCTATCACACAGTGTCACACGCAGTCCATTGTATCACACGGTGTCACACACTGTACAATCTATCACACGGTGTCACACACTGTACAATCTATCACACGGTGTCACACACACTACAATCTATCACACGGTGTCACACACTGTACAATCTATCACACGGTGTCACACACACTACGATCTATCACACGGTGTCACACACGCACTGTACAATCTATCACACGATGTCACACACACTGTACAATCTATCACACGGTGTCACACACAGTCCATTGTATCACATGGTGTCACACACAGTCCATTGTATCACACGGTGTCACACACACTGTACAATCTATCACACGGTGTCACACACACTACAATCTATCACACGGTGTCACACACACTACAGTCTATCACACGGTGTCACACACACAGTACATTGTATCACACGGTGTCACACACAGTACATTGTATCACACGGTGTCACACACAGTCCATTGTATCGCATGGTGTCACACACAGTACATTGTATCGCACGGTGTCACACACAGTACATTGTATCGCACGGTGTCACACACAGTACATTGTATCGCACGGTGTCACACACAGTCCATTGTATCACACGGTGTCACACACACTACGATACGATCTATCACACGGTGTCACACACTGTACAATCTATCACACGGTGTCACACACTGTACAATCTATCACACGGTGTCACACACTGTACAATCTATCACACGGTGTCACACACACTGTACAATCTATCACACGGTGTCACACACACTACGATCTATCACACGGTGTCACACGCACTGTACAATCTATCACACGATGTCACACACACTGTACAATCTATCACACGGTGTCACACGCACTGTACAATCTATCACACGATGTCACACACACTGTACAATCTATCACACGGTGTCACACGCACTGTACAATCTATCACACGGTGTCACACACAGTCCATTGTATCACATGGTGTCACACACAGTCCATTGTATCACACGGTGTCACACACACTGTACAATCTATCACACGGTGTCACACACACTACAATCTATCACACGTGTGTCACACACACTACAATCTATCACACGGTGTCACACACACTACAGTCTATCACACGGTGTCACATACTGTACAGTCTATCACACGGTGTCACATACTGTACAATCTATCACACGGTGTCACACACTGTACAATCTATCACACGGTGTCACACACACTACGATCTATCACACGGTGTCACACACACTGTACAATCTATCACACGGTGTCACACACACTACGATCTATCACACGGTGTCACACGCACTGTACAATCTATCACACGATGTCACACACACTGTACAATCTATCACACGGTGTCACACGCACTGTACAATCTATCACACGGTGTCACACACAGTCCATTGTATCACACGGTGTCACACACAGTACATTGTATCACACGGTGTCACACACAGTACATTGTATCAGATTGTGGCTCCCCTGTCCCAGTATCTATCACATTGTATGGTTGTACCCCCATATTGCAGTATTGGGGTGCTCTGGGGTCACCTACTCACACAATAGCAGTAGCGCAGTCCCGGCAGTCTCGCCCCCCATCCTGCAGGCAGATCATTGTTCTGAAAACTGCGGCAGCATCCCAGCCCGTCCACCTCCCGCTCCGGGAAGGGGGGGATGGGGGGGCTGCAGCTGTTCCAGAGGCAGATGTGGAGTCTAATTCCAGCAACCAATCAGAGCGCACAGAGAGATCCCTCCATATCACCTCCAGCCTGGGGCGGCCGAGCTGGAGGAGCCCCTTTCCTAGAATCCCCCCCAATCCTGGGATCAGATCTCAGGGCTGCTGGATGGGAACGTTTCCTGCCAATCCTCCCGACCTAAAAATATCCCAGAAACAACAAACCCCCCCAGAGCCCCCCCTTTCCAACAACCCCCCCCAGATCCCCCTCCCTTTCCAACAACCCCCCCAGATCCCCCCCTTTCCGACAACCCCCCCAGAGCCCCCCCTTCCCAACAACCCCCCCCCCCCCCCAGCCTTGTAGATGAAGTCCAATCTGCTTATGTCCTGCCTTCCCTGGTTCCCCCTCCCCCCTCATTAACATAACGAAGAAACTTTCAAATAAAACCTTTGCGTTTTCATTACATTCCTTATTATACATCCAATGACATCATCACTGGGTCTCTGTGCTTCTCTATGCAATGCAGGCAGATCATGGCTGGTGGGAAGGGCCGGCAGGTGCTGTACATGGCTTCTTGAAAGCATCCCAACACCCTGCCTCCATACTCCTCTCAAGAATGGGAGGAGTTATGCAAATATCACAATGCCTTAATGGGTGGGTCAGTCTGGAGGTGTGGGTGTTCCTAGGCAGACTATATTTGCATAGGTAACGCCCACATGCAATGCTGAGCCTCCATGATTGAAAGAACTGAAATCCAATGAATGAAAGGGGTGGAGCCAGGGACAGTCAGGCTTGGGAGGAGAAGCTAGATGATGCTGGACGTCCTCCAGCCAGGAAATGAGGCGGAGCTCTATCTGACTTTTACCATGAAATCTTTTCCTTGAAGCCCGGGGACACGGGAATTCCTGGGGGTTTGGGGTAAATGTAGCTGCCTACAGGAAGGAGACCCTGGCAAGAAAAAAAATATATATTGATGGCCGGCCCACATATAGCCCCGCCCCTAAGCACTATGTGCCAGTCTGTAAGCAAGCAGTACAGAGATCTGATCCAATCAGAGGGCTGAGACCTGCGGCCCTCAATGGGCTTACAGGACGTACGTGTGTCGTCTATTGGGGGCGCAGGAAGTGATTCTAGGACCAATGGGATGTCCAAAGAGCAACAGCCATGGAGAGATCCAACAGATGGAGAGATCCAACAGATGTGGACCATTACCATATGATTCTGTGTGATCTCTCCATCTGTGTGATCTCACCGTCTGTTGGATCTCTCCGTCTGTTGGATCTCTCCATTTGTGTGATCTCTCTGTCTGTTGGATCTCTCTGTCTGCTGGATCTCTCCATCTGTTGGATCTCTCCGTCTGTTGGATCTCTCCATCTGTTGGATCTCTCCGTCTGTTGGATCTCTCCGTCTGTTGGATCTCTCCGTCTGTTGGATCTCTCCATCTGTTGGATCTCTCCGTCTGTTGGATCTCTGTCTGTTGGATCTCGCTATCTCTTGGATCTCTCTGTCTGTTGGATCTCACTATCTGTTGGATACTGCCATCTATGTGATCTCTGTCTGTTGGATCTCTCCATCTGTTGGATCCTTCTGTTGGATCTCTCCGTCTGTTGGATCTCTCCGTCTGTTGGATCTCTCCGTCTGTTGGATCTCTCCATCTGTTGGATCTCTGTCTGTTGGATCAATCTGTCTGTTGGATCTCACTATCTGTTGGATACTGCCATCTATGTGATCTCTGTCTGTTGGATCTCTCCATCTGTTGGATCCTTCTGTTGGATCTCTCTGTCTGGTGGATCTCTCTGTCTGTTGGATATCACTATCTCTTAGATCTGTCTCTTAGATCTCTCTGGCTGTTGGATCTCTCTATGTCTTGAATCTCTCTATTTATTAAACCTGTTAATCTCTTGAATCCTTCTATCTGTTGGATCTCTTTGTCTGCTGGATCTCTCAATCTCTTGGATCTCTCTGTCTGTTGGATCTCTTTATCTGTTGGATCTCTTTGTCTGTTGTATCCCTTTATCTCTTGGATCTCTGTTAAACCTCTCCATCTCTTGAATCCTTCTATCTGTTGGATCTCTCTGTCTGCTGGATCTCTCTGTCTCTTGGATCTCTCTGTCTCTTGGTTCTCCCTATCTGTAGGATCTCTCTGTCTGTTTAATCCCTTTGTCTGTTCAATCTCTCCGTCTCTTGGATCTTCCTGTTAGATCTAAGAGACGGAGAGATCGAACAGACAAAGGGATCCAAGAGACGGAGAGATCCAAGAGTCGGAGAGATCGAACAGACAAAGGGATCCAACAGACAGAGAGATCCAAGAGATAGAGAGGTCCAAGAGATAAATCCAACAGATTGGGAGATCCAACAGACAGAGAGATCCAACAGATTGGGAGATCCAACAGACAGAGAGATCCAACAGATTGGGAGATCCAACAGACAGAGAGATCCAACAGATTGGGAGATCCATGAGATGGAGAGATCCCAATGATTGGGAGATCCAAGAGACAGAGAGATCCAACAGATATAAGGATTCAAGAGATGGAGAGGTTTAACAGAGAGATCCAACAGACAAAGAGATCCAACAGACAGAGAGATCCAAGAGATGGAGAGATCCAGCTAAGAGAGAGATCACATAGATGGCAGTATCCAACAGATAGAGGGATCCAACAGATGGAGATATCCAACAGACAGAGAGATCCGACAGACAGAGAGATCCAAGAGATGGTGAGATCCAACAGACAGAGATCTAACAGACAGATCCAACAGATGGAGAGATCAAAAGACAGAGCGATCCAAGAGATAGAGAGGTCCAAGAGATAGATCCAACAGATTGGGAGATCCAACAGACAGAGAGATCCAACAGACAGAGAGATCACATAGATGGCAGTATCCAACAGATAGAGGGATCAAACAGATGGAGGTATCCAACAGATAGAGGGATCCAACAGATGGAGATATCCAACAGACAGAGAGATCTGACAGACAGAGAGATCCGACAGACAGAGAGATCCAAGAGATGGTGAGATCCAACAGACAGAGATCTAACAGACAGATCCAACAGATGGAGAGATCCAAAAGACAGAGCGATCCAAGAGATAGAGAGGTCCAAGAGATAGATTCAACAGATTGGGAGATCCAACAGACAGAGAGATCCAACAGACAGAGAGATCCAACAGATTGGGAGATCCAACAGATTGGGAGATCCAACAGACAGAGAGATCCAAGAGATGGACAGATCCAAGAGATGAAGAGATCCAACAGACAGAGAGATCCAACAGATAGAGGGATCCAACAGATAGAGGGATCCAAGAGATGGAGAGATCCAGCAGACAGAGGGATCCAAGAGATAGAGAGATCCAACAGATAGAAGGATTCAAGAGATGAAGAGGTTTAACAGATAGAGAGATCCAAGAGATAGAGAGATCCATCCAACAGATCAAAAGATATTGAGAGATCCAACAGATGGAGTGATCCAAAAGATAAAGAGCTCCAAGAGACAAAAACAATTCAACAGATAGAGAGTTCCAAGAGACAGAGAGATCCAACAGATGGAGTGATCCAACAGATAGATCTAACAGAAAATCCAAGAGATGGAAAGATCCATCTGTTGAATCACTCCACCTGTTGGATCTCTCTATATCTTGGATCTCTCCATCTGTTGGATCTCTCTATATATTGGATCTCTCCATCTGTTGGATCTCTCTATATCTTGGATCTCTCCATCTGTTGGCTCTCTCTATATCTTGGATCTCTCCATCTGTTGGATCTCTCTATATCTTGGATCTCTCCATCTGTTGGATCTCTCTATATCTTGGATCTCTCCATCTGTTGGCTCTCTCTATATCTTGGATCTCTCCATCTGTTGGATCTCTCTATATCTTGGATCTCTCCATCTGTTGGATCTCTCTATATCTTGGATCTCTCCATCTGTTGGCTCTCTCTGTCTCTTGAATCTGTCTGTTGGATCTGCTGTGAGCGGCAGTATAGGGTGCAGGTTCTGCCCTTTTAGCCCCTTCCTGATGAAGTGTCCAAGGTCGCTGCAACCTGGGCCAGCTGGGAACTTCTGGACCCGGAGAGCCTGCAGGAGATCCACAGGCAGGAACACCATCGCTATCCTTGTAGCATGAACGTTGGCATTAGATAGGATGGTAACCTGACCTGGACCAGCCTCAGCCCAGCCCCCTCTGACATCACACTCCATGCGGACATTGGTGGATATGAAGATGTTTGTTTATTACAATCTGTAAAGAAATGTTACATTGTCACTGCCAGTTCCTTATTCCTAACGAACTTCATCAGAAAAGAACCGATTGTTACACAGCCCGCTATTTGTAATTAGGGTTTCCATCGGACCGTGAGGTGCCTCCAAATGTGTCGTTAGCGCATTTCTGCACGTCGTAAGGGCAGCCCATGAGCTTCAACAGGCTGCCCTATGAGTGTCAATCACACAAAAAAAAGATCCCTTTGATGGTATTCCACACAGGTAGCACCTTCCTCTTCCAGCCACGTCCCTCACAAATGAGAGAAACCTCCTCCTACCACACCCCTCACAGAGGATACCTTCTCCAACCACACTCCTCACAGAGACCTCCTCCAACCACACCCCTCACAGAGGATACCTTCTCCAACCACACCCCTCACAGAGGGGACGTCCTCCAACCACACCCCTCACAGAGGAGACCTCCTCCAACTACTACACTCCTCACAGAGACCTCCTCCAACCACACCCCTCACAAAGGAGACCTCCTCCAACCACACCCCTCACAGAGGATACCTTCTCCTACCACACCCCTCACAGAGGATACCATCTCCAACCACACTCCTCACAGAGACCTCATCCAACCACACCCCTCACAGAGGATACCTTCTCCAACCACACCCCTCACAGAGGAGACATCCTCCAACCACACCCCTCACAGAGGAGACCTCCTCCAACTACACACCCTCACAGAGACCTCCTCCAACCACACCCCTCACAGAGGAGACATCCTCCAACCACACCCCTCACAGAGGAGACCTCCTCCAACTACTACACTCCTCACAGAGACCTCCTCCAACCACACCCCTCACAGAGGAGACCTCCTCCAACTACTACACTCCTCACAGAGACCTCCTCCAACCACACCCCTCACAAAGGAGACCCTCCTCCAACCACACCCCTCACAGAGGATACCTCCTCCAACCACACCCCTCACAGAGGAGACGTCCTCCAACCACACCCCTCACAGAGGAGACCTCCTCCAACTACTACACTCCTCACAGAGACCTCCTCCAACCACACCCCTCACAGAGGAGACCTCCTCCAACTACTACACTCCTCACAGAGACCTCCTCCAACCACACCCCTCACAGAGGAGACCTCCTCCAACCACACCCCTCACAGAGGAGACCTCCTCCAACCACACTCCTCACAGAGACCTCCTCCAACCACACCCCTCACAGAGGATACCCTCCTCCAAACACCCCTCACAGAGGAGGACTCCTCCAACCACACCCCTCACAGAGGAGACCTCCTCCAACCACACCCCTCACAGAGAGACCTCCTCCAACCACACCCCTCACAGAGGAGACCTCCTCCAACCACACCCCTCACAGAGGAGACCTCCTCCAACCACACCCCTCACAGAGGAGATACCTCCTCCAACCACACCCCTCACAGAGACCTCCTCCAACCACACCCCTCACAGAGGAGACCTCCTCCAACCACACCCTCACAGAGACCTCCTCCCTCCACCCCTCACCACACCCCTCACACTCCTCAGAGAGACCTCCTCCAACCACACCCCTCACAGAGGAGACCTCCTCCAACCACACCCCTCACAGAGGAGACCTCCTCCAACCACACCCCTCACAGAGGAGACCTCCTCCAACCACACCCTCACAGAGGAGACCTCCTCCAAACCACACTACCCCTCACAGAGAGACCTCCTCCAACCACACCCCTCACAGAGGAGACCTCCTCCAACCACACCCCTCACAGAGGACCTCCTCCAACCACACCCCTCACAGAGGAGACCTCCTCCAACCACACCCCTCACAGAGGAGACCTCCTCCTCCAACCACACCCCTCACAGAGACCTCCTCCAACCACTACACCCTCACAGAGACCTCCTCCAACCACACCCCTCACAGAGGAGACCTCCTCCAACCACACCCCTCACAGAGGAGACCTCCTCCAACCACACCCTCACAGAGGAGACCTCCTCCAACCACACCCCTCACAGAGGAGACCTCCTCCAACCACACCCCTCACAGAGACCTCCTCCAACCACACCCCTCACAGAGGAGACCTCCTCCAACCACACCCCTCACAGAGGAGACCTCCTCCAACCACACCCCTCACAGAGGAGACCCTCCCAACCACACCCCTCACACACAGAGACCTCCTCCTCCAAGACCTCCTCCAACCACACCCCTCACAAGACCTCCTCCAACCACACCCCTCACAGAGAGACCTCCTCCAACCACACCCCTCACAGAGACCTCCTCCAACCACACCCCTCACAGAAGAGACCTCCTCCAACCACACCCCTCACAGAGACCTCCTCCAACCACACCCTCAGAGCCCTCACAGAGAGACCTCCTCCAACCACACCCCTCACAGAGGAGACCTCCTCCAACCACACCCCTCACAGAGGAGACCTCCTCCAACCACACCCCCTCACAGAGACCTCCTCCAACCACACCCCTCACACAGAGAGACCTCCTCCAACCACACCCCTCACAAGAGACCTCCTCCAACCACACCCCTCACAGAGACCTCCTCCAACCACACCCCTCACAGAGACCTCCTCCAACCACACCCTCACACAGAGGAGACCTCCTCCAACCACACCCCTCACAGAGACCTCCTCCAACCACACCCCTCACAGAAGAGACCTCCTCCAACCACACCCCTCACAGAAGACCTCCTCCAACCATGACCCCTCACAGAAGAGACCTCCTCCAACCACACCCCTCACAGAGAGACCTCCTCCAACCACACCCCTCACAGACTCCTCCTCCCAACCACACAACCCCTCACAGAGAGACCTCCTCCAACCACAGCCCCTCACACAGAGACCTCCTCCAACCACACCCCTCACAGAGGAGACCTCCTCCAACCACACCCCTCACAGAGACCTCCTCCAACCACACCCCACACAGAAGAGACCTCCTCCAACCACACCCCTCACAGAGAGACCTCCTCCAACCACACCCCTCACAGAGAGAGACCTCCTCCAACCACACCCTCACAGAGACCTCCTCCAACCACACCCCTCACAGAGACCTCCTCCAACCACACCCCTCACAGAGACCTCCTCCAACCACCACACTCCTCACAGAGGAGACCTCCTCCAACCACACCCTCACAGAGACCCTCCTCCAACCACCACCCCTCAGAGACCTCCTCCAACTCCACCCCCACAGAGGAGACTTCCTCCAACACCCCTCACAGAGGACCTCCTCCAACCACACTCCTCACAGAGAGACCTCCTCCAACCACTACCCCTCACAGAGACCTCCTCCAACCACACCCCTCACAGAGGAGCCCTCCTCCAACCACACCCCTCACAGAGACCTCCTCCAACCACACCCCTCACAGAAAGACCTCCTCCAACCACACCCCTCACAGAGACCTCTCCAACCACACTCCTCACAGAGAGACCTCCTCCAACCACACCCCTCACAGAGAGAGACCTCCTCCCCTCCAGAGACCCCCACAGCCCTCACAGAGGAGACCTCCTCCAACCACACCCCTCACAGAGGAGACCCTCTCCAACTACCACTCCTCACAGAGACCCTCCAACCACACCCTCACCCCCTCCTCCAACCACACCCCTCACAGAGACCAGACCACACCCCTCACAGAGACCTCTCCAACCACACTCCTCACAGAAGAGACCTCCTCCAACCACACCCCTCACAGAACAGAGACCTCCTCCAACCCACACCCCTCACAGAGACCTCCTCCAACCACACCTCACAGAGCCCTCCTCAACAGACAGAGACCACAGAGAGAACTCAGTCAACCCACCCCTCACAGAACCTCCTCCAACCACACCCTTCACAGAAGAGACCTCTATTTCCAACCACAACCCCTCACAGAGACCTCCTCCAACCACACCCCTCTTACAGAGGACCTCCTCTAACCACACCCCTCCCAGAGACCTCCTCCGACCACACCCCCTCACAGAGGAGACCTCCAACCACACCCCTCACAGAAGAGACCTCCTCCAACCCACACCCCTCACAGAACCCTCCTCCAACCACACCCCTCACAGAGAGACCTCCATCCAACCCATCCCACCTCACAAGAGAGGACCTCCTCCAACCACACCCCTCACAGAGACCTCCTCCAACCACACCCCTCACAGACAGAGACCTCCTCCAACCACCCCCTCACCCAGAGACCTCCTCCAACCACACCCCTCCAGAAGAGACCTCCTCCAACCACACCCCTCCTACCACCCCTCCCAGAGACCTCCTCCAACCACACCCCCTCACCAGAGACACTCCTCCACTCCAACCACACCTCACAGAAGAGACCTCTCCAACCACACCCCTACAAGAGAGCTCCTCCAACCACCACACCCTCACACAGAGACCCCCATCAACCACACCCCTCACAGAGGAGACCTCCAACCACACCCCTCATAGAGAGCCTCCTCCAACCACCACCCCTCAGAGACCTCCTCCAACCACCACAGTCCACACAGACCTCCGACAGAGGACCACACCCCTCACACACCCCTCTAATCACGGAGTTGTCACAGGGATCCGACCACAGTCACACACACCCCTCACAGAGGAGACCGGACAGCTCTGCAACCACACCCCTCACAGAGACCTCCCCGCACACCCCAGAGGAGAGAACCTCCTCCGGTGGGGGTTCCAGCTACACACTCAGACATGAGAGCCTCCCTCCCCCACGGTCACAGGGGGATCAGTCCCTTGTGAGCCGACCTCCAATGGTGAGCGGGTGCGCACTGTGGTGTGAGGGGGGCGACACCTAGACCCCTCCAGTCGCGGTTCAGGAGTCCGGTGGTCCGCAGAGGTCTGGCGTGTGGCAGGAGGGGTCTTTGTCGCTCCTTACAAGGGCGGTCTCCATGGTGAAGAGGGACGTCCCCGGAAGAGCCAAGAGCCAGACAGGGCGGAAGTGGCTCACACAGAATCGCCGAACATGAGGGACACTCTAGAGAGCCGGCCTCCCTGTTCGGTGCGGTGGAGGAGGAGCCTGGTCTCCCAGGGAGCCCATGGTCCGGAGGTATCACTGACCTCTCCCCCACTGGCCCCCCATCAGTCCTGTACAGACGGTTCCGCCAGGTAGCTGACAGGTACTGGTCTGAGTACACTGAGCCAGAGGGAGCTGACACTCTGTCCCCTCCCCCACAGTCCCATCAGTCTGTACCAGAGAGCTTACACACCCCATGGTCCCCTCCCCCCCACAGTCTAGGTCCCATCAGTCCCTGTACAGAGGAGGTTACACTCTAATGTTCCCCTTCCCCACAGTCCCATCATCTGTACCAGAGAGCTTACACTCTAATGTCCCCTCCCCCACAGTCCCATCAGTCTGTACAGATGGCTTACACTCTAATGTCCCCTCCCCCACAGTCACATCAGTCTCTGTACAGAGGAGCTTACACTCTAAGGTCCCCCCCCCACAGTCCATCAGTCTCAGTACCAGAGGAGCTTACACTCTAATATCCAGGCCCCCCCACAGTCCCATCAGTCTCTGTACAGAGAGAGCTTACACTCTAATGTCCCCTCTCCCCCACAGCCCCCCATCAGTCTCTGTACAGAGGAGCTTACACTCTAATGTCCCCTCCCCCCAGTCCCTCAGTTCTCTGTACAGAGGAGCTTACACTCTCCCCTCCCCCCAGTCCCATCAGTCTCTGTACAGAGGAGCTTACACTCTAATGTCCCCCTCCCCCCACAGTCACATCAGGCCCCCTCTGTACAGAGGAGCTTACACTCTAATGTCCCCTCCCCCACAGTCACATCAGTCTCTGTACCAGAGGTGGTTCTACGTGGGTCTGGTCTGACATGGCCTGAGATGTGTCCTACCCAACATAGTTTTTCATGTTCTACAACAGTGTGGTTCTCAACAGGCCCTTCATGGTCCTGTCTTGGTTGCCCTAATGTTCTGGTCAGACATAGTTCATGGTCTGTGACATGGTTCTGCATGTTCTCCCAGGCCCCCCATGGTCTGGTCTGACATGGTTCTCCTCCCAGGCCCCCCCATGGTCTGGTCTGACATGGTTCTCCCAGGCCCCCCATGGTCTGGTCTGACATGGTTCTCCCAGGCCCCCCATGGTCTGGTCTGACATGGTTCTCCCAGCCCCCCCATGGTCTGTCTGACATGGTTCTCCCAGGCCCCCCATGGTCTGGTCTGACATGGTTCTCCCAGGCCCCCCATGGTCTGGTCTGACATGGTTGTCTCTCCCAGGCCCCCCATGGTCTGGTCTGACATGGTTTCTCCCAGGCCCCCCATGGTCTGGTCTGACATGGTTCTCCCAGGCCCCCCATGGTCTGGTCTGACATGTTCTCCCCCAGGCCCCCCATGGTCTGGTCTGACATGGTTCTCCCAGGCCCCCCATGGTCTGGTCTGACATGGTTCTCCCAGGCCCCCCATGGTCTGGTCTGACATGGTTCTCTCCCAGGCCCCCCCATGGTCTGGTCTGACATGGTTTCTCCAGGCCCCCCATGGTCTGGTCTGACATGGTTCTTCTCCCAGGCCCCCCCATGGTCTGGTCTGACATGGTTCTCCCAGGCCCCCCATGGTCTGGTCTGACATGGTTCTCGACCAGGCCCCCCCATGGTCTGGTCTGACATGGTTTCTCCCAGGCCCCCCATGGTCTGGTCTGACATGGTTTCTCCCAGGCCCCCCATGGTCTGGTCTGACATGGTTCTCCCAGCCCCCCATGGTCTGGTCTGACATGGTTCTCCCAGGCCCCCCATGGTCTGGTCTGACATGGTTCTCCCAGGCCCCCCCATGGTCTGGTCTGACATGGTTCTTCCTCCCAGGCCCCCCATGGTCTGGTCTGACATGGTTCTCCCAGGCCCCCCATGGTCTGGTCTGACATGGTTCTCCCAGGCCCCCCATGGTCTGGTCTGACATGGTTCTCCCAGGCCCCCCATGGTCTGGTCTGACATGGTTCTCCCAGGCCCCCCATGGTCTGGTCTGACATGGTTCTCCCAGGCCCCCCCATGGTCTGGTCTGACATGGTTCTCCCAGGCCCCCCATGGTCTTGTCTGACATGGTTCTCCCAGGCCCCCCATGGTCTGGGTCTGACATGGTTCTCCCAGCCCCCCCCCCCATGGTCTGGTCTGACATGGTTCTCCCAGGCCCCCCATGGTCTGGTCTGACATGGTTCTCCCCAGGCCCCCCATGGTCTGGTCTGAGCAATGGTTCTCCCAGGCCCCCCATGGTCTGGTCTGACAGGTTCCCAGCAGGCCCCCCATGGTCTGGTCTGACATGGTTCTCCCAGGCCCCCATGGTCTGGGGTCTGACATGGTCTCCCAGGCCCCCCATGGTCTGGTCTGACATGTTCTGGTTCTCCCAGGCCCCCCCATGGTCTGGTCTGACATGGTTCTCCCAGGCCCCCCATGGTCTGGTCTGACATGGTTCTCCCAGGCCCCCCATGGTCTGGTCTGACATGGTTCTCCCAGGCCCCCCATGGTCTGGTCTGACACATGGTTCTCCCAGGCCCCCCATGGTCTGGTCTGACATGGTTCTCCCAGGCCCCCCATGGTCTGGTCTGACATGGTTCTCCCAGGCCCCCCATGGTCTGGTCTGACATGGTTCTCCTCCCAGGCCCCCCATGGTCTGGTCTGACATGGTTCTCCCAGGCCCCCCATGGTCTGTCTGACATGGTTCTCCCAGGCCCCCCATGGTCTGGTCTGACATGGTTCTCCAGGCCCCCCATGGTCTGGTCTGACATGGTTCTCCCAGTCCCCCCATGGTCTGGTCTGACATGGTTCTCTCCCAGGCCCCCCATGGGTCTGGTCTGACATGGTTCTCCCAGGCCCCCCATGGTCTGGTCTGACATGGTTCTCCCAGGCCCCCCATGGTCTGGTCTGACATGGTTCTCCCAGGCCCCCCATGGTCTGGTCTGACATGGTTCTCCCAGGCCCCCCATGGTCTGGTCTGACATGGTTCTCCCAGGCCCCCCATGGTCTGACATGGTTCTCCCAGGCCCACCATGGTCTGACATGGTTCTCCCAGGCCCCCCCATGGTCTGACATGGTTCTCCCAGGCCCACCCACCACATGTTCTACCCTGGTCTGACATGGTTCTCCCAGGCCCACCATGGTCTGGTCTGACATGGTTCTCCCAGGCCCACCATGGTCTGAAGTGGCCCTACATGGTCCAAAACATTGTTTTGTGAAACAGAGGCCTAATCTGGACAGAGACCTGTGTGTGGACGTAGTACAGTTTCTCCATGCTTGAGGTTCCTCCGAGTTGCTGATGGAGGTTCCATCCTGGCACTGGGCACTGGGGAAGGCGTGCGCTCCTAGAGTACAAGTCTCCCCATCCAATGGTTCTCCTGATTATTATGCCAGTATGAGGGTCTCTGCAGGTGATGGAACATACGTGTCATCCTTGTCCTCTGGAGGAGGTCACCACCAGCGGGGATGAGGACTCATCTGAAGGTGCTATATCTCCTGGTAACAATGGGGACGAGGGGATGACTTTGGGGGTCCTGTAGTTGGTCTCTGATCACACCATGGGGCTCTGCAGGTACAGCTGGAGTTTTAAAAGAAGGTTCCTCTAAAAGCTGCGGGGGGCGCAGTGCTGCTTCTGTGGGACCATCACAACTAGGGATGCACTGGTGGTGTCGGTCCCAAGTACGAACTCAGCGAAATATACTCCCGAAACTGATACATTCGCATCAATACAAAATCAATGGGCACAGCCCCCCCCTTCATTCTATATGGACACAAATCGCACTGCAAGGTATCGGTACTCCGCACGGGAGACTACTGGGCCGGAAGCATCGGTACCCCCCGCACGGGAGAGTGCCGGGCCGGGAGTGTCGGTACTCCGCACGGGGAGTGCCGGGCCGGAGTACTCCAAGGGCCGGAAGTGTCGGTCGGTACTAGAACACCGCACGGGAGAGTGCCTGGGCCGGAAGCGTCGGTACTCCGCACGGGAGAGTGCCGGCCGGAAGCGTCGGTACTCCGCACGGGAGAGTGCCGGGCCGGAAGCGTCGGTACTCCTCTACCGCACGGGAGAGTGCCGGGCCGGAAGCGTCGGTACTCCGCACGGGACAGTGCGGGCCGAAGCGTCGGTACCCCGCACGGGAGAGTGCGGGCCGGAAGCGTCGGTACTACTACTCCGCACGGGAGAGTGCCGGGCCGGAAGCGTCGGTATCCCCGCACGGGAGAGTGCCGGGCCGGAAGCGTCTCGGTAGAGTGCTCGACTGGCCGGGAAGCGTCGGTACTCCGCACGGGAGAGTGCCTGGGCCGGAAGCGTCGGTCACCCCGCACGGGGAGAGTGCCGGGCCGGAAGCGTCGGTACTCCCGCACGGGAGAGTGCCGGGCCGGGAGCGTCGGTACTCCCCGCACGGGAGAGTGCCGGGCCGGGAGCGTCGGTACCCGCACGGGAGAGTGCCGGGCCGGGAGCGTCTGGTACCCCGCACGGGAGAGTGCCGGGCCGGGAGCGTCGGTACCCCCGCACGGGTGAGTGCCGGGCCGGGAGCGTCGGTAAACCCCCGCACGGGAGAGTGCCGGCCGGGAGCGTCGGTACCCCGCACGGGAGAGTGCCGGGCCGGGAGCGTCGGTACCCCGCACGGGAGAGTGCCGGGCCGGGAGGTCGGCTACCACCGCACGGGAGAGTGCCGGGCCGGGAGCGTCGGTACCCTCCCCGCACGGAGAGTGCCGAGGGCCGGGAGCGTCGGTACCCGCACGGGAGAGTGCCGGGCTCGGGAGCGTCGGTACTCTCTAGTAAAAAAAAAAAAAAGAATATCGGTGCATCCATAATTACAGCCATTAAAATACCAATCACCCCCCTAATCCCACCTAAGGCTGTATTCCCACCTGAGCGTCGCATTTTTACGGGCATTTGGTGTGCGTTTCTGTTTTTGAGCATTTTTTTCTACAGAGCTTTTGAGTTTTGTCTTTTTTTTTTTATAGAAAAATATCATCTGTTTCATCATTTGGTGCTCGGCTTTTCCATCAATTTTTGTTTTATTTTTTTTTATCACTCTTTATTTTTTTTTTTTCTGCGAGGGGAGGGGGTCGGAGGTAAGGTTAGGGGTACGTTTTGTACTCGAGATCGTTGGTTAATATTTAGTTTTTTTAATTAAAGATCTTTTCAGAAACTTTTTCCATACGAAAGCACCGCGAAATAACATTTACATTCCAAAATACAAACATTTCCCTACGTTTTGCAATCCTCCTCCCGCTACCCCCACCCCCCCAAACCTTGTAATGATTTACCCCGGTCCATAGAGCTCTTCCCTTTCCATTCTATACCTATGAATGTTTGTCCTCAATCCTCAACTTTCCTTCTTTCTTCTTCGTCTTCGTCTTCGTCGTCTTCGTTCTTCGTCTCTCTTCTTCGTCGTCTTCCTCTTCCTCGTCTTCCTCTTCCTCGTCTTCCTCTTCCTCGTCTTCGTCTTCCTCGTCTTCCTCGTCTTCTCTCTGATCCTCGTCTTCCTTCGTCTTCCTCGTCTTCCTCGTCTTCCTCTCTTCCTCTTCTTCGTCTTCCTCTTCTTCGTTTTTCGTCTTTTTTTTCCTATTCTTTTTTTCTTACTATTTTCCCTCCCCCTCCCACACTTTCTTTCCCTTCTCCTTATTTGTGCTAATGCCTTACAAATCATTTTTCCTTTATTCTCCAACGTCCAATCAGATCCCTGAGCCTCCCGCTACTTCAATATATTTTCCAGATGCCTTGAAGTCAACCGTCTTCCCCCATCCTTTCTAAGTGCACCCCCGATTCCCTTCGACCTCAGTAGATGGTACAGGTTCCTCCTAAGTCCTATTTATATATTCCCCCCCGTGCTAATCCAGTCCCTCATTGTTCAGGGCTCCTGTGACCCCCAAAAATTAATATATTTTTTTTCATTGTCTTCTCAATATTTATGTATTGTTAGGGTGTTAATTTATTTTATTTTATTTTCTTGGGTTATATAAATATAAATAATAATAAATAATAAAATAAAATAACTAGAAAAGGTACAATTTCTGTGGAAATTGTGTGAAGTGTTCTTGCATCCAACCCTAACCAACGTGATTGATGACATGTAAGCAGTGCACATGGCAGCCTGATAGAGGAGAGAAATGACATTTCACACTTGTATTCTGCAGCTCACAGTTCCAGCCTGGTGACTCAGCTGCCTGGTGAGTCATCGTTGGTTGCTATAGCAACTCACTGCAGTCACAGCAAGCTTAGAGGGGCTTTTATAAACAAACTGCTCCAACTTTGCCAACTTCAAACGCTTGTAGTTTTAACCACTTCCAGTCCGGACACTTCCCCCCCCCCCCCCCTCCTTCCAGTCCGGAAAACCTCCCCCCCCCCCCCATACCAGTCCGGACCCTCCCCCCCCCGCCCCCCATTACCAGTCCCGCGGACACTTTCCCCCCCCCTTCCATTCCGGACACTTTCCCCCCCCTTCCATTTCCGGACACTTTCCCCCCCCTTCCATTCCGGACACTTTTCCCCCCCCCTTCCAGTCCGGACACTTTCCCCCCCCCCTTCCAGTCCGGGACACGCTTTCCCCCCCCTTCCAGTCCGGACACTTTCCCCCCCCTTCCAGTCCGGACACTTTTTCCCCCCCCTTCCAGTCCCGGACACTTTCCCCCCCCCTTCCATCCGGACACTTTCCCCCCCCTTCCAGTCCGGACACTTTCCCCCCCCCCTTCCAGTGCCGACACTTTCCCCCCCCTTCCAGTCCGGACACTTTCCCCCCCCCTTCCAGTCCCGGACACTTCCCCCCCCCCTTACCAGTGCCGGACACTTTTCTCCCCACCCTTCCAGTCGGACGACTCTTTCCCCCCCTTCCAGTCCCGGACACTTTCCCCCCCAATGCCAGTCCGGACACACTTTCCCCCCCCCCCCCACCCTTCACAGTCCGGACACTTGTCCCCCCCCCCCTTCCAGACCGGTACACTTTCCTTCCCCCCTCCTTCCAGATCCCGACACTTTCCCCACCCTTCCAGTCCGGGACCACTTTCCCCCCCCCTTCCAGTCCGGACACTTTCCTTCCCCCCCCTTCCAGTCCGGAACACTTTCACCCCCCCCTTAGCCAGTCCGGACACTTTCCCCGCCCCTTCTCAGTCCGGACACTTTCCCCCCCTTCCATCCCGGACCACTTTCCCCCACCCCTTCCCGTCCGGACACTTTCCCCCCCCTTCATCAGTCCCGGACACTTTCCACCCCCCCCTCTCCAGTCCCGGACACTTTCTTCCCCCCCTTCCAGTCCGGACACCTTTATCCCCACACCTCTTCCAGTCCCGGACACTTTCCCCCCCCTTCCAGTCCGGACACATTCCCACCCCCCCTTCCAGTCCGTACACTTATCCCCCCCCTTCCCAGTCCGGACACTTTCCCCCCCCCCTTCCAGTCCCGGACGACTTTCCCCCCCCCTTCCAGTCCGGACACTTTCCCCCCCCTTCCAAGTCCGGACACTTTCCCCCCCCTTCCAGTCCGGAACACTTTCCCACCCCTTCCAGTCCGGACTACTTTTCCCCCCCCCTTTCCAGTCCCGACACATTCCCCCCCCCTTCCAGTCCCCCGGACACTTTTCCCCCCACCCTTCCAGTCCGGACCACTTACGTTTCCCCCCCCCCCCCCCTTTCCAGTCCGGTACACTTTCTTTCCCCCCCCCCCCCCACCCCTTCCAGTCCGGACACATTTCCTCCCCCCACCCCCTTCCGTCCAGTACCGGACACTTTCCCCCCCCACCCCCCCCCTTCCAGTCCGGACACTCCCTCCCCCCCCCCTCCTCCCCCTTCCAGAACCGGACACTTCCTTTCCCCCCCCCCCCTTCCAGTCCCGGACAACTTCCCCCACCCCCACCCTTCCAGTCCGGACACTCCTCACCCCCCCCCCCCCCCTTACCAGTACCGGAACACTTTCCTCCGACCCCCCCCTCCCCTTCCAGACCGACACTTTCCCCCCCCCCCCCCCCCCTTCCAGACCCGGACACTCCTCCACCCTCTCCCCCCCCCCCCTCCCCTTCCAGACACACGGACCCGGGACATCTTCCCCCACCCCCCCCCTTTCCAGACCGTACACTTTCTCTCCCGCCCCCCCACCTTCCAGACCGGACACTTTCCCCCCCCCCCCCCCCCTTCCAGTCCGGACACTTCCCCCCCCCCCCCCACCTTCCAGACCGGACAACTTCCCCCCCCCCTCACCCCCTTCCAGACCGTACACTCGTACTTGGCCCCCCGCCCCTGCCAGACCGGACTCACTTTCCCCCCCCCCCCCGCCCTTCCATACCGGACCGACTTTTCCCCCCCCCCCCCCCCCTTCCAGACCGGAACACCTTTTCCCCCACCCCCCCCCTTCCGAGAACCGGAACACTTTCTTCTCTTCCTCCCCCCTCCCCCCCATCCAGACCGGACACTACATTCTCTCCCCCCCCCCCCCCTTCCAGACTGGGACCACTTTCTCTCCCCCCCCCCCCTTCCAGACAGGCACACTATCTCTCCCCCCCCCCCCCTTCCAGACCGGACACTTTTCTCCTCCCCCCCCCCCTTCCCAGACCGGACACAATTCTCTCCTCCCCCCCCCCCCTTCCAGACCCGGCACACTTTCTCCCCCCCCCCCCGCCCCTTCCAGACCCGGACACTTTCTCTCACCCCCCCCCCTTCCAGACCGGACACTTGTTTCTCTCCACCCCCCCCCCCTTCCAGACCGGACACTCATTCTCGCCCCCCCCCCCCCCTTCCAGACCGGACACTTTCTTCCCCCACCCTTCCAGACCGGACACTATCCCCCCCCTTCCTGTCGCATGGCAATTTTCAGCTTTCAGCGCTATCCACACTTATGACAATTTGTGCGCGTCGGTCCATTGCAAACACTGCACCCAAATGAATTTTTTTAAAACCAATTTTTTTTGAGATACCGATAAAGCTTTATTTTGGTTGTATTTTATATTCACATGCTGGGATTTGTATTTTTTTTTGCTATGGCAATGAAACTGTCCAAAAATTTTAAAAAAAAAGTGTTTTTTTTTATATAAATTTTTGCAAAAATAAATAATATTACAATCATAAATCTTGGCCAAAATTTATTCAGTCTTTTATCTTTTTTAGTAAAAAAAAAATCCAAATTAGTTTATAACCAAAAATTATCATTTTTTAAAACTTTTTTTTTTTTATATTTTTATTTATTTTTTATTTTTTAACATACTGTTGTCACCCCTATCAGTGGTGGGGTCACCATGTGACAACCTGTACTACATCTTCCTGTGGGGTGATGAAGATTTTTTATTATACACTGATTGCTTTTGCTCCCCATAAAGGCTTGATAAGAGGAAATCAATTTCTCGTTCTCTCTGTCCTGCATTCTTGCAGCCTATTGAAGTAAATACTGTGTGACTGAGATTAGTCACAGCTTGTCACATTGGTACACGGCCTTTTGTGAAATAGCCCTGTACCATGTGACCTCTGTGATCATCTCACAGATTTCACACACGTAGTAATGTCAATGATGTCCACCAAGTGACATCTTGCATACTACTTTGCATATGTGATCACTGACTGGCCAAATCAGTGATCACAAGAATCGGAGTGACGGGACCTCATAACAAGAGGTCCCGTCCGGCTAATCGATCGTGTTTCACAGTGTGTCCGGAGGACACAGCGGGCAACCGGGATCGCGGTAGCTTCTGCGCGCGCTCTCCCCCAGGAGCGCGCACATAGCAGGGTGCGGGGATAGGGCCGTTATTATAAACAGCCCACCTGACCCTGCAGTGCCATCGTCCGGCCGGTTTTCCGTTTATTTAATTTTTTTTTGCAACGGCCGTCGGAAGGGGTTAAAAGTATAAATGAGACTCACAAGACATTTTGATATATAGTATGTCTCTGAAATATTAAAAATGAAGCACAGTCGCAGTTTAAAAGTGTCCCTTAAAATTGAGGTGTGTCCTAGAGTGGAGTTTCAATGAATGTCAATGGGAGGGGTGAGTTGCAAACAAATGTCAGGAGACAATATAATAATAACTAGAAAATCTACAATTTCTGGGGGAAATTGTGTAAAGTGTTCTTGCATCCAACCCTAACCAAATGATTGATGAAATGTAAGCAGTGCACATGGCCAGCCTGATAGTGAGAAATGCATTTCAGCTTGTATTTTGAAGCTCACAGTCCAGCCTGGTGACTCATCTGACCTCTTGAGTGACCTTTGGTTGCATATAGCAACTCACTCAGTCAGGAATGTGAAAGGTCTGTTCTAAACACACTGCTGCGCAACTTGCCAACTTCACTGGCGATTGCCATCTTCAAACGCTTGTAGTTTTAAAAAGTATATATAAATATTAAAAATGAAGGCACAGTCACAGTTTAAAAAATGTCCTTCAAATGTCAGGTGGCTAGAGTGGAGTTTCAATGAAGTCAATAGGAGGGGTGAGTTGCAAACAAATGGTCATATTGTGAAAACTATCAGGACTGTGGCTTAGCCATGGACATTTTTAGTGGCAGCCGGGTTAGCTGAACGTTTTGATATAAGAATTTGATATTTCGTGAACCATTCAGGGAAACGTTCCACAAAGTGATAGCACACCACCATCGGGAACAATCCGCACGTTTCCGTATATTACTGTCTATGGAGTGTAAAAACTGTGGGAGGAGTTAGGGGGGTAAATTTGTCTATAATAATACGAATCTACATGTGAGATGACAGGGGGGGGTCTGCCATGCAGGAACACCTAAAAAAGAGAGGCAGGGAACAACGCTCAACTTCCAAGTGTTCTGGAACGGGGCCTAGGCTCAGAGAAGTTTGTATTGCCCTTCAGTGTCACTTAGTGAGAATCCTCACATCAGTATCATTGAACTTCCCCAGAGAGATCCTCATTGTCAGTATCACTGAACTCCCCAAGGAGATCCTCCCATTGGCATCACTCCTGTCAGTAATCACTGAATTTCCCTCAGAGAGATCCTCACATCAGTATCAATGAACTGCCCCAGAGGAATCCTCACCTCGGTGTCACTGAAACGGCCCTAGAGAGATCCTTCAATTGGTGTCCATTGAGCTTTCCCCAACCTCTCCATCTACTCAGTACGCTTCGTGTCTTTATAAACCGCCCAAACTACCAAAACATCAACCTATGGAGAGTCAAATTTGAATTTAACTTTAAAATCTTTCTTTTGGCTTTTATGTTCACTTCCAAATCTTTTTCTGCCTCTATAAACCATCAAAAAACACAAATAATTCAGATTTAATCAACCCTGAGGTGGCAAAACCCATTTCCCAGAATCCTTTGCAACGATATGCAAATGAGCAGGTTCAGCCAGTAACATTCAAATCATAACTGTCACCAGTGTGCCTATGAGAGCTCTCAACTGACTTTTCATGCCATAGCTGGACATGGGAGCAGGACCACGGCAACTGCCCGTAAAATGACAGTTTTCTTACCTAGAAAGATCGGGGGGGGGGGGGATTCTGCTGTAACAAAGAACTCATTATTAAGTCTTCTTACAGAAACACTGATTGTTATCTCACAAAATATATTCTTATTATAGCCAATTTTACCCCCCTAACTCCTCCCACAGTTTTTACACGACATAGACAAGTAATATACCGAAACGTGCGGATTGTTCCCGATCGGATTGCTATTACTTTGTGGAACGTTTCGCCGAATCGTTCACGAAATATCGCGGTTTTTGTGGTGAAATTTTCCCATAGGAATGAATGGAGCAACTAGAGTGGGAGCTGACAAAGCTAGAGTGTGGAAGGAAAAATCAGAACATGATTTGTAAACTGCCATCACTCTGTCATTTTCATGCCCACCTACACATATCTTATATCAAAACGTTCAGCTAACCCTGCTGTCACTAAAAATGTTCACAGATAAGCCATAGTCCTGATAGTTTTCAGAATATGACCATTTGTTTGCACCTCACCCCTCCCATTGACATTCATTGAAACTCCACTCTAGCCACCTGAAATTTGAAGGGACATTTTTTTTTTAAACTGCGACTGTGCCTTCATTTTTAATATTTCAGAGACATACTATGCATCAAAATGTAGGTCTGTTTCTTGTGATTCTCACAATATAAAGCTCTTCGCAGTAGCATATACACTTTTAAAAACTACAAGCGTTTGAAGATGGCAATCGCCAGTGAAGTTGGCAAGTTGCAGCAGTGTGTTTAGAACAGCACTTCTCACATGCCTGACTGAGTGAGTTGCTATAGCAACCAAAGGTCACTCAAGAGTCAGATGAGTCACCAGGCTGGACTGTGAGCTGCAAAATACAAGCTGAAATGCATTTCTCACTATCAGGCTTGCAATGTGCACTGCTTACATTTCATCAATCGCTTGGTTAGGGTTGCCGGCAAGAACACTTCACACACAATTTCCCCAGAAATTGTAGATTTTCTAGTTATTATTATTATTGTCTCCTTATTTTTTTTATTTTTTGGGATGTTAATTTATATTATTTTATGTATTTTTGTTAGTGTTTATTATGATTATTATTGTGGGTTTTGTTTTGTTTGTTTTATAGTGTGAGGGGGGTTGAGGATAGGGATTATTTATTATTGCATATTATTTGTTTAATGATTTCTTTGTGTATATTTATTTAACAACCATTTATTCATTTTGTTGATTGATTTTTTTTTTTTTTTGAGCAGAAAAAGGTTCCGAAGACGTGTGAATTGTGCATTTCCGTTCATTTTTATAGAATTAAAAATCGCTCAAAAACATGCAAAACCTGCTCGATTTTGAGAGCTTGTTTTGAGCTTCAGGCTCCCTTGAGAATATATGATTTTTTTTTTTTTTTTGTTTTGTTTTTTTTTCTTCAAGCTAGAAATCGCTCAGGTGTAAGTGGGGCTTAAAGTGATGCTAAAGGCTTAATTTACCAAAAAATAAAAACCAACAAAAACAATAATAAATTAATAAATTGTTGTTAAATAAAATACACAAATAAAAGAAATCATTAAACAAATAATATGCAATAATAAATAACTCCTATCCTCAACCCCCTCATACTATAAGAAAAAAAAAATCAATAATAATCATAAACACTGTAACAAAAATACGTAAAATAATAATATACATGAACACCCAAACAAAAAAATAAATAAGAAGACAACCCTAGCCCTATAAAATAAATAAATAAAAAAACACCCAAACAAAAAAATAAGACAATAACCCTATAAAAAAAAGAAAAATAATAAAAAAAAAACACCCAAACAAAAAAGACAACCCTATAAAAAAGAATTATTATTAATAATAATTATAATAAAAAAGACCCTAACAAAAAATAAATATATACGTCTGTGTAGTAGTGGTTTTGCACCCGGATTGTCCTCTTCTCGGGTCCTCCCGCCGGTGCTCCTGGTCCCTCCCTCTTGTCGGGTGCCCCACAGCAAGCAGCTTGCTATGAGGGCACCCAAGTAGGCACATTTCCAAGCCGCTGCTTGGCCCCGCCCCCTCTCTCCTCATTGGCTCACTGGCTATGATTGACAGCTGTGGGAGCCAATGTCCAATGAGGAGTGGGAGCCCGGGACAGCCGAGACTCCAGTGCACATCGCTGGATCGGGAGGGGGCTTAGGTGAGTATTGGGGGGGGGGGGATGCTGAAAAAGGTTTTTTACCTTCAGCCTTTGCAACCACTTTAATGGCCTGACTCCCCCCCCCCCAGCCGACGAATCATCTGACCTGAATCTAATCTGAGGTGCCCATAAGATGCTGGGTCCGCCCTGTAATTCTTGTGTTCCTCGTGCAGATGGTGGAGGAGGAATGTCTGCTGAAGAAGATGGAGATCGGCGTGTCGGAGGCGGAGAAGCGCACGGGGAAGAACGCGGTGAACATGCAGGAAACCTACACGGCGTATCTGATAGAGACCAGGTGAGGAGGGGGATGGGGGGGTCAAGGCTGGGAATGTCGCCGATGTGCGGCGTCCTGCGCGCTCTCTGATTCCATATTGTGAATCCTCCTGTATTCAGTTATATTGTAGATGTACCGCCCTCCCCCGCGTTGTACTGCGCTGCGTACACTGTTGGCGCCATAGAGATCCCCGTACAGTAATAAGTCGTCCTAGGTCTGCGCTGCGCACACTGTTGGCGCCATATAGATCCCGTACAGTAATAAGTCGTCCTAGGTCTGCGCTGCGTACACTGTTGGCGCCATAGAGATCCCGTACAGTAATAAGTCGTCCTAGGTCTGCGCTGCGTACACTGTGTGCGCCATAGAGATCCCGTACAGTAATAAGTCGTCCTAGGTCTGCGCTGCGCACACTGTTGGCGCCATAGAGATCCCGTACAGTAATAAGTCGCCCCAGGTCTGCGCTGCGCACACTGTTGGCGCCATATAGATCCCGTACAGTAATAAGTCGTCCTAGGTCTGCGCTGCGTACACTGTTGGCGCCATAGAGATCCCGTACAGTAATAAGTCGTCCTAGGTCTGCGCTGCGTACACTGTGTGCGCCATAGAGATCCCGTACAGTAATAATCGTCGTCCTAGGTCTGCGCTGCGCACACTGTTGGCGCCATATAGATCCCGTACAGTAATAAGTCGCCCCAGGTCTGCGCTGCGTACACTGTTGGCGCCATAGAGATCCCGTACAGTAATAAGTCGCCCCAGGTCTGCGCTGCGCACACTGTTGGCGCCATAGAGATCCCGTACAGTAATAAGTCGTCCTAGGTCTGCGCTGCGCACACTGTTGGCGCCATATAAATCCCGTACAGTAATAAGTCGCCCCAGGTCTGCGCTGCGTACACTGTTGGCGCCATAGAGAGATCCCGTACAGTAATAAGTCGTCCTAGGTCTGCGCTGCGTACACTGTTGGCGCCATATAGATCCCGTACAGTAATAAGTCGCCCCAGGTCTGCGCTGCGCACTAATAAAATGATGAAAGTGAGCGCGCTCCCATATAGCAGCTGATACACCAAAATGAAACCTCCAAACGTACAATAAATAATAAAGTGCAGCGCTAGGATAAATAATCACCGCAGAATCCAGATGTGGATCCGTCTATAAACATGATAAATCCAGAAGTGAGCCGTGACGGAGGGTAAGCAGCACAGAAACACAAGGCAGACGGCAAACACACAAAGCTTTATTAAAACTGACAAAGTCACTCAATGGGGAGTAGTGCAGGGAGAGTCCAACAGACTTGTAATCCAGCCCGGGGGGCAAAGCTAAAGTCCCTACAGCAGTTTGTAGTCCAACAGGGAGGTAGGAGGCAGTTCATAAGTAGTCAGACAACATGGGGGAAGCATGCACTCAGGCAGAGCGGATGTGGTGGTCTTGGGCAGGGCTGATGTGGTGGTCTCAGGCAGGGCTGATGTGGTGATTTCAGGCAGGGCTGATGTGGTGGTCTCAGGCAGGGCTGATGTGGTGGTCTCAGGCAGGGCGGATGTGGTGGTCTCAGGCAGGGCTGGTGTGGTGGTCTCAGGCAGGGCTGGTGTGGTGGTCTCAGGCAGGGCTGGTGTGGTAGTCTCAGGCAGGGGCTGGTGTGGTGGTCTCAGGCAGGGCTGGTGTGGTGGTCTCAGGCAGGGCTGGTGCGGTGGTCTCAGGCAGGGCTGGTGCGGTGGTCTCAGGCAGGGCGGGTGCGGTGGTCTCAGGCAGGGCGGGTGCGGGTGGTCTCAGGCAGGGCGGGTGCGGTGGTCTCAGGCAGGGCGGGTGCGGTGGTCTCAGGCAGGGCTGGTGCGGTGGTCTCAGGCAGGGCTGGTGTGGTGGTCTCAGGCAGGGCTGGTGTGGTGGTCTCAGGCAGGGCTGGTGTGTGGTGGTCTCAGGCAGGGCTGGTGCGGTGGTGGTCTCAGGCAGGGCTGGGCTGGTGCGGTGGTCTCAGGCAGGGCTGGTGCGGTGGTCTCAGGCAGGGCGGGGTGCGGTGGTCTCAGGCAGGGCGGGTGCGGTGGTCTCAGGCAGGGCGGGTGCGGTGGTCTCAGGCAGGGCGGGTGCGGTGGTCTCAGGCAGGGCGGGTGCGGTGGTCTCAGGCAGGGCGGGTGCGGTGGTCTCAGGCAGGGCGGGGTGCGGTGCGGTAGTCTCAGGCACAGCTGACAGCGTTTCAGGCAGGGCTGATTCTGGGGTCCCCTTTACTCCAATGGGGCTTAGGCAGAGTCTAGCCACTAGAGTCCCGCTGCAGCTGGGATCCCCTTCAGTTGCTGCACAGCAGAATGGAACAACAGGAGAGACCAGCACTGACCTCTTAAACCCCCTGAGCAGGACGAGAGGTGGAGGGGGGTCATTAGCAGGATGACAATGGAGGGACTGCCTTAATTGAGTTTAGGGACATTTTGGATGACAATGGAACGGAAATACAGTAATTGAATTTGTAGCTGTAAGCAGGAGGACAGTGGGGAGGATACATTAATACAAAAGTAAGGCACTAATTAGGGATGTAGGACATCTGGGCACAAGACAGGATGGACAAGTAAACAGGATAACAATGGGGAGGATACACTAATTGAATTTGGGACCTTTTGTGGAGGGGGGCGCGTTGATTACAGGAGTATAATACTTATTGTAGGATGCTCTTCCTATGGCCAGGAGGGATTAAAGGACAAGGAATTAATAACTGAGAATTAATAACTGGGCTGGCGGAGACGTCGTGACACTCCGGATCATTAATCAGGAATTAATAATTGGCCACGCCCCTATACCGTGACAGAGCCAATATTAATATTATGGTGCTTTGAAGAAATGGTAGGATTGCGCACTCACCAGATGCGCATAGAATATGCGCGTTAATATATCCACCTCAGGGCACTTAGGTAGTGATGTATGGTAGGTGTATGTGGAACATCCGTGTAGGAATGGGCAACACTGCCGTCAAAGGATTGTCTGCTTAGCTCCAGAGGTCCCCTTTAGGATGGATAGGATCGGCCAGCTGTTTTACAGGGATTCCCTTCCTCTGGATAATGGGTCAGACTGGTGCTCTCCGCAGGTTCTGCAGGCTGAAAGGCTCCATAAAGAAGCCATAAGAAAGGTGCCCATAGTGTAGTATTTCCAAAAAAAATGTATTTGAATCCACAAATGTCAATATAGAGATATAAAGCAAGTACACTGACCATTAGTTAAGATGGCCGCCGGACCAACATGTGGCTCCGGCGGCGTGACGTCACAGCGTATTGATTTCCTGCACAGCTGTGATGCACCGTTCACTCACTGGACGCACGTAGTACATCCAAAGAGCGGAACTTGTTTAGTGTGTCCTACGCTTCCTCGGAGACACGTTTGCTGTGGTAAAACAGGTTCTCTTTATTACCCCCCCCTCTCCACCTGCAAATATTGACCTTTCTTTTACTCCCCCCACTTCCATGAGTGAGGAAATTACCTCCCCACAGGAGCATAAGCCACTCCCCTTCCTGTTCTATAAGGGCGTGATGACTGTCATTGAGCAGGGAGATGGCTCCCAACCCTCAATAATCCCCGACTGAAGCAATATGGAGATTACACGAGGCGCCTTGGGGGGCTCGGGGCTGAAGGGTGCAGTGGGGGGAGTAAAGGAAAGGTCAGTATGTGCTGCTGGGGGGGGGGGGGGGGTAATAAAGTGAGTGTGTTGCTTTGTTCTGCTCTTACCTCCCTCTTCCTTTAGATGTTCACACACAACGCTGAGGCAGTCGATTGGATATTTTAGAAATTATTTTGTTAAAATGAATAAAGTCGTTTACTCTTCGGTGTTGGCTCTAGTACCACATTCACACCGCGGCTCTGGAGTCTGGCTGTTTTATAATCCAGAACATTTGTTTCAGGTCTTTGGAGAACCCCTCCGATGGGCAGAATTCACTGGAGTCTCTCTGGAGGCGGTACAGCGAGTTTGAACTGCTGAGGAATTACCTGTGCGTCACTTACCCCTTTGTGGTGGTCCCTCCTCTGCCGGAGAAAAGGGTATGTGGCTGTAGGTTGGGTGGATGTGGTCATAGATTGAGTGAATGTGCCCATAAGCTGGATGGTGCGTCTGTACGTTGAGTGGTGCGTCTTTAGGTTGGGTCATATGGCTGTAAGTTGTGTTGTGGAGTTGTAGATTGGGTGGTGCATGTGTAAGTTGGGTAAATGTGGCCGTAGGTTGGGTGGATGTGACCGTAGTTTGGGTAGATGAGGCCGTAGATTTTGTAAATGTGCATGTAGGTTGGGTGGTATGGCTGTAGGTTGTGTTGTGGAGTTGTAGGTTGGGTGGATGTGCCCGTAGGTTGGGTGGTGTGGCTGTAGGTTGTGTTGTGGAGTCGTAGATTGGGTGGATGTGCCTGTAGGTTGGGTGGTGTGGCTGTAAATTGAGTGGTGTGTCTTTAGGTTGGGTGGATTTGGTTGTAGGTTGAGTGGTGCGTCTTTAGGTTGAGTGGTGTGGCCGTAGGTTGGGTAGAAGTGGCCGTAGGTTGGGTAGAAGTGGCTGTAGGTTATGTCATGTGGCCGTAGGTTTAGAAGTGGGTGGTATGGCTGTAGGTTGTGTGGTAGGTTGGGTGGATGTGCCCGTAGGTTGGGTGGATGTGCCCGTAGGTTGGGTGGATGTGCCCGTAGGTTGGGTGGATGTAGCTGTAGGTTGTGTTGTGGACTTGTAGGTTGGGTGGATGTGCCCTTAGGTTGGGTCGTGTGGCTGTAGGTTGCGTGGGTATGTAGCTGTAGGTTGCGTGGTATGGCCGTAGGTTGCGTGGTATGGCCGTAGGTTGGGTGGTATGGCCGTAGGTTGTGTCATGTGGCCGTAGATTGGGTGGTACATCTGTTTTGTTGGATAAATGTGCCTGTGTGTTTGTTGGTGTGGCTGTAGGTTGGGTCGTGTGGCCGTAGGTTGTGTCATCTGCCTGTAAGTTGAGTGGTATGGACGTAGGTTGAATGGTGTGTCTTTAGGTTGGGTGTTATGGCTGTAGGTTGAATTGTTGATTCGTAGACTGGGTGAATGTGGCCGTAGGTTGGATAAATCTGCCTGTGTGTTGGTAGGTTGGTCATGTGGCCGTAGGTTGGGTCATGTGGCCGTAGGTTGGGTCATGTTGGGTCATGTGGCCGTAGGTTGGGTCATGTGGCCGTAGGTTGGGTCATGTGGCCGTAGGTTGGGTCATGTGGCCGTAGGTTGAATGGTGTGTCTTTTAGGTTGGGTGGTATGGATTCAGATTGTGTTGTTGAGTCGTAGGTTGGATAAATGTGCCTGTGTGTTGGTTGGTGTGGTCGTAGGTTGGGTCATGTGGCCGTACGTTTGTGTCATGTGCCTGTATCTTGGGTGGTATGGCCGTAGGTTGAATGGCGTGTCTTTAGGTTGGGTGTTATGGATTCAGATTGTGTTGTTGGAGTCGTAGGTTGGATCAATGTGCCTGTGTGTTGGTTGGTGGTGTGGTCGTAGGTTGGGTCATGTGGCCTACGTTGTGTCATGTGCCTGTATGTTGGGTGGTATGGCCGTAGGTTGAATGGCGTGTCTTTAGGTTGGGTGTTATGGCCGATTGGTTGTGGCGTTCTTTGGATCAATGTGCCTGTGTGTTGGTTTGGTGTGGTCGTAGGTTGGGTGGTGGCCTACGTTGTGTCATGTGCCTGTATGTTGGGTGTATGGCCGTAGGTTGAATGGCGTGTCTTTAGGTTGGGTGTTATGGCTGTAAGTTGGATCAATGTGCCTGTGTGTTGGTTGGTGTGGTCGTAGGTTGGGTCATGTGGCCATGTTGTGTCATTGGCCTGTAGGTTATGTTGGGTGGTTATGGCCGTAGGTTGAATGGCGTGTCTTCTTTAGGTTGGGTGTTATGGTCGTAAGTTGGATCAATGTGCCTGTGTGTTGGTTGGTGTGGTGCCGTAGGTTGGGTCATGTGGCCTGTGTGTTGGTTGTGTCATGTGCCTGTATGTTGGGTGGTATGGCCGTAGGTTGAATGGCGTGTCTTTAGGTTGGGTGTTATGGCCGTAAGTTGGATCAATGTGCCTGTGTGTTGGTTGGTGTGGTCGTAGGTTGGGTCATGTGGCCGTACGTTGTGTCATGTGCCTGTATGTTGGGTGGTATGGCCGTAGGTTGAATGGCGTGTCTTTAGGTTGGGTGTTATTGCCGTAGGTTGGATCAATGTGCCTGTGTGTTGGTTGGTGTGGTGTTGGGTCATGTGGTTGTTGGTCATGTGCCTGTATGGGTGGTATGGCTTGTAGGTGAATGGCGTGTCTTTAGGTTGGTGGTTATTGCCGTAGGTTGGATCAATGTGCCTGTGTGTTGGTTGGTGTGGTCGTGGGTCATGTGGCCTACGTTGTGTCATGTGCCTGTATGTTGGGTGGTATGGCTGTAGGTTGAATGGGCGTGTCTTTAGGTTGGGTGTTATTGCCGTAGGTTGGATCAATGTGCCTGTGTGTTGGTTGGTGTGGCCATAGGTTAGGTCATGTGTCTGATGAGTTCCTGGAGAACCGATGTTCGGGAGGCTTTACCACAGGTTTTTATAAACCTTCAGAAATGTGGTATTGAACTTTCTGGTGAACGCTGAATCTGGGGGGTGCGGCTGTTAGAATTCATTCTGTTCTCTCTCCCGGCACAGGCAGAATTTGTGTTGGCACAAACTGTCCGCTGATAACATGGATCCTGACTTTGTGGAGAGGAGAAGAATCGGCCTGGAGAACTTCCTGCTGCGTGTGGCGGCTCATCCCGTCCTCTTCCAAGATAAAGTCCTCACCACCTTCCTCACCCAGGTACAGCCAGCGCCGGGCCATGATTGGACGTCGCTCCTCACAGGAGACGTGTTCCCTGGGGGTGACTGATATTGAAGCAGGCCTAGATATTCTCCTCCGTGTCTTTGTGTCTGTCCGCGTACATTATCTCTCTGCTTTTCTTTCCAGGAGAATGGCTGGAAGGAGGCTGCAAATGATGCCGCATTACAAATGAAGGTGAGTGATGGGTGTCAGACGTCATCCTCTATAACAGGGGTCTCCAAAGGTTCTAAACAGAAGGCCAGTTTACTTCAGACTCTGAGGGGGCCGGACTGTGGCCAGTGGGAGTAAACAATGTTCCATAATTGGTGTCAGTGGGAGGAATAGTGCCCCATCATTGGTGTCAGTGGGAGGAATAGTGCCCCATCTTTGGTGTCAGTGGGAGGAATAGTGCCCCATCATTGGTATCAGTGGGAGGAATAGTGCCCCATCATTGGTGTCAGTGGGAGGAATAGTGCCCCATCATTGGTGTCAGTGGGAGGAATAGTGCCCCATCATTGGTGTCAGTGGGAGGAATAGTGCCCCATCATTGGTGTCAGTGGGAGGAATAGTGCCCCATCATTGGGTGTCAGTGGGAGGAATAGTGCCCCATCATTGGTGTCAGTGGGAGGAATAGTGCCCCATCATTGGTATCAGTGGGAGGAATAGTGCCCCATCATTGGTGTCAGTGGTAGGAATAGTGCCCCATCGTTGGTGTCAGTGGTAGGAATAGTGCCCCATCGTTGGTGTCAGTGGTAGGAATAGTGCCCCATCATTGGGTGTCAGTGGGAGGAATAGTGCCCCATCATTGGTGTCTTTGGGAGGAATAGTGCCCCATCATTGGTGTCTTTGGGAGGAATAGTGCCCCATTCATTGGTGTCAGTGGGAAGAATAGCGCCCCAACATTGGTGTCGGTGGGAGGAATAGTGCCCCATCATTGGTGTCAGTGGGAGGAAATAGTGCCCCCGATCATTGGTGTCGGTGGGAGGAATAGAATAAGTGCCCCATCGTTGGTTGTGGGGTGGGAGGAATAGTGCCACATTGTTGGTGTCATTTGGGGATTGGTGCCCCATCATTGGCATCAGTGGGAGGAATAGTGGCCCATCGTTGGTGTCAGTGGAAGGAATAGTGCCCCATCATTTGGTGTCGGTGGGAGGAATAGTGCCCCATCATTGGTGTCGGTGGGAGGAATAGTGCCCCATCATTGGTGTCAGTGGGAGGAATAGTGCCCCATCATTGGTATCGGTGGGAGGAATAGTGCCCCATCATTGGTGTCGGTGGGAGGAATAGTGCCCCATCATTGTGTCGGTGGGAGGAATAGTGCCCACCATTGGAGTCTTTGGGAGGAATAGTGCCCCACCATTGGAGTCTTTGGGAGGAAATAGTACCCCATCATTGGTGTCAGTGGGAGGAATAGTGCCCCATCATTGGTGTCAGTGGGAGGAATAGTGCCCCATCATTGGTGTGTCAGTGGGAGGAATAGTGCCCCATCATTGGTGTCAGTGAGAGGAATAGTGCCCCATCATTGGTGTCAGTGAGAGGAATAGTGCCCCATCATTGGTGTCATTGTGGGAGGAATAGTGCCCCATCATTGGTGTCAGTGGGAGGAATAGTGCCCCATCATTGGTGTCAGTGGGAGGAATAGTGCCCCATCATTGGTGTCAGTGGGAGGAATTAGTGCCCCATCATTGGTGTCAGTGAGAGGAATAGTGCCCCACCATTGGTGCCAGAGGGAGGAATAGTGCCCCATCATTGACGTCAGTGGGGAGGAATAGTGCCCCATCATTGGTGTCAGTGGGAGGAATAGTGCCCATCATTGGTATCGGTTGGGAGGAATAGTGCCCCATCATTGGTGTCATGTGGGAGGAATAGTGCCCATCATTGGTGTCGGTGGGAGGAATAGTGCCCCATCATTGGTGTCAGGTGGGAGGAATAGTGCCCCATCATTGGTGTCATTGAAGGAATAGTGCCCCATCATTGGTGTCAGTGGGAGGAATAGTGCCCCATCATTGGTGTCAGTGGGAGGAATAGTGCCCCATCATTGGTGTCAGTGGGAGGAATAGTGCCCCATCATTGGTGTCAGTGGGAGGAATAGTTGCCCCATCATTGGTGTCAGTGGGAGGAATAGTGCCCCCATCATTGGTGTCAGTGGGAGGAATAGTGCCCATTCATTTGGTGTCAGTGAGAGGAATAGTGCCCCATCATTGGTGTCAGTGAGAGGAATAGTGCCCCATCATTTGGTGTCAGTGAGAGAATAGTGCCCCATCATTGGAGTCTTTGGGAGGAATAGTACCCCACCATTGGTGCCAGAGGGAGGAATAGTGCCCCACCATTGGTGCCAGAGGGAGGAATTAGTGCCCCACCATTGGTGTCAGTGGGAGGAATAGTGCCCCATCATTGGTGTCTTTGGGATTGGGACTAGTTAGTGCCCATCATTGGTGTCATGTTTAGTGGGAGGAATAGTGCCCCATCATTGGTGTCAGTGGGAGGAATAGTGCCCCATCATTGGTGTCAGTGGGAGGAATAGTGCCCCATCATTGGTGTCAGTGGGAGGAATAGTGCCCCCATCATTGGGTGTCAGTGAGAGGAATAGTGCCCCATCATGTGTGTCGGTGAGAGGAATAGTGGCCCCATCATTGGAGTCTCTTGGGAGGAATAGTAACCCCATCATTGGTGCCAGAGGGAGGAATAGTGCCCCACCATTGGTGCCAGAGGGAGGAATAGTGCCCCACCATTGGTGCCAGAGGGAGGAATAGTGCCCCACCATTGGTGCCAGAGGGAGGAATAGTGCCCCACCATTGGTGTCAGCAGAGATATCCATTCACTAAGATTTATGGCTTCTGTTAGCAGTTCCCCTTTTTGTACACCATGATTGGCTCTTCATTCCCGGACCCCTTTCAGTTACACCATGATTGGCTCTTCATTCCCAGACCCTTTTAGTTAATTATGATTGGCTCTTCATTCCCAGACCCTTTTAGTTACATTTGATTAGCTCTTCATTCCCAGACCCTTTTAGTTACATTATGATTGGCTCTTCATTCCCGGACCCTTTTAGTTACATTATGATTGGCTCTTCATTCCTGGACCCCTTTCAGTTACATTATGATTGGCTCTTCATTCCTGGACCCTTTTAGTTACATTATGATTGGCTCTTCATTCCCGGACCCTTTTAGTTACATTATGATTGGTTCTTCATTCCCGGAGCCTTTTAGTTACATTATGATTGGCTCTTCATTCCCAGACCCTTTTAGTTACATTATGATTGGCTCTTCATTCCTGGACCCTTTTAGTTACATTATGATTGGCTCTTCATTCCCGGACCCTTTTAGTTACATTATGATTGGTTCTTCATTCCCGGAGCCTTTTAGTTACATTATGATTGGCTCTTCATTCCCAGACCCTTTTAGTTACATTATGATTGGCTCTTCATTCCCGGACCCTTTTAGTTACATTATGATTGGCTCTTCATTCCCGGACCCTTTTAGTTACATTATGATTGGCTCTTCATTCCCGGACCCTTTTAGTTACATTATGAATTGGGGAAACTGTGGAGATCCTTCAGTACGCAGAAGCCGCCCAATTCTTAGAAGCCCGGTTGAAGCAACACTATTGGACAGCAAAGCCAATAGGTCGTTTTTAGGGTCCAGCACTTCTCATCCATTTTTATGGGCTGCGGCTGTGCTGCAATCAGAAGATATGCAGATTTTGGGTGCAGCAGTTGTAGAAAGGAAGTTTGTCTTGTGGCTCTCCAGGTCAGAGATAATAATTGTGAACATGAATCTAATGTTCTATGTTGCAATTGTTTCTCCATATCACCGAGCTGAAACATTACAGTGATGAGCTGCAGTCCGTCAGTGGAAGCCCTGAGCAGAGTGGGAAGTCCTGTGGGTAGTGGCACAGGGGAGGGAAGTCCTGTGGGTAGTGGCACAGGGGAGGGAAGTCCTGTGGGTAGTGGCACAGGGGAGGGAAGTCCTGTGGGTAGTGGCACAGGGGAGGGAAGTCCTGTGGGTAGTGGCACAGGGGAGGGAAGTCCTGTGGGTAGTGGCACAGGGGAGGGAAGTCCTGTGGGTAGTGGCACAGGGGAGGGAAGTCCTGTGGGTAGTGGCACAGGGGAGGGAAGTCCTGTGGGTAGTGGCACAGAGGAGGGAAGTCCTGTGGGTAGTGGCACAGAGGAGGGAAGTCCTGTGGGTAGTGGCACAGAGGAGGGAAGTCCTGTGGGTAGTGGCAGAGGGGAGGGAAGTCCTGTGGGTAGTGGCACAGAGGAGGGAAGTCCTGTGGGTAGTGGCAGAGGGGAGGGAAGTCCTGTGGGTAGTGGCAGAGGGGAGGGAAGTCCTGTGGGTAGTGGCAGAGGGGAGGGAAGTCCTGTGGGTAGTGGCAGAGGGGAGGGAAGTCCTGTGGGTAGTGGCAGAGGGGAGGGAAGTCCTGTGGGTAGTGGCAGAGGGGAGGGAAGTCCTGTGGGTAGTGGCAGAGGGGAGGGAAGTCCTGTGGGTAGTGGCAGAGGGGAGGGAAGTCCTGTGGGTAGTGGCAGAGGGGAGGGAAGTCCTGTGGGTAGTGGCAGAGGGGAGGGAAGTCCTGTGGGTAGTGGCACAGGGGAGGGAAGCCCTGAGCAGAGTGGGAAGCCCTGTGGGTAGTGGGACAGAGGAGAGAAGCCCCAGGCAGAGTGGGACGCCCTGGGGGTAGTGGGACAGGGGAGGGAAGTCCTGGGGGTAGTGGGACAGGGGAGGGAAGTCCTGGGGGTAGTGGGACAGGGGAGGGAAGTCCTGGGGGTAGTGGGACAGGGGAGGGAAGTCCTGGGGGTAGTGGGACAGGGGAGGGAAGCCCTGAGCAGAGTGGGAAGCCCTGTGGGTAGTGGGACAGAGGAGAGAAGCCCCAGGCAGAGTGGGACGCCCTGGGGGTAGTGGCACAGAGGAGGGAAGTCCTGGGGGTAGTGGGACAGGGGAGGGAAGCCCCGAGCAGGTGGGGTGGGACAGGGGAGGGAAGCCCCGAGCAGAGTGGGAAGCCCTGTGGGTAGTGGGACGGGGGGGGGGGGGGGGTCTTGTGGTTCTCCAGGTCAGAGATAATAATTGAATCTAACAGTCTATGTTGTGATTGTTCCTCCACATCACAGGAGATTCACCGAGCTGAAACATTACAGTGATGAGCTGCAGTCGGTCGTCTCTCATCTCCTGCGAGTCTTGGCGGTGAGTGTCTTCGGGATGTAGAACCGCTCTGGGATTCCTCTACAGCGGCTGTGCAAAACTGAGGAGAGGGATGCCGTTCAGATCTACATGTAATAGAATGTTTGGCTTTCTTTCAGAGGGTGGCAGACCGACTTTATGGTGTTTATAAAGTACATGGCAATTACGGCAGAGTGTTTAGGTGAGCCCCCCCAAAGTGTTTCTACATTCACAAATCCTCAATCTATAAGCCCTGCAGAGTTGGGTAATGGAAGGAAGCCCCGGGGAGGCGTGGCAGAGGAGGGGAGGCGTGGCAGAGGAGGGGAGGCGTGGCAGAGGAGGGGAGGCGTGGCAGAGGAGGGGAGGCGTGGCAGAGGAGGGGAGGCGTGGCAGAGGAGGGGAGGCGTGGCAGAGGAGGGGAGGCGTGGCAGAGGAGGGGGGGCCCCGGGGGGGGCGTGGGACAGGGGAGGGGGGCCCCGGGGGGAAGTGGGACAGGGGAGGGAGGCCCCGGGGGGAAGTGGGACAGGGGAGGGAGGCCCGGGGGGAAGTGGGACAGGGGAGGGAGGCCCCGGGGAAGTGGGACAGAGGGGGGAAACCCTAAGGTAGTGGAACAGAGGAGGGAAGCCTTTGGGGGGTGGAGTGGGGTAGAGGAGGGGAGCCCTTGGTGGAGTGGGACAGGGGAGGGGAGCCCCGGGGCGGAGTGGGACCGGAGGCCCCGGGGCGGAGTGGGACCGGAGGCCCCGGGGCGGAGTGGGACCGGGGAGGGAGGCCCCGGGGCGGAGTGGGACAGGGGAGGGGGGAAACCCTAAGGTAGTGGAACAGGGGAGGGGGGAAACCCTAAGGTAGTGGAACAGGGGAGGGGGGAAACCCTAAGGTAGTGGAACAGAGGAGGGAAGCCTTTGGGGGGTGGAGCGGGACCGGGGAGGGGAGCCCCGGGGCGGAGCGGGACCGGAGGCCCCGGGGCGGAGCGGGACAGGGGAGGGAGGCCCCGGGGGGAAGCGGGACAGGGGAGGGAAACCTTTGGGGGGTGGAGCGGGGTAGAGGAGGGGAGCCCTTGGGGGGGGGCAGCAGAGGAGGGGAGCCCTGGGCTGAGTGGGACAGGGGAGGGGAGCCCTGGGGGGGGGTAGCAGGGCAGCAGAGGAGGGGAGCCCTTGTTGGGAGTCGGACAGACCATGGGAGTCTCGGGTTAGTTGGGTATATTATCTTGTAGAAGTTTCTGCTTTTATTCAGCAATATTTCTTTTTTCGCAGTGAGTGGAGTGCCATAGAAAAAGGAGATGGGGGATGGACTGCAGAGCGCCGGACATCACATGGATGTGTGAGTGTGCTTTGAATTGTATAGTTGGGAGCAACACCTACTTGAAGAAGTACATAGGCTGCCATTCCTGGAAATGCCGGTTGCCTGGCTGCTTCATACAGTGACCCTGATACTTGAATTCACGGATCTGTTTCTAGTATGTGAAGAAATCAAATCCGTCCTAATTCTAGGTAGTGCAGCCACATGTGACCATCCTACATGTGTTCCTCAATGGGGCCCATTCACACCATTGTGTTACTGCGCTATTCATTTGAATGGCGCCAAAACGCACCTTAAAAATGCAACGCACAGCAACTTGCTACCATGCGTTGTGGTGATACATTTTTCCTTTTCTGCTGTGGTGCGTTGACAGGACATGCGTACGGAATGGACTACATTAAAGTAGAACTCTGGTTATGAAGTAAAGTATTCTGTGTGATAAAGCGGTCAGTGGTTGCGTTCTTTGTGTCGCACTCTTCCTGATCAGACGACCGTGGGGCGCCATGACGTCACAGGCCTAGCTGCAACTGTGCTTGGTGTTCCTCATCAAGCCCTTTCTTGTCGATCAACATGTAGGAGATGCCTGGGCCCCATCCACTCCTGACTGACATGTCGATTCCTCGCCACCTGCTCATTTTTGCAAGCTTGGCTAGCTGTAATTTGCATAGGACACGCCCAGTTGTAAATCTAAGCAAATTCCCAAAACACGGCGCTTTTGAGCGGACGTGACAAGTGGAATCATGGGAAATGTGACCTAGGGGAGACACAGCTGATTGGAATCATGGGAAATGTGACCTAGGGGAGACAGGGAAATGTGACCTAGGGGGGCACAGCTGATGGGAATCATGGGAAATGTGACCTAGGGGAATCATGGGAAATGTGACCTAGGGGGGAGACAGCTGATGGGAATCATGGGAAATGTGACCTAGGGGAGACACAGCTGATGGGAAATGTGACCTAGGGGGGGACAGCTGATTGGAATCATGGGAAAATGTGACCTAGGGGAGACACAGCTGATGGGAAATGTGACCTAGGGGGCACAGCTGAATTGGAATCATGGGAAATGTGACCTAGGGGAGACACAGCTGATGGGAAAATCATGGGAAATGTGACCTAGGGGAGACACAGCTGATTGGAATCATGGGAAATGTGACCTAGGGGAGACACAGCTGATTGGAATCATGGGAAATGTGACCTAGGGGAGACACAGCTGATGGGAATCATGGGAAATGTGACCTAGGGGAGACACAGCTGATGGGACCTCTTTGTTTCCCGCTCCCTCAACCTCCTAGCGATCACGGAAACCTGGATCCAGCCCACTGACTCTACCTCCCCTGCTGCACTCTCCTACGGAGGTCTCACCTGGACCCACTCACCCAGGCCTAACGGTCGTAAAGGTGGTGGGGATTGGTCTGCTCCTGTCACCGCAGAGCACCTTCCGAGTCCTCCCAAACCCCCCCTCCCTATCCTTCTCCTCCTTCGAGCCCACTGCGTCCGACTATTCTCCCCAACCCTCCTGAAGATTGCTGTGATATACCGGCTCCTGGATCCATACCCCGCTTCCTGGATGACTTCTCCTCCTGGCTACCCTTCTTCCTCTCCTCTGAGCTACCCACCATAATTCTTGGAGATTTTCAACATCCCTGTCAACCTCGACAACCCGGACACATCCCGTCTCCTCCACCTAACCTCCTCCTTTGCACTTGCACAGTGCATACAATCCACCACCCACTCCGACGGTAATATCCCTGATCTTGTCTTCTCCAACCGCGTTGCGCTCCCCACAACCTCACTAACACCCCCCTTCCCTCTCTCTGACCACAACCTGATTACCTTCTCTATCTCCTCGTCCTCCAACGCCTACCCCCTCCAAATGTCACACTCAACTACCAGCCGTAACCTCCGCAACCTTAACCCTGCCCCCCTCCACTCCGCAGTTTGATCAACTCCATGACCGCATCCTCCCCCTGTCCCTGCCCCGACTTGGCTATAACCGCCTACAACAACGCGCTGTCAGCAGCCCTTGACTCACTAGCGCCTTTAACCACACGCAACATCAGACTCCCCGACCGCTCCAGCCCTGGCAGACTGATCACACCAAAACCCTCAAACGACAAAGTCGTGCCCTGGAGCAACTATGGCGCAAAACCAAATCCCAACAAGCCTTCACCCGCTACAAATCTGCCTTCCACACCTACACCTCCTCCCTCCACGCAGCCAAACAAGTCTACTTCCTGACCCTCATCAAGGCCCTCTCCTCCAATCCTCGCCGACTCTTCTCCACCTTCAACTCTCTACTCTCTCCACCCCCACCCCCACCCAGCACCTCACTCACCGCTCCCCACCTCCACCCAGCACCTCACTCACCGCCCTTGAGATTGCCAATCACTTCAAAAACAAGATTGACACAATTCGCAAGGACATTGCCGCAACTCACACGCCCTCTCAACCCGTCCCCTCTCACACAGCTACCCCCTCATCCCCCCTCGACATAACCCACAGAGACTTCGTCGCTACTCAAACTCCCTCCAAACCCCCTTCCCCCTCACTCAGCTACCCCCTCTACACCCCTCTCCCACGGCCCCACCACTGCTCTGACCTCCTCTTCCACCCCACCCTACATTCCTCATACTGAAGCTCCCCCCAACACTCCGCACCTTTGACCTTACTACCATGGAGGAAGTCTCCAAGATCCTCTCTGATGCCCACCTCACCACCTGCCCCCTCGACCCTATCCCCTCACAACTCCTACGACCTTCCTCCCCCTCCATCCTACGCTCCCTCACCCACATCTTCAATCTCTCCCTCTCCTCCGGCACTTTCCCCTCCCCTCTGAAACATGCACACATCACCCCCATACTTAAAAAGCCCTCCCTGGACCCCAATGACCCGAACAACCTCAGACCCATCTCCCTGCTCCCATTTACATCTAAACTCCTCGAGCGCCTCGTCTACACCCGCCTAAGCTCTCACCTCAACGACAACCACCTCCTCGATCCCCTACAGTCCGGCTTCCGTCCCCTACACTCCACCGAAACCGCCTTACTCAAACTCTCCAACGACCTGCTAACCTCCAAAGCTAATGGCCACCATTCAGTGCTCCTACTCCTTGATCTCTCTGCGGCCTTCGACACAGTCCACCACCCCCCTCCTCCTCAAAAAACTACACTCCCTCGGCCTCAGAGATTCTGCCCTCTCCTGGCTCTCATCCTACCTGTCCAACGCTCTTTCGCTACCTATAATGCTACCACCTCCCCTCACTCCCCCTCTCTGTTAGGGTCCCTCAAGGCTCCGTCCTCGGGCCCCTTCTCTTCTCCATCTACACCTCCTCCTCCCTTGGCCAACTCATACACTCTCACGGCTTCAACTACCACCTCTATGCCGATGACACACAAATCTTTCTCTATCTCTCACTACCCCCTCACCCCCACCTCACCCCCTCGGTCTCAGCCCGAATCACTCACCTACTGAGCGACATATCAGACTGGATGTCGCTCCACTTCCTTAAATTGAACCTCTCCAAGACGGAGTTTCTTGTCTTCCCCCCCCAGCCCGGACACCACCCCCCATTGACTTCTCCGTCACATCCAACAACGCTACCATCAAACCCGCCCTGCAGGCCAGAGTACTTGGTGTCATTCTGGACTCCAACCTATCCTTCCAGCCCCAAGTCCAATCTTTAACAAACTCCACTCCGCACATGCAGACTCCGCCTCTGCAACATGCAGACTCCACCTCCGCAACATCACCAAAATCCGCACGTTCCTAACCCCAGAAACCACTAAACAGCTCATCCACTCCCTCATCATATCACGACTCGACTACTGTAACTCCCTCCTCACTGGCCTGCCTCGCCACAGGCTATCCCCGCTTCAGTCCATCCTGAATACGGCTGCCAGACTCATTCACCTTTCCAACCGCTCTGTCTCCGCCACCCCTTTGACCCAATTCCTCCACTGGCCTCCCACTTGGTGTCCTCCACCCCCCTCTGCCTCCCTCCACTGGCCTCCACTCAGCCCCACCCCCCTCTGCCAATCCCTCCACTGGGCCTCCACTCAGTGTCCTCCACCCCCCTCTGCCAATCCCTCCACTGGCCCTCCCACTCAGTGTCCTCCACCCCTCTCTGCCAATCCTCCACTGGCCTCCACTCAGTGTCCTCCACCCCCCTCTGCCAATCCCTCCACTGGGCTTCCGATTGCGCAACGTTATCAAATTTCAAAATCCTAACACTGACGTACAAAGCCGTCCACCATACTGCCCCAAAACCTACATCTCTGACCTAATATCCAAGTACCGCCCAACACGCACACTCTGCTCCTCACAAGACCTCCTTCTCTCTAGTTGCCTGGTCTCCTCCTCCCATGCCCGCCTCCAGGACTTCTCCAGGGTGTCACCCATCCTCTGAACTCCCTGCCCCAACCCATCAGATTATCACCTACTCTCCTCTCCTTTAGGCGCACCCTGAAAACCCATCTCTTAGGGAAGCCTACCCCACCCCCTGCTAACCTGCCGACCTCCTCCACATCCTCCCACCACTCCATCCCCCACAGCTATCTCCTCCTGTGCCACCACCCCCTCCCTCCTAGATTGTAAGCTCCGAGGAGCAGGGCCCTCGATCCCCTCGTGTTTCACATTGTATTGGTATTGTCACATGTTCTGTCCCCCTCTGTAATGTACAGCGCTGAGCGAACTATTGGCGCTTTATAAATACTGTATAATAATAATCATGGGAAATGTGACCTAGGGGGGACACAGCTGATGGGAATCATGGGAAATGTGACCTAGGGGACACAGCTGATGGGAATCATGGGAAATGTGACCTAGGGGAGACACCGCTGATTGGAATCATGGGAAATGTGACCTATGGGAGACACCGCTGATTGGAATCATGGGAAATGTGACCTATGGGAGACACCGCTGATGGGAATCATGGGAAATGTGACCTATTGGGAGACACAGCTGATGGGAATCATGGGGAAATGTGACCTATGGGAGACACAGCTGATGGGAATCATGGGAAATGTGACCTAGGGGAGACACAGCTGATGGGTATCATGGGAAATGTGACCTAGGGGAGACACCGCTGATTGGAATCATGGGGAAATGTGACCTAGGGGAGACACAGCTGATGGGAATCATGGGAAATGTGACTAGGGGGGCACAGCTGATGGGAATCATGGGAAATGTGACCTAGGGGACACAGCTGATGGGAATCATGGGAAATGTGACCTAGGGGGACACAGCTGATGGGAATCATGGGAAATGTGACCTAGGGGAGACACAGCTGATGGGTATCATGGGAAATGTGACCTAGGGGGGACAGCTATGGGAATCATGGGAAATGTGACCTAGCACAGCTGATGGGAATCATGGGAAATGTGACCTAGGGGGGCACAGCTGATGGGAATCATGGGAAATGTGACCTAGGGGAGACACAGCTGATGGGAATCATGGGAAATGTGACCTAGGGGAGACACAGCTGATGGGAATCATGGGAAATGTGACCTAGGGGGGCACAGCTGATGGGAATCATGGGAAATGTGACCTAGGGGACACAGCTGATGGGAATCATGGGAAATGTGACCTAGGGGGGCACAGCTGATGGGAATCATGGGAAATGTGACCTAGGGGAGACACAGCTGATGGGAATCATGGGAAATGTGACCTAGGGGGGCACAGCTGATGGGAATCATGGGAAATGTGACCTAGGGAGACACAGCTGATGGGAATCATGGGAAATGTGACCTAGGGGGGCACAGCTGATGGGAATCATGGGAAATGTGACCTAGGGGACACAGCTGATGGGAATCATGGGAAATGTGACCTAGGGAGACACAGCTGATGGGAATCATGGGAAATGTGACCTAGGGGAGAGACAGCTGATGGCACACTTACCAGAAATGACGTGCGAAACTCCTCCCACCACCAGTAGCGATGGTACGGAGATGAGATTTGGGGTTCTTACTGAGGGATATAATCTCATGATGAACGTTCATGGTGGGGGGCAATAATGCCACCTAATTAACAGACACAGGCTGCAAGATGTGTGAACATAAGAGCAGTGAGTGTTTCCTCCTGGGTGGGGAGTGTCCTCAGGGGCGGGGCCTGTCTCCTCTTGGGCGGGGCCTGTCGCTCTATGTGCACTGGGTTCCCTGATGTAGAGAATGGGAATAATATGCATCTACACAGAAAAGTGATGCCAGAAAAAGACTGAGTGGTCCATCGAGTCTGCCCTCTTTTGGGGGGGGAGGGTTGGTTTTGTTTTTTTTTGGGGGGGGGGGTATTTTTGGGGGGTTTTTGGTTGTTTTTTTTGTTAACATTCTTGTCTGAGTATAGATCTATGCTTGTCCCACGCATGTTTGAAGCCATTTTACTCTTTGCGGTTCCCTCCCCCACAGATACGCAGCTTCCATCGATGACATCCTGGAGGAGCAGGAACACTACGCCGACCAACTGAAAGAATATTTATTTTACGCTGAAGCTCTGAGGTACCGGAAACTTGTGACCAATGAGATCTGTGCTTGGCGTGTAAGCGGTATCAGCCTATTAATGTACACGTTATCGTGGTGCTTGCAGGTCCGTGTGCCGGAAACATGAACTCATGCAGTACGACCTGGAGATGTCCGCCCTGGACCTGGCCAGTAAGAAGCAGCAGTGTGAGGAGCTCTCCACCGGGGTACGTAGACTGGCCCAGCCCCGCCCCCGAGGTGCCATAGACTGACGTAGAAAACCCCCCCCCCCCCCCCCCCCCCCCATTAGAACACCTTTTTTTAGCCGAACTCTGAGCACAAAACCTTTCATTTAAATATATTCAATATTGGTCATACAGGAAATAAATCCACCAAAGCCTTTGCAACCCCAGATATTGCCTTGTAAAGCCGCAAGGAAATTGTCATTGTGCTGTATGTGGCCTGTGTAGGGAGCAGAGCTGTGGGAGGGGCCCAGCAGGCTCAACTTACTGCAGAAAAATTCAGGAGGGGGGCAGAAAAAAAAGTCACCCTGCACAAAGTGAGAGAGGAGAGCTGGGGGGAGGGACCCAGCAGGCTCCACCCACTACAGGCTTTATGAAGAAAACTACAGGAGTGGGAGGTGACAAGACCAATCACCTTGCACAAGATGAGAGTGCAGAGCTGTGGGAGGAGCCCAGAAGTCTTCTTCTACTACAAAAAAACTAGAGGAGGGGTGGAGACAAGACCAGCCCCCTCCCTGCACAAGGAGAGCGAACCGTGCTGTGGGAGCTGCCCCGCAGGCTCCACTACAGGAAACTACAGGAGGGGGTGGGGGCAAGATCAGTCCACCTGCACAAGGAGAGAGAGTGCAGAGCTGTGGGAGGAGCTTGTCTGGCTCCACCCACTACAGGATACTACAGAAGGGGGTGGGGGCAAGATCAGTTCCCCTTGCACAAAGACGGAGAGCAGAGCTGTGGGAGGGACCCAGCAGGCCCCACCCACTACAGAAAACTACCGGAGGGAGTCCAGACCAGTCCCCCTGCAAGAGGAGTGTGTGCAGAGCTGTGGGAGGGGCCTGCTGGGCTCCACCCACTACAGGAAACTACAGGAGGGGGAGGAGACCAGCCCAGTCCACCTGCACAAGGAGAGAGTGCAGAGCTGTGGGAGGGGCCCGGTGAGCTCCACCCAGTACAGGAAACTACAGAAGGGGGTGGGGGCAAGATCAGTTTCCCCTGCACAAAGACAGAGAGCAGAGCTGTGGGAGGGACCCAGCAGGCCCCACCCACTACAGAAAACTACTGGAGGGAGTCCAGACCAGTCCCCCTGCAAGAGGAGTGTGTGCAGAGCTGTGGGAGGGGCCTGCTGGGCTCCACCCACTACAGGAGACTACAGTAGGGGGCGGAGTCCAGACCAGTCCCCCTGCACAAGGAGAGAGTGCAGAGCTGTGGGAGGGGCCCGGTGGGCTCCACCCAGTACAGGAAACTACAGAAGGGGGTGGGGGCAAGATCAGTTCCCCCTGCACAAAGACAGAGAGCAGAGCTGTGGGAGGGACCCAGCAGGCCCCACCCACTACAGAAAGCTACAGGAGGGGTGGAGACCAGACCAGTCCCCCTGCACAGGGAGAGGGGGAGCAGCAGTGAGCGGTCTTTATTCCAGGAAGTCTCACCCTGGATGACGGCCCAGATCTGCAGGAAATACACAAAGGACACGGAGATTCCAGAAGCAGACACACGATTGGTGGATTCAGAGGATATCTGACTGCCCTGGTGTCAGCTGGAAGTTTCTGTTTTAGTGACTGGCTTTGTATCTACTATAAAGGACTTGTGTGACCTGAGAACATACCTGGAGAGATCCAGCCACACTGTGTACATGCTTGTATCAGACCCCCAATCTAGGAGCTGACACTTTATTTCCTGCAATACCCCAGAGAGAATGAATTGTGTATTTCCCTGCAGACAGTGCGAACGTTCTCCCTGAAGGGGGTCACCAACAAGCTGTTCGGTCAGGAGACGCCGGAGCAGAGGGAGGCCAAGATAAAACTGCTGGAGGAGCAGATAGAGGAGGGCGAGGAGCAGCTCAAGGAACAGAACCTGGAGAGCTGGTAGGTGTCCTGGAGAGCCCGGTAGGTGTCCAGGTGTCCTAGAGACCCCTGGAGGTGTCCTAGAGAGCCTTGGAGGTGTCCTAGAGAGCCCTGGGGGTGTCCTAGAGAGCCCTGGGGGTGTCCTAGAGAGCCCTGGGGGTGTCCTAGAGAGCCCTGGGGGTGTCCTAGAGAGCCCTGGGGGTGTCCTAGAGAGCCCTGGAGGTGTCCTAGAGAGCCCTGGGGGTGTCCTAGAGAGCCCTGGGAGTGTCTTAGAGAGCCCTGGGGGTGTCCTAGAGAGCCCTGGGGGGAGAGAGCCCTGGGGGTGTCCCGGAGAGCCCTGGGGGTGTCCCTGGGGGTGGAGAGCCCTGGGGTGTAGAGAGCCCCGGAGAGCCCTGGGGGGTGTCCCGGAGAGAGCCCTGGGGGGTGTCCCGGAGAGCCCTGGAGGTATCCCGGGAGAGCCCTGGAGGTGTCCGGAGAGCCGGGAGGTGTCCTCTCTGATCTGCTGCTACATTGGACCAATATATTTGTACAAGGATGTGAAGCTGATCAGCAAAACTGCAGGGAGAGCACCATGAGATGGAGGGGATTGCAGTGAATGATCAGGTGATCAGTGGGGGTGGCAGCAATTGGATCAGGAGGTATGGATTGAGGCTTGGCAGTGTGGGATGGGGGGTAAAGAGTAGGGCACGGCAGTGTGGAATGGGGGGGGGGGGGGTAAGGATTGGGGGCACGGCAGTGTGGAATGGGGGGGGTGTGGGAGTAGGGCACGGAAGTGTCGAATGGGGGGGGTGAGGAGTAGTAGGGCACGGCAAGTGGAATGGGGGGGGTGTGGATTGGGGGCACGGCACGGCAGTGTGTGGATGGGGGGGGGGTGAGGATTTGGGCACGGCAGTGTGGGATGGGGGGGGGGTGAGGATTTGGGCACGGCAGTGTGGGATGGGGGGGTGTGAGGATTGGGGCACAGTGTGGGAATGGGGGGGGGGGGCAGTGTGGGATGGGGGGTGGTGAGGAGGGGGCACGGCAGTGTGGAATGGGGGGGGGGGGGTGGGGTGGTGAGGATTATGTGGGCATGGGCAGTGTGGAATTAGGGGGGGGGGAGGGGGGGGGTGAGGACTTGGGCACGGCAGTGTGGGGGGGGGGGGGGGGGTCGTGGCAGTGTGGGTTGGGGGGTGGGTGAGGATTGGGCACGGCAGTGTGGAATGGGGGGGGGGGGGGTGAGGATTTGGGCACGGCAGTGTGGGATGGGGGGGGGATGTGAGGATTTGTGGGACAGAGTTGGGGGGACCCCGGTGTGAGGATTTGGGGCACGGCAGTGTGGTGAGGTGTTTGGGGGGGGGGTGAGGATTGGGGTGGGGCAGTAGGGGTGGGGGGTGGTGAGATGGGGGGAGTGTGGGGTGGGGGGGGGGGGGGGGGGTGGTGAGGGGGGCATGGGCGGTGGTAGGGGGGGGGGGTGAGGACTTGGGCAGGCAGGGGTGTGTTGTAGGGGGTTCGGGGGGGGGGGTGAGGAGGTGTTTGGGCACTTGGGCACGGCTGTGGGGTGGGATTGGGAGGGTGAAGAGCAGTGTGGGATGGGGGGCACGGGTAGGTGAGTGTGATTGTTTGTCGGCAGGGGATGTGAGGAGTAGGGCACAGCAGTGTGGAAGGGGGGAGAGGAGCTCTGTGGGGGCGGGTGTCGGGGGAGGGGGGAGAGCTCTGTGGGGGCGGTGTCGGGGAGGGGAAGGGGGGAGTGCTCTGTGGGGCTGTTATGGGCGTGGGGCCAAGCTGATGCATAGCAGTGGAAGGGTGTCGGGGGGAAGGGGGGGGAGCTCTGTGGGGGGGCGGTGTCGGGGAAGGGGGGAGTGCTCTGTGGGGGCATTGTCGGGGAAGAGCTCTGTGGGTCGGGGAGGGGGGTGTGGGGGAGCTAGGGGGTGGTCGGGGAAGAGCTCTGTGGGGGGGAAGGGGGGAGTGCTCTGTGGGGGCATTGTCGGGGAAGAGCTCTGTGGGGGGGGGGGCGGTGTGGGGCTCTGTTGTGGGGCGGTGTCGGGGAGGGGGAGGAGAGCTCTGTGGGGGCAGTGTGAAATAGAATTTGGACTTTTCCGCATATTATTCGGATTTTCTCCTCCTGGTCATGTGCTCCTTTTTTTTTTTTTTTTTTTCCTTCTGTTTTCAGTGATTTTGTACAGAAATCCTGGCAGGAAATCGAACGTTTTAAAGAACAGAAAAATCGTGACCTGAAGGAGGCGCTTATTAACTATGCGGTTATGCAGATCAGCATGTGTAAGAAGGTGAGCTCCGCCCATTGCTGGGATCTCCCCCGGGATCCCCCTTCCCCCCCCCCCCCCCCCCCGTATATATGCCACCCTGTATTGTGTCACCGAATGGAAATCTGAGGACAGAGATCTGGAAGTTGCCATTGCTGACCCCCATTTATAAACGCAGATTCCTGATCCTGGATCCTCATAATACTGGAGCTAACCTTGGCCCCCCTCCCCTCTCATCAACATGCTGATGAATATTAATGAAACCTTTCCTGTTCATTACATACCTTCTCTTAGAACCAGTGATGTCATCACTGGGTCTCTGTGCTTCTCTATACAATTATGCATAGGTAATGTCTGTTTCTTTCCTGTGTGTAGGGGATCCAGGTCTGGGGCAATGCGAAGGAATGCTTCAGCAAGATGTGAAGGAGCCCGGCCATGTCTGGGAGACTCAGACAGTTGGCTGGAAGACGACGACCAATCATCACACGGGAGGGGATTCATGTGCACAGGTGCGGCCTTCGCCTTTAAAACTTGCGCTGTGCACCTCCCCCTCCGAACACTGAATGTCCCTCTAATGAGTACGGCAGCCACCATGGATGAGTCCACCGCCATCTCCGGGATGAAACCGTTGGCTGTAGTACCCAGAATGCTCTCCACCCGGAGCACCGCCCCCTTCACCCGGAGCACCGCACCCCCCACCTGGAGTACCCTTCACCTGGGACCTCTTCCACCCCGAACACCACCATTGACAATACATGACCGCCATACTCTAAGTGCCAATCTCCGATCTTCATTTGTCTCGTTCCCACAATGATGGCGGGATGGGAGGAGCTTTCCTTCCCTACCGCCTCCTGTGGATGACAATTTCCAGTGACAATTCCCGATGAACCCCCATAATGCCACAATTCCCGATGAACCCCCATAATTCCACAATTGAACCCCTTTTATGTGATGATCAGCAAATAACATTTTCTTACCCGTCTAGCCGGAAGCCGCCATTTTGAACGAACATTTGATAGAATCCCGTCCTCTGATGGCACTTTGGTGAACAGATGGGCCAAATGGTAATTGAGAACATGGGGATGAATGATGGGGGGGAGGATGTAAAAATCTTGCTGCCCCCCTCCCCCCACCCCAGACCATGGTGCATGCCGATTGGAGGGCTTTAGTGCCTTACATCATACACACGGGCACTTTTGTTTGCATGTTTCTGATTTGCTTTATTTTCGGCTGGATCTTCGCTCCGCTCCTCGTTGGGCTGACGATGACCCCGCAGCTCCTCGTACATTCCTTGTGCCAAACTAATAAAGTATAACACGTCGCCGATTGTAGAACGCCATTGTCCTGCCTGAAATAAAGAGATTGTTCATTAGATGTCGTCTCGGGAAAAGAAACATTTGTGTAGAAAATACAGTTGTGTTCAAAATAATATCCGTGTGATGAGAAAAGTGAGTAAAGCTGCAAATCCTTCTAATCCTTTTATTTCCATCCACACAAATGCATTGGGAACACGACACATTCTATTCCAAATCACAACATGAAGAAAAATACATCAAATTTGTGTTGTTCCTCTAAAAAAAATGGAAGAAAAGTGAAAGACGGTTCAAAAAAATGGCCGTGTTTGTATTCTTCTTTACAAACTCCAACATTCACTATATAAACTGAGAAATGTTTGAAGATTTTGCTTTCCTTTGAATGACTTCATGAATATTTGGTTGTAGTCGCACTGTTTCTGAGAACTGCTGTACATCTGTGTTGCATGGAGTCCCCCAACTTCTGGCCCCTGTGATCAGGTATTCCAGCCCAGGATGATTGGACCACATTCCACAGTTCTTCTCGATTTCTTGGTTTGGCCTCAGAAACGGCATTTTTGATGTCACCCCACAAGTTTTCTATTGGATGAAGATCCGGGGATTGGGCTGGCCACTCCATAACGTCCATCTTTTGGTCTGGAACCAAGATGTTGCACGTTTACTGGTGTGTTTGGGGTCGTTGTCTTGTTGGAACACCCCATTTCAAGGGCATTTCCTCTTCAGCATAAGGCAGCATGACCTCTTCAAGTATTCTGATGGATTCAAACTGATCCATGATCCCTGGTATGCGATAAATAGGCCCAACACCGTAGTATGAGAAACATCCCCATATCATGATGCTTGCACCACCATGCTTCACTGTCTTCACAGTGTCCTGTGGCTGAATTCAGTGTTTGGGGGTCGTCTGACAAACTGTCTCCGCCCACTAGACCCAAAAAGAACAATCTTACTTTCATCAGTCCACAAAATGTTGCGCCATTTCTCTTTAGGCCGGTCAATGTGCTCTTTGGCAGATTGTAACCTCTTCAGCACACGTCTTTTTCCCAACAGTGGGACTTTGCGGGGACTTCTTGCAGATAGCTTGGCTTCACATCGGCGTCTTCTAATTGTAACAGTCCTCACAGGGAACGTCACACCTTCTTTCATCTTCCTGGAGCTGATTGTTGGCTGAGTCCTCACAGGGAACGTCACACCTTCTTTCATCTTCCTGGAGCTGATTGTTGGCTGAGTCCGCCCCATTTTGGCTATTCTTCTATCCATTCCAATGGTAGTTTTTTCGCTTTTTCTTCCACGTCTTTCAGGTTTTGGTTGCCATTTTAAAGCATTTGCCATCATTTTAGCTGAGCAGCCGATCATTTTCTGCACTTCTTTATATGTTTCCCCTCTCCAATCAACTTTTTAATCAAGGTACGCTGTTCTTCTGAACAATGTCTGGAAACCACCCATTTTCCTCAGAATTTCAGAGAGAAATGCACTGTAACCAGCATGTCCAACATTTGCTGCCTTCCTTCCTTAAATAAGGGCAATAATTGCCACCAAAGAATGAATGACCTCACTAATAGAACTCCACACGGCTATTATTGTGAACACGCCCCTTTCAATGAGTGATTCAATGACACAGAATCAGCAGCATGCATGTCATGACTGTCGGGTCTGTTGGATTTCTATGACTCTACTACACCTGCTAGGAAATTATTTGCCATGTAGAAATATCATTTCTACCAAAAAACAGCGATTGATCCGGTTAGTGATGTCTGACGGCTAGTATTTTCAACACAACTGTATGTAATACGGAACATACAGTTTCCCCCTCCCACAGTGATCATCACATTTACAGACTCCCCCTCCTGCAGTGTCCAACACATAGCTCCCACCCCACACCTCCTACCCTCAAGGTCACAAAAAATGGGGTACCGCCAGTCATGTATGGGGCCTGGGGCAACAGGGGGCCCAGGCAACAGGGGGAATCGGATGCAGGCAGGAGAGGGAAGGGGGTTTCAGTACGGCAGGGGGGCAACTACAAGAACAAGCCCGTGTGTCTCCCCGCAGCAGCTGAAAGTCTGGTCCTTCTCCCTCCCCGGCTTTCAGCTGCTGCAGGGAGAAACACGGGATCGTTCCTGTAATTGCTGCACCGATGATCCCCCCCCCCCCCCCCCCCCCCCCCCCCCCCCCCCCCCCCCCCCCCCCCCCCCCCCCCCTCCCCCCCCCCCCCCCCCCCCCCCCCCCCCCCCCCCCCCCCCAAAAAAAAAAAAAAAAAAAACTCTGCTGGTTGTGGTAACAAGTAGTGCTGTCATCCCTCATATGTGGCTCGGCTGGGGGTTCACGGGGATGTTTTAGGATGGAGAGCAGGGAAAGGGGTCAATGAATATGTCATTTACCAGACCCTTCCTTTAGCGAATGAACACAGTAACGGGTCTCACTGTGTTCATTCCTAACTGAATTTTTTTTTTTTGCTAGTGTCCTTAGGGGATGGACATCTTTTCTTCACGTCTGCTGGGAAAAACTTAAGCAATTTTATGTTCGCCTTTTTTCTTCGATTTTATGTTCCATAAGTTCTTCTTCAGTTGAGATTCCTTGTCTCATTGCTGCTTGAGCTGGTCCCTGCACTGCAGCCTTCCGATGGGTCTTTTGTCAGCCGGGCTTTTGGAATGGGGTGTCCAAAGCACACTGGACTGGACATTGTGGGCCAGACTAGAAGTGACCTTCAAACCCCGGGTCCTGCTTTTGGCGTTTTTTTTTAGACCCCATTCTGGTAGCAAGTTAGCTGTTGAGTGTCTTCCAGGTCCAGAGCCGTTTGCCCCTGAGCTTGCGCTCTCTGGAGACTCACTCTGTGATTAGGCCAACCGGACTCATTATTTGCACCACTGTAACGGAACCGGACCCCGACTGCACTGGGGGATTTCCCTGTCCGAACACAAACCATGGACACCACCACCGCTGGCCATACAAGACGAGACACCACCACCAGTCTTGAAGGAAACCAGGAAATGGACGGCCTTATTTTAACACAGACACAAGATATAAACATTCAAGGGAACAAACCCCCCCCCCCCCCCCCCTCCCTCCCGCATATGGACACAGGGCGGAGCAAACCAAATTTAGCAACCAGAGGCACATCAGCAGACAGACACCCCCCCACCAAGCCAATACACAAACACCTACATCCCATAATAGTTTGCTCCCAAGCAAGACACGCAATAGAACAATGGGATGCGCCACATGGCAGTAAACAATGAACAACCCCCCACCCCCCCCCACCCCACCTATACATGTCTACACAATATCAGGACATTCCACCCTGTACCCCTAACAGGCACAGGGTGACTTGCACATAAGAGGGGTATGGGGAGCTGAGACAGGGGTCTCCCCACCTCTCCAAAGTGAGCTGTGTTCCATGGGCCCCCCTCCCAAAGTCACACCCGTCACAACCACTGGATACCTTTGAAATTTCTGCTCCCGTTGGTTCACCATGAAGGGAGTCAGTGCTGAAGGACAGCACTGGCATCAACTGGCGGGTGGAGTGTTGTGCGTGTGCGCTTTGCACTCTGTTCCCACTAGTCTGGTAGCCTCTCCCTGCTGCTGCTGCTTTTGCAAGTTGCCACTTGGAGCTCCCATCTCCATCCCATTCCTAAGGACGATCTACAATGACTTTGGTCAGCTCCAGCCTCCAACCCTCATTGGCTACTAGCTGCCTGGGTTTTATGAGTACCTGTGGCCTTACCTCATGTCCTGAGCTTTGTTGACTCAATGGAGGGGATGGTACCTCCTGTACTAGGTTATCCCTACACTTACCTAGTTACTCGGGTTGAAAAGACACAAGTCCATCCAGTTCAATCAACAGAGGAAAAAAAGACACGTACTCAAATAGAAAACCTCCATATACACCACAGCTGATCCAGAGGAAGGCAAAGAACGATCCCCAATAAAGCATGATCCAATTTGCTCCTGCAGGGAAAAACAATTCCTTCCTGATTCCCCAATCGGATATTCCCTGGATCAACTTTACCTATTAGTATTAGTATCCATTTGTATTCTGTGTATCTAGGAAAGAATCCAGGTCTTTCTTAAAAAAAAAATCTATTGAGCTGACCAGAGCCAGTTCTTGAGGGACTCTATGCACTGCAGGCTTGATTTCTGATGTACCCATGGCTATGCTCAGGCACTGGTTATGGCTACCATCTCTAATTGACTTAGGGTGTCCTCAGTCTCTCTCTGACCAGATTATTTTTGAAAATTCAGGTCTTCTGCTGTTACCTCAGATGTGCAAGAGACCACTTCAACCCTTGTTAGTGCAGTAGGTACTACGCTGGAGCATCTGGGGAGTCAACCTGCTGTCTCCAGCCTTGGGTCTTTCAGGGCTCCTACAGCTGCAAAGACCTTTACATTAAAGATATTCCGTTATACTGACTGGAAAGCACCCTGAGAGCTCCTGAGTCCCACCTGAGTGCATACTTGAGCTTCTCCACCATGGGAAGGAGTTTGTAAAACAGTGCTCTGTACCTACCTTTGATCTGCCAGTGACCCACCTTAACAGGGAAACCACTAGGCCAGTAAGGATTCTACTGGACAACAGCAAGAACCCTTCTTAACACCCAAACCTCTCTGATGGGCTCTGCTCTTTTCTGTCTGACCTTAATATGTTACATTGAGGCAGAATGGGTTAACCCCTCAAAAACTATGACTTTCCTGCATCAGTAGACCCCTTCCTGTTTGAACATGTGGAACAGATATCTGGAGCCCTATGCTTCAGTTATGATGGCCTGCTGGAAGCCTCTAAGTTTGGGTCTTGTTGGGTTTATTGTCCATACAAAAGTGCTGAGTTCTCTGGTTAAGGTGCTGAGAGGTAGATGCTATATCTAAGGATTGCCTGCCTCCTCAGTCTTCAAGGGGCTGTCTGTGGACCAACCCTTGAAGTTGTCCAAGTAACGTGTGTATACTGCTCAGGTGGGTCTCTGCTATGGATCCATGCGGGGATCTAAAGGAGGCATGGAACTCTGGTCAGGGTGTTACCATCCTCTGAGGTAGACAGGACCATAATCGCTAAGCCTGGTTCTCAGAACATTTACTTGCATCAGTGGTGCATGGGCCCCATAACAGCCACATCCTTGTTCTTTTCCAGAGAGACCCTCATACTTGGCTGGTCAGCTTAGACTACCACTGTCTATATCCTGAACTGCGAGGGCTTTGTTTTTGGCCCCAGTGCCTTCTTTCGTCATCCATATTGTGGAACACTCAGTCAATCTCCTGTGGAGAGGACAATTGCTGTAGTCCCTAGTGGACAACACGTTCCAGATACGCCTAATGCCTGCAACATTTGGTTGGGTCTGGTTTTGTCAGAAATCATTGGAAAATGCCATTGCCTGCAGATGTTGTTACCCAGTTTGGTTCTTCAGTGGAAGAGTCCACAGCATGCTTGTCGTCATGCCCTTTACCATTGGTCAGACGGTGTGCCTGTCTGACAACTTTTGCATGAGAGTTGGGTGTTGAGGGGCCTTCCTCTCTGAGGCACCTATTTTTTTGCATCTACTCTTGGTCTGCCTCAGCCCCTTATTCTGCTGTTTGGGATCTAGCTCTGGAGCAGACTGTCTGAAGATCAAGTAGTTCCTGTCCTGTTGACTGAGTCTTCCAATCAGGGAGATAAGGACTTCTCATTCTCCTAGGCTTCATCCTAGATTTCCACAATAGGTGGTTTCTCCTACGTTGAAGGATCCTTTCCTGGTCACATGATATGGATGCTGCTAGACAGCATTTAGGTGTTGGTGTGTCTTCACCTCTAGGGAGAGACGGGAAACCTTGTGAGAAGAGAGGTAGTTTGGTTTCTGTTGTAGGCAAAGTGGTGGACTGTAGTCTGGTCTATGATGCTTCCTCTAAGGGGTGATGAAGACCTGAGTTTTCGCATATGGTAGCATCTGGAAATGGAGACGAGGTCCACACATCTAGATGCAATGCAGACCCTGCTATGCGGGTAGATGTTGGAGGAGTTGTCTATGCACTAAAGCTAATTTACTGCTGCAGGTATCTTCTGACAGTAACAGGGAATTCTTTAGTGACTCCATGGAACCTGTCCAGTTTGGCCTAGGCCCTCCCTCCCTGGTTGGTCCTCTAAGACTTTTCTGGTGCTGTTCCTTTTATTGGGTTTACTCCAGTTCTTTCCTCCATGGATTCTAACACTGTGTTGTGTCTGGGAACTATGGACCATCCCAATCCCTGTGATTCTTCGAGATTCCAAGAATTTTCAGCAGGTCTCCTTTTAGGGTTTTGCCCCAGCGGGTGCTTCTTACTGATAAGTTTGTTGAGTTCGACCGTCAGGGTTGTTATCTCTATCACCAGCCTATGGTTAGTGAATCTCTTCAATCAGCTGCTTACCCTTGTTGGAGTGCTTCCCTATAACCCTACCCAGGGGTGTAACTAGAACCTTCAGGGCCCCAATGCAAGAAACCACAAAGGCCCTCGTGGCCGGGGCCCCCCTACGGTGGCGGAATGGTAAAAGGCTGCAGGAGGTAAATGAAGAGCATCAGTTCTATGCCCCTGACCCCACCCCCTTGCTCATGCTGACTTTGTGGGATCAAATCTCGAGTTCCCTAGGTGGTCTCCGGCATCACTGTTGCATTCTGTGAAGGTTTGTGCTGACTCAGGTAAGTTCTTTCCTGGTAAGTCTCGCCTCAGAAAGGTGGGAGACTATTCTGACAGTCCTCTAGTCAGGGACTAGAACTTCTGGAGTTTAGAACTTCTCCATTTAGACCGCCTAGTCTTTTAGTTGGTCTCAGGCCCCTCTGTTGTATTCTGTGAAGGTTTGTGCTGACTCGAAGTTCTTCCTTGGTAAGTCTCACCTCAGAAAGGTGGGAGACAATTCTGACAGTCCTCTAGTCAGGGACTTACTGGTTCTTGATCCTCATTGGATCAGGTCAGTTGAAGTTTAGAACTTCTCTGTTTAGACCGCTTGGTCTTTTAGGTGGTTTCAGGCACCTCTTTTTGCATTCTGTGAAGATTTGTGCTGACTCGGGGAAGTTCTTCCTTGGTAAATCTCCCCTCAGAAAGGTGGGAGACCATTTGGACAGTCCTCTAGTCAGGCAGTTACTGGTTCTTGATCCTCTTTGGATCAGGTCAGTTGGAGTTTAGAACTTCTTCACAGAATACAACAGAGGTGCCTGAGACCACCTAAAAGACCAAGCGGTCTAAATGGAGAAGTTCTAAACTCCAACTGACCTGATCCAATGAGGATTAAGAACCAGTAACTCCCTGACTAGAGGACTGTTCGAATGGTCTCCCACCTTTCTGAGGTGAGACTTATCAAGGAAGAACTTCGAGTCAGCACAAACCTCCATTTTGACCGCTTGGTCTTGTAGTTGGTCTCAGGCCCCTCTGTTGCATTCTGTGAAGGTTTGTGCTGACTCAAAGTTCTTCCTTGATAAGTCTCACCTCAGAAAGGTGGGAGACCATTCTGACAGTCCTCTAGTCAGGCAGTTACTGGTTCTTGATCCTCACTGGATCAGGTCAGTTGGAGTTTAGAACTTCTATGATTAGACCGATTGTTCTTTTAGGTGGTCTCAGGCACCTCTGTTGCATTCCGTGAAGATTTGTTCTGACTAGAGGAAGTTCTTCCTTGGTGAGTCTTGCCTTAGTAAGGTGGGAGACCATTTGGACAGTCCTCTAGCTAGGGACTTACTGGTTCTTGATCCTCATTGGATCAGGTCAGTTGGAGTTTAGAACTTCTTCACAGAATACAACAGAGGTGCCTGAGACCAACTAAAAGACCAACGGTCTAAACAGAGTTCTAAACTTCAACTGATCTGATCCAATGAGGATCAAGAACCAGTAAGTCCCTGACTAGAGGACTGTCAGAATTGTCTCCCCCCTTTCTGAGGCGAGACTTACCAGGAAAGAACTTCCTCGCGTCAGCACAAACCTCCATTTCGGAGTTTAGAACTTCTCTGTTTAGATCACTTGGTCCTTTAGGTGGTCTTGGGCACCTCTGGTGCATTCTGTGAAGGTTTGTGCTGACGCGGGGAAGTTCTTTCTTGGTAAGTCTCGCCTCAGAAAGGTTGGAGACACTTCTGACAGTCCTCTAGCTAGGGACTTACTGGTTCTTGATCCTCATTGGATCAGGTCAGTTGGAGTTTAGAACTTCTTCACAGAATACAACAGAGGTGCCTGAGACCACCTAAAAGACCAAGCGGTCTAAATGGAGAAGTTCTAAACTCCAACTGACCTGATCCAATGAGGATCAAGAACCAGTAACTCCCTAACTAGAGGACTGTCAGAATGGTCTTCCAGCTTTCTGAGGTGAGACTTACCAAGGAAGAACTTCCCCAAGTCAGCAGAAACCTTCACAGAATGCAACAGAGGGGCCTGAGACCACCTAAAAGACCAAGCGGTCGAAATGGAGGTTTGTGCTGACTCGGAAGTTCTTCCTTGGTAAGTCTCACCTCAGAAAGCTGGAAGACCATTCTGACAGTCCTCTAGTCAGGGACTTACTGGTTCTTCATCCTCATTGGATCAGGTCAGTTGGAGTTTAGAACTTCTCCGTTTAGACCACTTGGTCTTTTAGTTGGTCTCAAGCCCCTCTGTTGCGTTCTGTGAAGGTTTGTGCTAACTAACTCGAGGAAGTTCTTCATGGGTAAGTCTCGCCTCAGAAAGGTGGGAGACCATTCTGACAGTCCTCTAGTCAGGGACTTACTGGTTCTTCATCCTCATTGGATCAGGTCAGTTGGAGTTTAGAACTTCTCCGTTTAGAACCACTTGGTCTGTCTCAAGCCCCTCTGTTGCGTTCTGTGAAGGTTTGTGCTAACTCGAGGAAGTTCTTCATGGGTAAGCCTCAGAAAGGTGGGAGACCATTCTGACAGTCTTCTAGTCAGGGAGTTACTGGTTCTTCATCCTCATTGGATCAGGTCGGTTAAAGTTTAGAAGTTCCCGCTTAGGCCGTTTGGTTTTTGTACGTGAACATGTTGGTCGGATCCGGTAACTAGGGTGCTCTGCTCTCTCCCTCCCTCTCCTTGTTGATCACATTCATATTATGGGGTCCACCTTCTAGGAAAATCGTCCTCCCTTCAGGTAGGACCTGGTGGAACATGCTCAGTGTTTCGGAATCAGGCCGGCTGTCCATCTTTTCCCAGTCTTGTTGTCAGATCCCTTCATCAGGTCGGGGAGGTTCAGCCTCCTCTCCCATGTCAGATTTGGGCGTTGGGTTCTTCAGCTGATTCTTGACTTGCAGGCAGTCCCCAGTCCTGGTTCCCGTAGGACATGCTGAGGTTTGCTGTATTGCCCACACCCCCTCTCAACTGGATGTCCCGAGAGTTCATGACTTCCTGTGTCCCTCAATGGACAAGAAAGATGGAAATTTTGTAAGTGTCGGTTGGAAGACACAAGTACTACTCCTGAGCATGCTCCTGGTCCTGTGTCCCTACAGACTCCGTCATACTGGTCATCATCGTCTGACCTTCAGATTTTTCGCTTTTCCAGTGTCCGTGTGGGGGGCGGTATAACCTGAGAGTTCATCCATTCCCTGTGTCCCTCCAAGGTCTCCAAAAAATGTTTTTTAGAATGAGTATAAAATCCATTTTGTTTTGGGAAGCGATGTAAGTTCCTGAGTTTGCTGCGATTTCCACCTCCTGCAGTCCCGCGGAAGGAGAAGCAGCACAAGGAGCCAATCAGGTGAGCTGTGGTGGTCATGTGATTAAAAGAACATTGCTAAGAGGAGCTCATCACTGCTCTGCTCCTCCTATCACAGGCTGGGGGGGCGGAGCCAGGAAGACAGGGGCTCAGTGAGTTCCAAGTGTCTGACCATCGCTGGAATGGAAGCTTCTAATGGCTGAAAAGAAGGGGTGGGGCTCAACCCTGGATGGTGGGAACCCCTCATAATGGGCACCGTGGGGGTACAGATGTGGGAACTCAGCACAGGGATGGTGGGAACCCCTCATAATGGGCACCGTGGGGGTACAGATGTGGGAACTCAGCACAGGGATGGTGGGAACCCCTCATAATGGGCACGGCGGGTGTACAGACCCGGTAACTCGGCACAGGGATGGTGGGAACCCCTCATAATGGGCACAGCGGGGGTACAGAACCCAGGGATGGTGGGAACCCCTCGTGGGCACGAGCGGGGTAACAGACCCCGGGAACTCGGCACAGGGATGGCGGGAACCCCTCGTAATGGGCACAGACCCGTGGGGGTACACCCCTCATAATGGGATAGGGGGGAACTCAGCACAGGGATGGTGGGAACCCCTCATAATGGGCACGGCGGGGGTACAGACCCGGGAACTCGGCACAGGGATGGTGGGAACCCCTCATAATGGGCACGGCGGGTGTACAGACCCGAGAATCTCAGCACAGGGATGGTGGGAACCCCTCATAATGGGCACGGCGGGTGTACAGACGCGGGAACGCGGCACAGGGATGGTGGGAATGGGCACCTCATAGGGATGGGCACGGCGGGTGTACAGACCCGAGAACTCAGCACAGGGATGGCGGGAACCCCTCATAATGGGCACAGTGGGTGTACAGACCTGGGAACTCAGTACAGGGATGGTGGGAACCAGTGGTGGACTGACAGCTCATGGGGCCCCGGGCCCGGGCAATAGGGGATCATGGGGCCCCTGTGTCCTTGTCCAAACTCAAAAAAGCCTATGAAAAAGGTACCAGGGGCATCTCATGGGGTCAGTCCGCCCCTGGTGGGAACCCCTCATAATGGGCTATTGCTGACCTACTGAAAGCACCATCAGGCTGTCAGGGACTTAGGATCAGCATGCCAGTGAAGGCAGACCTCGAGATCCGGGCTCTTCTTATGATTGAAGCGGAGGGATGACCATGACAGCCAGGAATGCGGGGAGTTCATTCTAACCAATCAGATTTCACCTTCCAGCACGTGGGGGGGAGGGGAGATTAGAAATGATAAAATATTATAAAGAATAACTGGGAGCTTTACTTATATACTCCGGGGGGGGGGGGGGGGGGGGGGGGTCCCGGTAGGTGATTCCCCCCAACATTCTGTGCCAGGGGGACACCTTCTGGGGGGGAGGGGCACAGCGATAACGATCTGTATTCTAGCGTCACAGCGTTCGGTATCAACAGCTGTCAGTGCCGGTGACGTCACCTCCTGGGCCCCTCCCCTCCAGCTCCGCCCCCTCCTCCCGGCATTCCTCGCGTCCGGCCGCCCTGTCTCCGGTTCCGGTGGGGGAGGAAGAAGCGGCGGATCCCGGGAGAGGGGGGAGGAGGGTGAGAGACCCCCCGGGGGGAACTTCTACTGACCCCCTGGACCCCGCAATACCCCCCCGGGTACCTACCGCCCGCATACTCACCTACCCTCCCCCTCACCGAATTACTGACCCCCGTGTACCCCAATACCCCCCGGGGTACCCTCCTCCCACACCCCACCCCCCCCCCTCCCCCACCTGCACCCCCCACCCCCCCACCCCACCCCCCACCCCCATACTGCTTCCTGGACCCCATAATACATCCAGGGTACCCACCCCCCACATTGAACCACATACCCCTATACAGCACCTCCCACATAGTCTCCCTGCCCCCCCCCATATACACTACCCCCAATACTCACTGTATACCTCATACCCCAATATACCCTCCCCCATAAACCTTAATGCCCCCCACTACACTGCTACTCCCAATTACAGTCCCCAGACTATTGCACCCCCTAAAACCAGATGTACAAATGCCCCCCCCCCCCACCCTTCCCCACACTGATCTACCTGCCCCAACACCTCATTACTGCCCCCCCACCTGATAATACCCCCCACATACTCTACTCCCTGATACTCACTGTATACCTGATACCCCAATTACCCCCCCCCCCACATACTGCCCTACCCACCCCAGCACTTCATAACCGTCCCCTGTATACCCCACCCCCCTCGGGTTACATACCCCTCCCACTGCACCCACAGACTGGCCATACCTGAACACCTGATAATTGCCCCCCCATTGACATTACTGCACTTGCACCCTCGGGCTTGATACTCCTCCCCATATCCTCCTCCCCGTATCCTCCTCCCCATATATCCCCTCCTCCCCATATCCTCCTCCCCATATCCTCCTCCCCATATCCTCCTCCCCGCTCCTCCCCCTATATAAGTTATAACCCCCCCCCTCCCAAAATACTCACTATACCTCTGTATACCTCATACCCCAAATACTGCCCCCTATATACACTATACCCCCCCCCCCACATACTGATCTACCCACCCCAACACAACTGCCAACCCTGTATACTTGTTACCCCAATATTACCCCCATATATACATCATACCCCTCACAACCACTTACACCCCCCTCCCCTTACACTGCACCCCCAACACCAGATAACTGCACTCTATACAAATCACTGCACCCCCCACACAACCCACCTACATGCTGCCCCCCGAACACTATAACTGCCCCCCTGTATACACTATACCCCCCACATACTGTCCTCACCCCAACACCTACTGGCCCCACTAACCTCACATAACATAACTGCCCCCCCCGTATACACTATACCCCCCACATACTGTCCTCACCCCGACACCTCATAACTGCCCCCCTGTATACACTATACCCCCACATACTGTCCTCACCCCGACACCTCATAACTGCCCCCCTGTATACACTATACCCCCCCACATACTGTCCTCACCCCGACACCTCATAACTGCCCCCCTGTATACACTATACCCCCCACATACTGTCCTCACCCCGACACCTCATAACTGCCCCCCCCGTATACACTATACCCCCCCCCACATACTGTCCTCACCCCGACACCTCATAACTGCCACCCCCGTATACACTATACCCCCCACATACTGTCCTCACCCCGACACCTCATAACTGCCCCCCCGTATACACTATACCCCCCCCCCACATACTGTCCTCACCCCGACACCTCATAACTGCCCCCCCTGTATACACTATACCCCCCCACATACTGTCCTCACCCCGACTCCTCATAACTGCCCCCCCTGTATACACTATACCCCCCACATACTGTCCTCACCCCGACACCTCATAACTGCCCCCCCCGTATATCACACTATACCCCCCCACATACTGTCCTCACCCCGACACCTCATAACTGCCCCCCCTGTATACACTATACCCCCCCCCCACATACTGTCCTCACCCCGACACCTCATAACTGCCCCCCCCCCCGTATACACTATACCCCCCCCCCACATACTGTCCTCACCCCGACACCTCATAACTGCCCCCCTGTATACACTATACCCCCCCACATACTGTCCTCACCCCGACACCTCATAACTGCCCCCCCCCCGGTGTATACACTATACCCCCCCCACATACTGTCCTCACCCCGACACCTCATAAACTGCCCCCCCTGTATACACTATACCCCCCCCCACATACTGTCCTCACCCCGACACCTCATAACTGCCCCCCCCGTATACACTATGTATACACTCATAACTGCCCCCCCCCGTATACACTACCCCCACATACTGTCCTCACCCCGACACCTCATAACTGCCCCCCTGTATACACTATACCCCCCACATACTGTCCTCACCCCGACACCTCATAACTGCCCCCCCTGTATACACTATACCCCCCCCCCCCACATACTGTCCTCACCCCGACACCTCATAACTGCCCCCCCGTATACTATACACTATACCCCCCCACATACTGTCCTCACCCCGACACCTCATAACTGCCCCCCCGTATACACCCCCCCCCCACATACTGTCCTCACCCCGACACCTCATAACTGCCCCCCCGTATACACTATACCCCCCCCCCACATACTGTCCTCACCCCGACACCTCATAACTGCCCCCCCGTATACACTATACCCCCACATACTGTCCTCACCCCGACACCTCATAACTGCCCCCCCCACTAAACCCCCCACATACTGTCCTCACCCCGACACCTCATAACTGCCCCCCCTGTATACACTATACCCCCCACATACTGTCCTCACCCCGACACCTCATAACTGCCCCCCCGTATACACTATACCCCCCCCACATACTGTCCTCACCCGACACCTCATAACTGCCCCCCCGTATACACTATACCCCCCCCCCACATACTGTCCTCACCCCGACACCTCATAACTGCCCCCCCCCCCGTATACACTATACCCCCCACATACTGTCCTCACCCCGACACCTCATAACTGCCCCCCCCCCGTATACACTATACCCCCCCCACATACTGTCCTCACCCCGACACCTCATAACTGCCCCCCCCGTATACACTATACCCCCCACATACTGTCCTCACCCCGACACCTCATAACTGCCCCCCCCCGTATATACACTATACCCCCCCCCCACATACTGTCCTCACCCCGACACCTCATAACTGCCCCCCCCGTATACACTATACCCCCCCACATACTGTCCTCACCCCGACACCTCATAACTGCCCCCCCCCGTATACACTATACCCCCCACATACTGTCCTCACCCCGACACCTCATAACTGCCCCCCCCGTATACACTATACCCCCCCCCACATACTGTCCTCACCCCGACACCTCATAACTGCCCCCCCCGTATACCGCCACTATATACCCCCCACATACTGTCCTCACCCCGACACCTCATAACTGCCCCCCCTGTATACACTATACCCCCCACATACTGTCCTCACCCCGACACCTCATAACTGCCCCCCCCGTATACACTATACCCCCCCACATACTGTCCTCACCCCGACACCCCATCATAAACTGCCCCCCCCGTATACACTATACCCCCCCACATACTGTCCTCACCCCGACACCTCATAACTGCCCCCCCGTATACACTATACCCCCCACATACTGTCCTCACCCCGACCATTCATAACTGCCCCCCCCCCGTATACACTATACCCCCCACATACTGTCCTCACCCCGACACCTCATAACTAACTGCCCCCCCCCCCCGTATACACTATACCCCCCACATACTGTCCTCACCCCGACACATCATAACTGCCCCCCCCCGTATACACTATACCCCCCACATACTGTCCTCACCCCGACACCTCATAACTGCCCCCCCGTATACACTATACCCCCCCCACATACTGTCCTCACCCCGACACACCTCATAACTGCCCCCCCGTATACACTATACCCCCCCACATACTGTCCTCACCCCGACACCTCATAACTGCCCCCCCGTATACACTATACCCCCCCACATACTGTCCTCACCCCTGACACCTCATAACTGCCCCCCCCCCGTATACACTATATACCCCCACATACTGTCCTCACCCCGACACCTCCAAATAACTGCCCCCCCCGTATACACTATACCCCCCATATACTGTCCTCACCCCGACACCTCATAACTGCCCCCCATATACAATATACTTTTGTACTGCCCCTTATAAACCGTATACACCCCCAGACTGCCCCATCTGCCCTGACACCACATAACTGCCCCCATACACTTTAATAACCCAGTTACACACCCCCCCAACACTGCACCCCCAAGGAGAGGTAGTGGGTATAATATGAAGATTGGGGAGGATAGAGGGTATAATATAGAGTTTTGCTTAGGAAGGTATAATTTGGGGTTGGGATCTATTATAGGGGGTAATAGAAGAAGGGGGTTGGGGTGGGTAGAGGATCTATTATGGGGGGGGAGGGAATAGAAGTTATAATTTGGGGGTGGGTAGAGTATCTACTGTGGTGGGAGGGGGAATAGGAGAAGGTATAATTTGGGTTGGGGGGGTGGGTAGAGGATCTATTATGGTGGGGGGGGGGGGTGAATAGAAGAAGGTATAAACTGGGTTGGGGCTGGTAGAAGATCTATTATGAAGGGGGGGAGGAAATAGAAGAAGGTATAATTTGGGTTGGGGTGGGTAGAGGATCTATTAGGGGGGGAGGGGGGATAGGAGAAGGTATAATTTGGGTTGGGGGTGGGTAGAGGATCTATTATGGTGGGGGGGGGAGGGGGGAATAGAAGAAGGTATAAATTGGGTTGGTAGAGGATCTATTATGAAGGGGGGGGGGAGAAATAGAAGAAGGTATAATTTGGGGTTGGGGTGGGTAGAGGACCTATTAGGGGGGGAGAGGATAGAAGAAAAAGGTATAATTTGGGTTGGGGGTGGGTAGAGGATCTATTATGGGGGGGGGGGGAGTAATAGAAGAAGGTATAATTTGGGTTATGGGGTGGGTAGATCTATTATGGGGGGTGGGGGTGGGAGATGGTATAATTTGGGGTGATAGGGAATCCATATAATAATTTGGGGGTGGGTAGAGGATCTATTATGGTGGGGGGGAAGGTATAATTTGGGGGGTGGATAGAGGATCTATTATGGTGGGGGGGAAGGTATAATTTGGGGGTGGGTAGAGGATCTATTATGGTGGGGGGGAAGGTATAATTTGGGGGTGGATAGAGGATCTATTATGGTGGGAGGGGGATAGGAGAAGATATAATTTGGGTTGGGGGAGGATAGATCTATTATGGTGGGAGGGGGGATAGGAGATGGTATATTTGGGTTGGGGGTGGGTAGAGGATCTATTATGGTGGGGGGGGAAGGCTTAATTTCGGTTGGGGTGGGTAGATCTATTATGGTGGGGGGTGAGTAGATCTATTATGGTGGGAGGGGGGATAAGAGAAGGTATATTTGGGTTGGGGGTGGGTAGAGGATCTATTATGGGGGGGGGGGGGGGGAAGGCTTAATTTCGGTTGGGGTGGGTAGATCTATTATGGTGGGGGGTGAGTAGATCTATTATGGTGGGAGGGGGGATAAGAGAAGGTATATTTGGGTTGGGGGTGGGTAGAGGATATATTCTGAGGAGGGGGAGGGGTAGCGCACCATGTGACCATCCTCCGCCTTCCTCGCAGGTCTCCACATGAATTATGAACATTGACAATAACCTGGAAGGGTTCCTTAAATGTGGCCAGACCACCATCCTGCCACCTTCCAGGGCGGGGGAGGCTGAGCGGCCCTGCACCCCCTTGTCACAGGCGGACTCCAGCCTTGGCCTGGCCGCTCAGGACGTCGCCCAGGGGCGCGGCGGGGAGATGATGTCACAGGACGAGCTGATGGTTCAGGAGGAGACGGTGAAGAATGACGAGGAGGGCGACTCCCCAGAGAGGTTGCTGCCCCCCGCCTTCCAGTACACGGTCAGCCGCCGCTCGGAATTGCTCCATAATTATCAATTAGTAAGCTTCATAAGGATTCTGCTTCCTTAAAGGATAACTCCACCCAATACTGAAAATTCATGCAGGGTGCGGAGTATGCTTCGGCCTCATAGAGAATATTCTCCGGCATCGGACCTGTAATCGGCAATGCTGCTTTCTGAATTATAAGGATTCCCAACTCCGCCCCCTGATCTCACAGCTGGGAGTGGGTGGAGTCATTCTTTACAAGGAATGTTTATTTGTCATGTGTTGTACATTTTATGTTTTATGTATATGTTACTAATCTTCTGTTTTGTGTTTGTCATGTATTGTTATTTTTTATTTAGCTGCATATTAGTATTTTGTGTTTACCACTTGCAGTCAGCAGATGGCGACCTTCAAATCACAACTTTCCTGGCTCATTCTACACATATGGTGCTGAAATAGATCTGAGTAGCAGGAGAGATCAGATTACACAGACTACCTAATCCAGGGGAGGTACCCCCCTCCCCCTCCTCCAGAGACTCAATCAAAAAACATTCTACATGGACAGCCTAGGAGCCCATCCCCTTAGTAAGGGTCTGCCAGCTAAAGCCATTCTACATAGACAGCGTGTGTCCCAAGAGCTTGCCATCATACACTTATAAGGGTTCATCATCTAAAAAACGTTGTATGTAGACAGCCAGTGTCCCAGGAACCCATCAATATGGACTTCTTAGGGTCTGTCAGCCAAAACCATTTTACATAGGCAGCTTATGTCCCAGGAGCCCATCAGCACCAATTTCTGAAGGTCTGTCAACAAAAAAAACTATTCTACGAAGACAGCCTGTGTCTCAAGAGTCCATCACCATGGTCTTCTAGGGGTCCAACTAAAAGTCATTCTACATAGCCTGTGTTCTAGAGCCCATCACTGTACACTTCTACGGGTCCATCAACCAAAAACTATTCTATGTAGACAGTCTGTGTTCTAGAGCCCATCACTGTACACTTCTACGGGTCCATCAACCAAAACTATTCTATGTAGACAGTCTGTGTTCTAGAGCCCATCACTGTACACTTCTACGGGTCCATCAACCAAAAACTATTCTATGTAGACAGTCTGTGTTCTAGAGCCCATCACTGTACACTTCTACGGGTCCATCAACCAAAAACTATTCTATGTAGACAGTCTGTGTTCTAGAGCCCATCACCATAGAGTTCTAAGGGTCCATCAACTAAAAATCAGTCTACATAGTCTGTGTCCCAAGAGTCCATCACCATGGTCTTCTAAGAGTCCATCCTCCAATAACCATTCCCATTAAATGACCCATGTCCTAAGAGATCATCCCCACACACCTCTAACGATTCTGTCAACCAAAAACCATTCTACATAGGCATCCTGTGACCCAAGAGCCCATCACTGTACACTTCTACATGTCCATCAACCAAAATCTATTCTATGTAGAAAGCCTGTATCCCAAGAGTTCATCACCATAGACTTTTAAGGGTCCATCAACCAAAAACTATTCCACATAGATGACCCATGTTCTAAGAGTCCATCACCACATATCTCTTAACGATTCTGTCAACCAAAAACCATTCTACATAGACAGCCTGTGACCCAAGAGCCACTCACTATACATTTTGAAGGAACTTTCATCCCAAAACCAGTCAACATATATCACTTGTGTCCCAAGAGTCCATCACTGTACACTTTTAAGGGTCCATCATCCAGAAAAACATTCTACATAGACAGCCTGTTAAGAGCCCATCACCATATGCTTCTATGGGTCCGTGCTCTAAAAAAAATATGCTACATAGATGGTCTGTGTCCAGTTAGTTCACCATGAGCCTCTAAGAGTCTGTGAAGCAAAACCCATTCTACATAGACAGCCCGTGTCCCAAGAGCCGATCACTGTACACTTCTAAGGGTCCATCAACCAAAAACCATCCTACATAGACAGCCTGTGTCCCAAGAGGCGATCACTGTACACTTCTAAGGGTCCATCAACCAAAAAAACCATCCTACATAGACAGCCTGTGTCCCAAGAGCTTGTGATCATACACTTTTAAAGGTTTCTCATCTAAAAAAATGTTTTGCTTATCCTGTGTCCCAGGAGTTCATCATATTAGGCTTCTAAGCGTCCACGAACCAAAAAACATTCTACATAGACAGCCTGTGTCCCAAGAGTCCATCACTGTACACTTTCAAGAGTCCATCATCCAGAAAAACATTCTACATAGACAGCCTGTGTCCCAAGAGTCCATCACCATGGTCTTCTAAGGGTCCATTGTCTAAAAAACATTCTATATAGACAGCCCGTGCCTCAAGAGTCTATCACCATGGTCTTCTAAGGGTCCTTCAACCAAAAACTATTCTACGTAGACTGCCTTTGTTCTAGAGTTCATCGCCATAAGCTTCTAAGGGTCCATCAACCAAAAACCATTCCAAATAGATGACCCATGTTTTAAGAGTCCATCACCATACACTTCTAATGGGTCTGTCAACCAACTCACTATACATTTCTAAGGGATTTTCATCTTAAAACCATTCCATGTATACCACCTGTGTCCCAAGAGTCCATCAACCAGAAAAACATTCTGCATAGACAGCCTGTTAAGAGGCCCCCACCATATGCTTCGAAGGGTCTGCCCTCTAAAAAAAAACATGCTACATGGATGGTCTGTGCCACCATGTGCCTCTAAGGGTCTGTCCAGCAAAACCCATTCTATGTAGACAGCCCATGTCCAAGCAGCCCATCACCGTACACTTTTGTGGGTTGATCAACCAAAAACCATCCTACATAGATAGCCTGTGTCCCAAGTGCTTGCCATCATATAAGTGTTCGTTACATAAAAATAAAAAAATATTTTTTTTGGACAGCCAGTGTCCCAGGAACTCATTATGGACTTCTAAGGGTCCGTCAGCTAAAACCATTTTACATAGACAACTAATGTCCTAAGAGTTCATCACCACCAGTTTCTGAGAGTCTGTCAACCAAAAACTATTCTGCATAAACAGCCTGTGTCCCAAGAGCCCATCACCTTGGTCTTCTAACGATCCATCAACCAAAAAAACCATTCTTCCTAGGCAACCTGTGTCCCAAGAGCCCATCACCATAGGCTTCTAGGGGTTCTTTATCCAAAAACCATTCCACATAGATTACCCATATCCCAGGAGTCCATCATTATACTCTTCTAACCAGTCCATCAAAGAAAATCCACTTTACATAGGCAGGTGTCCCAAGAGCCAATCACCATACATTTCTAAGGGTCCATCCTCTAAAAAAAACATGCTACATAGATGGTCTGTGTCCTATGAGTTTATCACCATGTGCTCCTAAGGCTCTGTTAATCAAAACACATTTTTCATAGACAGCCAGTGTCCCAAGACTCCATCATTATGGACTTCTAAGAGTCTGTCAACCAAAAAAACATGCTACATAGATAGCCTGTGCCCTAAGGATTTATACATATGGTTCTAAGAGCCAGACAACCAAAAAACATTCTACACAGCCTACACCCTAAGAGCCAACACCATGTCCTTCTTAGGGTCCCTCAACTAAAAACTATTCCACACAGACAGCCTGTGTCCCAAGAGTCCATCTCCATAAATGTCTAAGGGTCCATTATCCGAAAAAACCATTCCACATAGGCTGTGTCTCAAGAGTTGGTTGCTGTGGTCTTCTAATGGTCAGTGAAAAAAAAAAATTCTATATAGACAACCTGTGTCCCCAAGAGCCAAAAACTGTTCTTCATAATCTGTGACCTGGGAGCTGAACATCATGACATTCTAAGGTTCTGTCAACCAAAAACTATTCTGCATAAACAGCCTGTGTCCCAAGAGTCCACCACCTTGGACGTCTAAGAGTCCATCACCTTTGACTTCTAAGAGTCCATCAACCAAAAACCATTCTTCCTAGGCAACCTGTGTCCCAAGAGCCCATCACCATAGGCCTCTAGGGGTTCTTTATCCAAAAACCATTCCACATAGATGACCCATATCCCAGGAGTCCATCATTATACACTTTTAACAAGTCCATCAAAGAAAATCCACTCTACATAGACAGCCTGTGTCCTAAGAGCCAATCACCATACATTTCTAAGGGTCCATCCTCTAAAAAAAAATGCTACATAGATGGTCTGTGTCCTATGAGTTTATCACCATGTGCTCCTAAGGGTCTGTTAACCAAAACCCATTTTACATAGACAGCCAGTGTCCCAAGACTCCATCATTATGGACTTCTAAGGGTCTGTCAACCAAAAAATCATGCTACATAGATAGCCTGTGCCCTAAGGATTCATAATCACCATATGGTTCTAAAAGCCAGCCAACCAAAAAAACATTCTACATAGCCTATGCCCTAGGAGCTCCACACCATGTCCTTCTTAGGGTCCCTCAACTAAAAACTATTCCACACAGACAGCCTGTGTCCCAAGAGTCCATCATTATGGACTTCTAAGGGTCTGTCAACCAAAAACCATTCTACATAGCCTACGCCCTAAGAGCCCCACACTATGTCCTTCTTAGGGTCCCTCAACTAAAAACTATTCCACATGGACAGCCTGTGTCCCAAGAGTCCATCACCATAAACGTCTAAGGGTCTATTATTCCACATAGGCTCTGTCTCAAGAGTTGATTGCTGTGGTCTTCTAATGGTCAGTGAACCAAAAAAAAAAATTCTATAAAGACAGCCTGTGTCCCCAAGAGCCAAAAACTGTTCTACATAATCTGTGACCTGGGAGCTGAACATCATGACATTCTAAGGTTCTGTCAACCAAAAACCATTCTACACAGCCTGTGTCTCAAGTTCTCCTCACTGTGCACTGTGAAAAGGGTGGGTCCAGCAACAGTCGGGCTGGGTAGGACAGAGCTAGATGATGCTGGACGTCCTCCAGCCAGGAAATGAAATGGGAGCTATCTGACTTGCTGCAGCTTCTAATGTACATTGTGAGAAGCTCACAGTGTGCAGTGAAATCAGAGGAAGCCATTTCAGTCCAGAAGAGGAGCCAGTACATCTGAAGGGGAGGACGGAGGGAGGATTTGGAGGATTTAAAGTGGTTGTGAACCTCAGACATGAAATATAAACAATGCATATCCCTCCATAGTGTGTACTTGTATCATTCTGGAGTACAGTGTCGTTTCTACCTGCTGCTTTGTTCCTCTAGAATCAGCACTAGTCACTTCTGACGAGTTTTCCTGACACCAAGAGAAAAATGGTGACGGGGAGGGAGCTCCAACAGATTAGCAGGTGAAGAGGGGGGGAATCTCTCTTCCCTCCTATCAGCTCACAGAACTCTCCCCACTGAGCTCTGCAGTGGGTAATTTTAGCTCCCCGCCCCCTTTTTTCTGAACTCTCAGACAAGTTTTCTAAATTCTTCACTTTGAACAGCTGTAGAGAAGAGAAGGCTGCAGATAAACAGGCACAACCTATGTAGGAGGATTTGTTTCATCTCTGTCATCTGAGGCCGGTCACTTCACTGGGTATATGGAGGGCTTACAACCACGTCAAGCCCTACCTACCATTCACATCTGCTGCATCTGCCAGTTGTGGGTTGTGCATAGTTGTACGAAGCTGTCCTGTTGATGGGCTCCCTATAATGTGGCTTTGTCCCCCCCCCCCCCCACAGGTTCACGTGAAGCAAGAAATCAAGCTCACAGAAGAAGTAGACCCCCGTCTGATGGACAGTATGCAGCTGACCGGACCTGTAGATCTTCAGAAAAAGAAGAAAAGAAAACAGCGTTCCCCGGCCAAGGTCAGCAGTATGTTTGTATGCAATACACCCAAGTGTCCTGTGGGGGGAGCCAGCAATGTGATTGTATGCAATGCACCCAAGTGCCCTGTGGGGGGAGCCAGCAATCTGTATGCAATGCACCCAAGTGTCCTGTGGGGGGAGCCAGCAATCTGTATGCAATGCACCCAAGTGTCCTGTGGGGGGAGCCAGCAATGCAATTGTATGCAATGCACCCAAGTATCCTGTGGGGGGAGCCAGCAGTGTGATTGTATGCAATGCACCCAAGTGTCCTGTGGGGAGAGCCAGCAATGTGATTGTATGTAATGCACCCAAGTGTCCTGTGGGGGGAGCCAGCAATGTGTGATTGTATGTAATGCACCCAAGTGCCCTGTGGGGGGAGCCAGCAATGTGATTGTATGCAATGCACCCAAGTGTCCTGTGGGGGGGAGCCAGCAATGTGATTGTATGCAATGCACCCAAGTGTCCTGTGGGGGGAGCCAGCCATCAATGTGATTTTATGCAATGCACCCAAGTGTCCTGTGGGGGAGCCAGCAATGTGATTGTTGTATGCAATGCACCTAAGTGTCCTGTGGGGGGGAGCCAGCAATGCGATTGTATGCAATGCACCCAAGTGTCCTGTGGGGGGGGAGCCAGCAATGTGATTATATGCAATGCACCCAAGTGTTCTGTGGGGGGAGCCAGCAATGTGATTGTATGCAATGCACCCAAGTGTCCTGTGGGGGGAGCCAGCAATGTGATTATATGCAATGCACCCAAGTGTTCTGTGGGGGGAGCCAGCAATGTTATTATATGCAATGCACCCAAGTGTCCTGTGGGGGGAGCCAGCAATCTGATTGTATGCAATGCACCCAAGTGTCCTGTGGGGAGAGCCAGCAATCTGATTGTATGCAATGCACCCAAGTGTCCTGTGGTGGGAGCCAGCAGTGTGATTGTATGCAATGCACCCAAGTGTCCTGTGGGGGGAGCCAGCAGTGTGATTGTATGCAATGCACCCAAGTGTCCTGTGGGGGGAGCCAGCAGTGTGATTGTATGCCATGCACCCAAGTGTCTTGTGGGGGGAGCCAGCAATGTGTGATTGTATGCAATGCACCCAAGTGTCCTGTGGGGGGAGCCAGCAATGTGATCGTATGCAATGCAATGCACCCAAGTGTCCTGTGGGGGGAGCCAGCAATGTGATTATATGCAATGCACCCAAGTGTCCTGTGGGGGGAGCTATCAATGTGATTTATATGCAATGCACCTAAGTGTCCTGTGGGGGAGCCAGCAGTCTGATTGTATGCAATGCACCCAAGTGTCCTGTGGGGGGAGCCAGCAATGTTTATATGCAATGCACCCAAGTGTCCTGTGGGGGGAGCCAGCAGTGTGATTGTATGCAATGCACCCAAGTGTCCTGTGGGGGGAGCCAGCCATATTATATGCAATGCACCCAAGTGTCCTGTGGGGGGACATCTTTGATATTGCGGTGTGTCCCCCTCAGATCCTGACTATTAATGAAGACGGTTCTCTGGGCCTGAAGATCCCGAAGTGTCACGTGTGTGAGCATTGCAACGCTGCCTTCCGAACCAACTACCACCTGCAGAGACACGTGTTCATCCACACAGGTGAGACTCCGCTGTACACGCATCATACTGCCACCGGGGGGCGGTATGGTAGATTGGGTGGCATAGAACCCCTCTCATGTCACCATGGACAGATTTCCATTCACTTCCTGTCCCCGGAGATACAGCAGGATATCTCGGGGACTAACCTGTCCCCACTTGAAGACTTCCCACCACTTCCTCTTCCCACTGTAAAATGCGTCTCTTCCCAGCAATCTGTGCCCTGGCACAGCGCCCACCAGGACTGATGGAGGATCCGCCCAGACCTGGAGGTGGGCTTACCCCTCATATGGCCACTGCATTTACACACACACACTATATTGGCAAGAGGCCAGGACAAAGCTTTAAGAGTAATTGAGCGGGCTCAGCTGCAGGAGAATTTGGGTAGAAGAGGATGGAGTGAGGAGCCTGGGAGGGGGCCCAGATGGAATAGAGGGGCTCACCTCCAGGTGGGAGGAGCTGGGAAGGCTGAAAGCTTGGAACTTCGCCAGCCTTTGTACATACACTATATTGCCCCAAGTATTGGGCCGCCGGCCTTTCCACCCACATGACCTTTAATGGCCTCCCAGTCTTAGTCCGTAGGGTTCAATATTGAGTTGGCCCCGCCCTTTCCACGCACATGACCTTTAATGGCCTCCCAGTCTTAGTCCATAGGGTTCAATATTGAGTTGGCCCCGCCCTTTCCACACACATGACCTTTAATGGCCTCCCAGTCTTAGTCCGTAGGGTTCAATATTGAGTTGGCCCCGCCCTTTCCACGCACATGACCTTTAATGGCCTCCCAGTCTTAGTCCATAGGGTTCAATATTGAGTTGGCCCCGCCCTTTCCACGCACATGACCTTTAATGGCCCCCCAGTCTTAGTCCGTAGGGTTCAACATTGAGTTGGTCCCGCCCTTTCCCCGCACATGACCTTTAATGGCCCCCCCAGTCTTAGTCCATAGGGTTCAATATTGAGTTGGCCCCTCCCTTTCCACACACCTGACCTTTAATGGCCCCCCCAGTCTTAGTCCCGTAGGGTTCAATATTGAGTTGGCCCCGCCCTTTCCACACACGACTTTTAATGCCCCCCCAGTCTTACTCCGTAGGGTTCAATATTGAGTTGACCCCGCCCTTTCCACACACATGACCTTTAATGGCCCCCCAGTCTTAGTCTGTAGGGTTCAATATTGAGTTGGCCCCGCCCTTTCCACACACATGACCTTTAATGGCCTCCCAGTCTTAGTCTGTAGGGTTCAATACTGAGTTGTCCCCGCCCTTTCCACACACATGACCTTTAATGGCCCCCCAGTCTTAGTCTGTAGGGTTCAATATTGAGTTGGCCCCGCCCTTTCCACACACATGACCTTTAATGGCCTCCCAGTCTTAGTCCGTAAGGTTCAATATTGAGTTGGCCCCGCCCTTTCCACACACATGACCTTTAATGGCCCCCAGTCTTAGTCCGTAGGGTTCAATATTGAGTTGGCCCCGCCCTTCCCACACACACATGACCTTTAATGGCCCCCCCAGTCTTAGTCTGTAGGGTTCAATATTGAGTTGGCCCCGCCCTTCCCACACACATGACCTGTAATGGCCCCCCTCAGTCTTAGTCCGTAGGGTTCAATATTGAGTTGGCCCCGCCCTTTGCAGCTATAACAGCTTCAACTCTTCTGGGAAGGCCGTCCACAAGGTTTAGGAGGGTGTCTATGGGAAGGTTGGACCATTCTTCCAGAAGCACATTTGTCAGGTCAGGCACTGATGTCGGGGGAGGAGGCCTGGCTCGCAGTCTCCGCTCTAATTCATCCCAAAGGTGTTCTATGGGGTTGAGGTCAGGACTCTGTGCAGGACAGTCAAGTTCCTCCACCCCAAACTGGCTCCTCCATGTCTTTATGGACCTTGCTTTGTGCACTGGTGGGCAGTCATGTTGGAACAGGAAGGGGCCATCCCCAAACTCTTCCCACAAAGTCGGGAGCATGAAATTGTCCAAAATGTCACCTTAAGAGTTCCCTTCACTGGAACTAGGGGGCCAAGCCCAACCCCTGAAGAACATTCCCAGACCATAATCCCCCCTCCACCAAACTTTACACTTGGCACAATGCAGTCAGGCAAGTACCATTCTCCTGGCCACCACCAAACCCAGACATGTCCATCGGATTGCCAGACAGAGAAGCGTGATTGGTCACTCCAGAGAACACGCCTCCACTGCTCTAGAGTCCAGTGGCGGCGTGCTTTACACCACGGCATCCGACGCTTTGCATTGCACTTGGTGATGGAAGGCTTGGATGCAGCTGCTCGGCCATGGAAACCCATTCCATGGAGCTCTCTACGCACTGTTGTTGGGCTCATCTGAAGGCCACACCAAGTTTGGAGGTCTTTAGCTATTGACTCTGCAGACAGTTGGTGACTTCTGCGCACTGTGCGCTTCAGCATGCGCTGACCCCGCGCCCTGTCATGTGACGTGGCCTACCACTTGGTGGCTGAGTGGCTGTTGTTCCCAGTGGCTTCCACTTTGTTATAATCCCACTAACAGTTGAGCGTGGAATATTTAGTAGCCAGGAAATGTCACGGATGGACTTATTGCACAGGTGGCCACCTATCACGGGACCACGCTTGGAGTCACTGAGCTCCTGAGAGCGACCCATTCTTTCACCAATGTTTGTAGAAGCCGTCTGCATGCCTAGGGGCTTGATTGTATACACCTGTGTCCATGGAGGGGATTGGAACACCTGAATCACATGATATGGAGGGGATTGGAACACCTGAATCACATGATATGGAGGGGATTGGAACACCTGAATCACATGATTGGGAGGGGATTGGAACACCTGAATCACATGATTGGGAGGGGATTGGAACAACTGAATCACATGATATGAAGGGATTGGAACACCCGAATCACATGATTGGGAGGGGATTGGAACACCTGAATCACATGATATGGAGGGGATTGGAACACCTTAATCACATGATATGGAGGGGATTGGAACACCTGAATCACATGATATGGAGGGGATTGGAACACCTGAATCACATGATATGGAGGGGATTGGAACACCTGAATCACATGATTGGGAGGGGATTGGAACACCTGAATCACATGATTGGGAGTGGATTGGAAAACATGATATGGAGGGGATTGGAACACCTGAATCACATGATATGGAGGGGATTGGAACACCTGAAACATGATATGGAGGGGATTGGAACACCTGAATCACATGATATGGAGGGCGGGTCCAATACTTCAGGCACTATAGTGTATATATATGTGGACACATTTGGGGGAATTCATGAATCCTTTCAGGGCGCTGCACCCAATTCAAGTCCCTGTCACAAACTGCATGAATTTGTCTGCACTGAAGACACTGTACACTCTGATCGATGTTTATAAACAACGTTACTTTGTATCTCTCCATCTCCCGTCCGATCGATGTTTATAAACAACGTTACTTTGTATCTCTCTATCCCCTGTCTGATCGATGTTTATAAACAATGTCACTTTGTATTTCTCTATCTCCCGTCTGATCGATGTTTATAAACAATGTTACTTTGTAGCTCTCTATCCCCCGTCTGATCGATGTTTATAAACAATGTTACTTTGTATCTCTCTATCTCCCGTCTGATCGATGTTTATAAACAATGTTACTTTGTAGCTCTCTATCTCCCGTCTGATCGATGTTTATAAACAATGTTACTTTGTATCTCTCTATCTCCCGTCTGATCGATGTTTATAAACAATGTTACTTTGTATCTCTCTATCTCCCGTCTGATCGATGTTTATAAAACAACGTTACTTTGTATCTCTCTATCCTCCCCGTCTGATCGATGTTTATAAACAATGTTACTTTGTATCTCTCTATCTCCCGTCTGATCGATGTTTATAAACAATGTTACTTTGTATCTCTCCATCTCCCATCTGATCGATGTTTATAAACAATGTTACATTCTATCTCCCGTCTGATCGATGTTTATAAACAATGTTACTTTGTATCTCTCTATCCCCCGTCCGATCGAGTGTGTTATAAACAACGTTAATTTGTATCTCTATCTCCCGTCTGATCGATGTTTATAAACAACGTTACTTTGTATCTCTCCATCCTCTCCCGTCTGATCGATGTTTATAAACAACGTTACTTTGTATCTCTATCTCCCGTCTGATCGATGTTTATAAACAATGTTACTTTGTATCTCTCTATCCCCCGTCTGATCGATATTTGTAAACAACGTTACTTTGTATCTCTCGTATCTCTATCTCCCGTCTGATCGATGTTTATAAACAATGTTACTTTGTATCTCTCCATCTCTCCCGTCTGATCGATGTTTATAAACAATGTTACTTTGTATCGATTCTCTATCTCCCGTCTGATCGATGTTTTAAACAACGGAACGTTACTTTGTATCTCTCTATCTCCCGTCTGATCGATGTTTATAAACAATGTTACTTTGTATCTCTCCATCCCCGTCTGATCTGATGTTTATAAACAATGTTACTTTGTATCTATCCCCCGTCTGATCGATGTTTATAAACAATGTTACTTTGAATCTATACCCCCCGTCTGATCGATGTTTATAAACAATGTTACTTTGTATCTATCCCCCGTCTGATCGATGTTTATAAACAATGTTAACTTTGTATCTATCCCCCGTCTGATCGATGTTTATTAAACAATGTTACTCGGTGTATCTATCCCCCGTCTGATCGATGTTTATAAACAATGTTACTTTGTATCTATCCTCCGTCTGATCGATGTTTATAAACAATGTTACTTTGTATCTATCCCCCGTCTGATCGATGTTTATCCAACACGCTGTTTCAGGCGGATCTTTGTGAGGGTGTGTAGTATTTTCATTGTCATCAGCTGGTTAAAAGGCAACTCCAGCCAATCAGCTGAGAGCAGGAAGTGCCAGCAGATTCATACGATCCTGTGTTGTGCCGTAGAGCCCCGCAGTTCCTCTTCTGCTGCCGTCCCGCCTTTAGTGACATCACCGCACTGACCTCTGCATGTTCTACCCCAATCGCCTTAGCAGCCACCACACCCACTGTAAGCCAGATCATTCAGCTTTCACCCGGTGTACGGCATCACACATAGAGCTGATTACAATGTTAAATGTGGAAAGTGTCTGTTAAATAAAAGCGAGTTGTAGTCTGTATGTATGGAGATGATGAGAAGGAGGAGAGAGGATGATGATGATGAGAAGGAGGAGGAGGATGATGATGAGGAGGAGGAGCTGACCTTTAATTGTTGTCACCCAGGTGAGAAGCCGTTCCAGTGCGCTCAGTGTGACATGCGCTTCATCCAGAAGTATCTGCTGCAGCGACACGAGAAGATTCACACAGGTAAGCGGGGAGGCCGGTCGGGGTCCTGCGTGTTCCGGGCCAGTCCTGCGTGTTCCGGGGGCCGGTCCTGCGTGTTCCGGGACCCTTCCTATATTTCATCTTTTCATTATTTATTATAATATTTTATTTGCTGCGTTTCTTCCCAGGAGAGAAGCCTTTCCACTGCGACGAGTGCGGAATGCGATTCATCCAGAAGTATCACATGGAAAGACATAAGAGGACGCACAGCTGGAGAAAACCCTACCAGTGCGAGTACTGCTGAGTGCAGGTGTGTTTCATCCAACCAGAGGGGGCGCTGTCACCTGTCTATGGGGGTGTTCTGTTATTACCCGCCCACACTCCTCCAGACTGACACACACCCATCAAGGCATAACTCCTCCCACTGGTTGCATCAGGACAGAGGAGCACTGAGGCAGGGAGCTGTGACGTGTTGCTATGTACAGCCCCTTGTCAGCTCCTCCCACAGCCATGATCATTCCTGCATTGCATAGAGAAGCATGTGCTAATGAGGAGTATTCTCATAGGAGGAGAGGGCGGAGTGACGGATAGATGAGCTCCTCGGTCTGCTGCTTCTCCTTGCACTGTCCTTGTTGTCGGGGGTGGGAGGGCCAGCTTTGGCTGATGTAAATGGCAGTTGCAGGGAACCCATGAGAGCAGTCGGTAGAGGAATATTGTTCTCTCACAATGCTGCAGCTGAAATCAAATCACAAAGTCCATTCAGTTTATTTCCGGTATTTCTATGGCGCCATCGATTGACGCAGCGCTTTACATACAGTTGGTGGGTCCATATAGATTTGGGCACAGGAGACAATTTTAGGTTCTAGTTCTATGATGGATATGGATGGGCATTGCGCACTCTCTGGTGTAATTGGAGGGTATGTACATCCACATTGGGGGAGGGGTTTAGGAATTACAGCTCTTACAAGTAGCCACCCCCTTTTTCATGTACATAATCTGCACGGGATCAAATCATTGTTTTCCCCACTGTAAAAGGTAAAAAGATTTTGTACGTTTGCCCACTTACAGAGAAAATGAAGGGTCTATCATTCTTATCAGGTGAGACGTTCCTTGTAGTTGGTGGAGGAACACTTGTTGGTGAGCACACAGGTGAGACGTTCCTTGTAGTTGGTGGAGGAACCCTGGTTGGTGAGCACAGAGGTGAGACGTTCCTTGTAGTTGGTGGAGGAAACCCTTGTTGGTGAGCACAGAGGTGAGACATTTCTTGTATTTGGTGGAGGAACCCTAGTTGGCGAGCACAGAGGTGAGACGTTCCTTGTAGTTGGTGGAGGAACCCTAGTTGGTGAGCACAGAGGTGAGACGTTCCTTGTAGTTGGTGAAGGAACCCTTGTTGGCGAGCACAGAGGTGAGCCATTCCTTGTAGTTGGTGGAGGAACACTTGTTGGTGAGCACACAGGTGAGACGTTCCTTGTAGTTGGTGGAGGAACCCTTGTTGGTGAGCACAGAGGTGAGACGTTCCTTGTAGTTGGTGGAGGAACACTTGTTGGTGAGCACAGAGTGAGCCATTCCTTGTAGTTGGTGGAGGAACCCTTGTTGGTGAGCACAGAGGTGAGACGTTCCTTGTAGTTGGTGGAGGAACACTTGTTGGTGAGCACACAGGTGAGACGTTCCTTGTAGTTGGTGCAGGAACCCTTGTTGGTGAGCACAGAGGTGAGACGTTCCTTGTAGTTGGTGGAAGGAACCCTTGTTGGTGAGCACAGAGGTGAGACGTTCCTTGTAGTTGGTGGAGGAACCCTTGTTGGCGAGCACAGAGGTGAGACGTCCCTTGTAGTTGGTGGAGGAACCCTTGTTGGTGAGCACAGAGGTGAGACGTTTCCTGTAGTTGCTGGAGGAACCCTTGTTGGCAATCACAGAGGTCAGACGTTCCTTGTAGTTGGTGGAGGAACCCTTGCTGGTGAGCACAGAGGTGAGACGTTACTTGTAGTTGGTGGAGGAACCCTTGTTGGCGAGCACAGAGGTGAGACGTTCCTTGTAGTTGGTGGAGGAACCCTTGTTGGTGAGCAGAGAGGTGAGACGTTCCCTTGTAGTTGGTGGAGGAACCCTTGTTGGCGAGCACAGAGGTGAGACGTTCCTTGTAGTTGGTGAAGGAACCCTTGTTGGCGAGCAGAGAGGTGAGACGTTCCTTGTAGTTGGTGGAGGAACCCTTGTTGGTGAGCACAGAGGTGAGACATTTCTTGTATTTGGTGGAGGAACCCTAGTTGGCGAGCACAGAGGTGAGACGTTCCTTGTAGTTGGTGGAGGAACCCTAGTTGGTGAACACAGAGGTGAGACGTTCCTTGTAGTTGGTGAAGGAACCCTTGTTGGCGAGCAGAGAGGTGAGACGTTCCTTGTAGTTGGTGGAGGAACCCTTGTTGGCGAGCACAGAGGTGAGACGTTCCTTGTAGTTGGTGGTAGAACCCTTGTTGGTGAGCAGAGAGGTGAGACGTTCCTTGTAGTTGGTGGAGGAACCTTGTTGGCGAGCACAGAGGTGAGACGTTCCTTGTAGTTGGTGGAGGAACCCTTGTTGGTGAGCAGAGAGGTAAGACGTTTCTTGTAGTTGGTGGAGGAACCCTTGTTGGCGAGCACAGAGGTGAGACGTTCCTTGTAGTTGGTGGAGGAACCCATGTTGGCGAGCAGAGAGGTGAGACGTTTCCTGTAGTTGGTGGAGGAACCCTTGTTGGTGAGCAGAGAGGTGAGACCTTTCCTGTAGTTGGTGGAGGAACCCTTGTTGGTGAGCAGAGAGGTGAGACCTTTCCTGTAGTTGGTGGAGGAACCCTTGTTGGCGAGCACAGAGGTGAGACGTTCCTTGTAATTGGTGGAGGAACCCTTGTTGGTAAGCACAGAGGTGAAACGTTTCTTGTAGATGGTGGAGGAACCCTTGTTGGCGAGCACAGAGGTGAGACGTTCCTTGTAGTTGGTGGAGGAACCCATGTTGGCAAGCAGAGAGGTGAGACGTTTCCTGTAGTTGGTGGAGGAACCCTTGTTGGTGAGCAGAGAGGTGAGACCTTTCCTGTAGTTGGTGGAGGAACCCTTGTTGGCGAGCACAGAGGTGAGACGTTCCTTGTAGTTGGTGGAGGAACCCTTGTTGGTGAGCACAGAGGTGAAACGTTTCTTGTAGATGGTTCCCAGGTTTGCACACATCTCAGGAGGGATTTGGTCCACTCTCCTTTACAGATCTCTAAATATTTGAGACCTCCTTCTCTCTAGTACCCTGGTCTCCTCCTCCCATGCCCGCCTCCAGGATTTCTCCAGGGTGTCGCCCATCCTTTGGAACTCCCTGCCCCAACCCATCAGACAATGACCTACTCTCCTCTCTTTTAGGCGCACCCTGAAAACCCATCTCTTCAGAGAAGTCTACTCCACCGCCTTCTAATTTGCCGACCTCCTCCACTCTTCCTACCACTCCATCCCCCACAGCTATCTCCTCCTGTGCCACCATCCCCTCCCTCATAGATTGTAAGCTCCAAAGATCAGGGCCCTCGATCCCCTCATGTTTTGCATTGTATTGGTATTGTTTCTGTCACATGTTCTGTCCCCCTTTGTAATGTACAGCGCTGAGCGAACTATCGGCGCTTTATAAATACTGTATAATAATAATACTTGAGGTTTCTTAGCTGTCACTTGGCAACCCGAACTTTCAGCTCCCTCCATACATTTTCTATAGGATGAAGGTCTGGAGACCGGCTAGGCCACTCCATGACCTTATTGTGCTTCTTCTTGAGCCGCTCCTTTGTTGCCTCGGCAGTATATGTTGAGTCATTGTCATGATGGAAGACCCATCCACGACCCATTTTCAATGTCCTGGCTGAGGGAAGAAGTTTCTCACCCAAGATTTTATAATACATGGCCCAGTCCATTGGCCCCTCAATGCGGCAAAGTCACCCTGTACCTTTAGCAGAGAAACAGACCCAAAGCATAATGTCTCCACCTCCGTGCTGGACTGTAGAGATGGTGTTCTTAGGGTCATAGTCAGCATTTCCTCCTCCAAACACGGCGAGTCGAGTTAATGCCAAAGAGCTCAATTGTGGTCTCATCTGACCACAGGACTTTCTCCCAATCCTTCTCTGAATCATTCATGTTCATTGGCAACCTTCAGACGGGCTGTACATGTGCCTTCTTGAGGAGGGGGACCTTGCGGGCACTGCATGATTTCAGTCCATGGCGACGTGTTGTGTTACCAATGGTTGGTTCGGTGACTGTGGTCCCAACTGCCTTGAGACCCTTCACAAGCTCCTCCTGTGTAGTTCTTGGCTGGTCCCTCACTTTTCTCATCATCCTTAACCCATGAGGTGAGATCTTCCATGGAGCTCCAGACTGAGGGTGATTGATGGTTACTTTGTATTTCTTCCATTTGCAAATAATCGCTCCAACAGTCGTCTCCTTCTCACCAAGCTTCTGGCTGATGATCTTGTAGCCCATTCCATCCTTGTGCAGGTCTACAATCTTGTCCCTGAGGTCCTCTGACAGCTCTTTGGTCTTGCCCATGGTGGTGGTGAGGTGTGAATGGAAGAACAGAGATTCTGTGGACAGGTGTCTGCTATATACACAACGAGTTGTCGTTAGGGGGACCTTCTTCCATTGACAGGAGGACTGATCTGTGTACCACATGAGCACATCGCCGTTCTGTGGGAGCCAGAATCATTGTTGGTTGGTGGGGATCAAACACTTATTCTACTCACCGAACTGCAACTCCATTTATAACATTTGTATCCTGTTTTTCTGGATTTTTGGTTGATATTCTGTCTCTATCATTTATATACATCTATGATACAAATTACAGAACCGTCATTTCTCTGTAAGTGGGCGAACCTACAGACTCTGCAGGGGAGCGAATCATTATTTTCCTCCCTGTAGGTGCCTATTGCTGTCACAGGGGATGTTTACAGCAACAAAGTGATAAAAAAAATAAAATAAAACACAAATCAAAGCAACAGTGTAAAAATGACCCCCCCCCCCCCTTCCTGACCAGGTCATTTGTTTGTGATACGGCACTGCATTAATTTAACTGACAATTTGCGCGGTCATGCAATGCTGCACCCAAATGAAATGTACGTTCTTTTTCCCCTACAAAAGCTTTCTTTCGGTGGTATTTGATCACCTGTGCATTTTTTATTCTCTGCGCTATAAACAAAAAAAGACCGATAATTTTGAGAAAAAAAAAAATATTTTTGACTTTTTGCTAATAAACATATCCAGTAAAAAAAATGTAAAAAATCAAATTTCGTCATAAATAAAAAAACTCATTGGTGATTATATACCATCAAAAGAAAGCTCTATCTGTCTCGAAAAAAAAAGAAAGAAAAAAAAAGTCATATGGGTACAGTGTTGCATGACCGCGCAAGTGCCATTCAAAGTGTGAAAGCTGAGATTTGGCCTGGACTGGAAGGGGGTGACCGCGCCCGGTATTGAAGGAGTTAAATTGAGCGACATATTTGATTTACGTGAAGAGCGCTGATACTGATAGAAAATCTTTTGTTTGTTTTTCCCGCCAGTATTTCTCCCGGACGGACCGCGTACTGAAGCACAAGCGCATGTGCCACGAGAACCGAGAGCGCAAAGTCAGCAAAAGTGGCAGCAAGTCCAGCCTGTTATCCCCGGACGGCGACGTTTTCTCTGCGCTGGCCAAAGAAGGGGCGTTACCGAAGAAGAAGCAGAGGACGGACAAGATGAAGCTGCTGGGGCTGAGCGATAAGGAGGGCGCCCTGGAAAAGGCGGAGCAGAAGAAGGACAAGGCGGAGTTCCTGCCCCTGTACCCCAACAGTACCAAAGTGAAAGACGAGTACATGGTGACGGAGTACTCGGTGGAAATGCCTCATCCCTCCGTCAGCGACCTGCACCTCCAGGAAGACGTGTCCGCCGCCATCAGCCCCCCAAAACTGCTGATCAAGAAAGTGAGCAACAAAAAGAGCGTCAAACACGCGCTGGAGCAGAGCCAGGCGCTGGAGCAGAGCCAAGCCCTGGAGCAAAGCCAGGCCATGGCGGCACTCAGCGCCTTCAACGACGGCAAAGTGGACAAGTATACTTTCGAACTGGTGGACAAACAGGCCTTGCTGGACTCTGGAAGCAACTCAGACATGGACCACGGCGACCCCATGCAGGAGGGGGCAACCAAACCGGCCAACAGCAGCGTCAGCTACGACGAGGCCATGCAGTTCTCCAAGAAGAAGCGCTACCTGCTGGCCGCCACCGGCAACAGCAGCAGCCGCGAATACGCCCTGAACGTGGGCACTATGGCCTCCCAGCCGTCGGCCACACAGGCAGCCGTGGCCAGCGTCATGGACGAGAATAGCACGGCCACCCTTATAGACGCTCAGGCGCTGAACGTGGACATCAAGGCGAACCACGAGAAGAACGTGATTCCGGACGAAGTGCTGCAGACGCTGTTGGATCATTATTCGCACAAAGCCAACGGGCAGCACGAGATCGCCTTCAGCGTTGGAGATACGGAAGTCACTTCCAGCATCTCCATCAACTCCTCTGGGGTGGGGGAGACCAGCCAGCCAGAGAACCTCGGGGCCACCGCCCAGGTCCCACAGTCAGACAAGGCCAGCATGCTGCAAGAGTATTCGAAGTTTCTTCAGCAGGCTCTAGAACGGACCAGCCAAAACGACGCCTATCTGAACAACACGGGCCTGAACTTCGTCACCGATAGCCAGGCGCTCTCCAGTACGGCAGCCTTTCCCGCGCTGGACAAGCACGTCTACGCTACGCTGCCCATCTCTACGTACAGAGCGAGCATGAGCACCCCACTGAGGGTGTCGCCTGACAAATCTCACTTCGGACTCATAGTGACTGACGCCCAAAGCACCTTCAGCTTTACAGCGGACGACGGAAGTCACGCCTCCCCCACGCCTTCGTCATCGGCGCAGGATTTCATCGATCAAGTGACGGCTCAGAAGAAGCCCGAGGCGCAGCAGACTGTCCACCAGACCTACCAGCTGGCCGCCTTCGAGCAGCCGTTCAGAGCGCAGTACCACGGCAGCCGCCCCCCCGGGATATCGCCCCAGTTCAGCCCCGCCAACGGACAGGTGAACCTGCGGCCGCGCCCACGGGCCGCCGCCGACTTCTCAGAATTCCCCCTGGTGAATGTAAGCGAGAGCAGGACCCCCTTGGCTTCAACCCCTGACCCGGCCGCTAGCCAGACCTTTGGCTAACGCTTTCAGTTGGAGTTCCTTTTGTATCCACAAGGGGGAATGTTGCACATTGGTAAACCTTACAGAAAGCCGGCGGTGTTAAATCAGCAGTCTGCCCCCCCCCCTTCCCCTCCCCCCCCCTCCCCCCAGCGCCCATATAATGCCCCGTTTCTTCACCTTTGCAAGGAAACTGGATTGCGGGTGTCAGTATTGTGTGCGCTGAGAGCAGAGTGCTTCCTCAGGAGGACTGGGGTGTGCCGCTCAGTCTGGTACACTGGTTGTTGCTGGTTGGGTGGGGGGGAGGGGGGGTTCAGATGTATTTTGGCTTTGCTGTGCTCAGGCTGCTGTTTTAACCCTTTTTGGGGTCACCGGTGAAGCTGTTTTTGTTTTTTTTTTTTACCTAAAGAGGTAACAAATTCTCTATGGCACTTTAAAGAGACCTGTTTGATATTGTGGCCCCTGGATAACGAGGGGCCACTCCGCTCCGCAGTCCCAGCTTATGTTTTTTTTTTTTAATGTCACAGTAGAGGAGCGGGGCCGATTCAAGACCGATGAAGAGAGGGGACGGGGTCCTACATGGCACCCAAACAACCCCCCGTTCCCTCCATCTGTATAGAAGAAATGACAGGACTCTGGCCTTACGTGTTAAAGAGGTCTGCAGAGCTGTTGTACTGAGGCCTTCTCACTGTCGGTGCAATGCTCTGCAGACGATTGGCCATGTCATTGGGGGTACGCCGCCCGTATCTATAGGGTGGTGGTGGTGGTGATATACTGACACTGTAGAAGCCATGGTCTCCACAGGTGCCTGAACTTACTGTAGCACTTACCTACGGCAATGGCGGAAGTACTGCCAGCGCCAGGTGGGGGTCCGTCTCAGGCCTGTGAGAATGTATAGACCTGCCGCAGCCCCGGTTCCCATGGTAGGCAATGGCCGACCTCCACATTGACCTCCACACAATGACCTCCACATTGTGTTTCTGAGCTTGTACAGCGTATCTGGAGGTTCCTCAGATCTACAGGGGGTGGTGGTGGGGGGACCTCCTGAACACAAGTCCACAGGAGAGACGTTTTGATGGTTGGTACCCAGGCGTGGGATAAACGCACTTTTAATGGCCGCCTGCGCAGGGCTTGTATGACTCAGTAATAAGCAGATTCTCACGCGGTGAGAGGAAAAAAGCACTTATCAGCAGCTCTATCAGTTTATATTTTCTTTATTTGTCCTCCAATGGGTTTTAGGCGCTTGTGGGTCTGTGCATCCGGTAATACGGCGCTCTCGGCGCTCACACACACATATGATACATATCTATATGTAGCGGGATTTCTATGTGTTTTTAAGGGGTTTTATGTTAATTCTGGTACAGAGCATGTCCTCTGGTCATCCTATGAAGCTGTGTGACAACGTTTCATGTTTTTTAAATGAACCTGCGTAATTGCGGGGGCATCAGGAATTGTTTAATTAATAGCTTGCCCCCTCCCCCCCACTCCCAACCCCAACCCGAGCTCCTGTAGAGTATTCTCCTGCCGTCTGCCCTAGAAAAAGCTTTCATTTCCAGTTGTTACACTGGAGGCTTGAAGGCACCAGAGGGGCAGATATTCAGCCTTCTTGCAGATGTGAGTTTAGAATTTTTAGGACTTTTCCAAAAATTTGGAACCCAGATTCAAAGCTTCACATGTGACAATAGAGGGGTCGCACCTTCTCCCAGCCCTCTGTAACCATCGACAGGGTGGGGATTAGATGTAGCTCATTTTATCATTATGCGGTTGCGTTGGGGTTCTCTGAAATTACACGTTGGTGCGCTTGGAGACAATGACCTCGCTGCTTCACTTCAAGGCGGAGGTGCAGTCGGGATTTCCACTTTTACAGGAAAAGGTTTCTTTTACGTTGTAGCTCCTCATCTGTTATCGCGCAGTTTTTATTGTAGCACTTAGAGATTATTTTTATGATTCTCCACTTTAATATGAAATCATTCGGGAAGTTCTGAAAAATGTTTTAAATTTGTACATTTAGCACTTTTAGGAGAGAGAGATATCTGGAGTCACAGAGAGGGCCCAGTCTAGCCCCCTTTGGTGGGCCCAGTTTGACCCTCTTTGGAGGTCACAGAGAGGGCTTAGTCTGCCCCCCTTTGGCGGTCACTGAGAGGGCCATATTCTGCTCCCATGTGTTGGGCCCAGTCTACTTGTCTTTGGTAGTCACAGAGAGGGCTTAGTCTATCCCACTTTGGCGATCACAGAGAGAATCTAGTCTACCCCCCTTTGGCGATCACAAAGAGGGCTCAGTCTACCCCCCTTTGGCAATCACAGAGAGGGCCTAGTCTACCCCCCCCCTTTGGCGGGCCCAGTCTACTTCCCTTTGGTAGTCACAGAGAGGGATTATTCTATCACCCTTTGGTGGGCCCAGTCTACTCTCCTTTGGCAATCACAGAGAGGGCCTAGTGTACCCTACTTTGGTGGGCCCAGTCTACTTTCCTTTGATGGTCAAGAGAAGGCCCAGTTTACTCTTCTATGATGGGCCCATTGTACCCTTCCCCCCCCAGTCTACTTTCCTCTGTTGAGCCCAGTGTACTCCTCTATGAAGGGCCCAGTGTAACCCCCTTTGGTGGTCACAGATTGAGCCCCTTGTACTCATCTTTATGTTGGCCCAGCGTACTCCGCTTTGGCAGGTTGATTATTCTCCTATTTGGTGGGCCCTTTGTACTCACCTTTGGTGGTCCCAAACTGGGCCCAGGGTACTCATCTTTGGGTGGGCCCAGTGTACTCCCCTTTGGCAGGCTGATTGTACTCCTGTTTGGTGGGTCCATTGTATTCCCCATTGGTGGGCCCAGTGTACTCCCCTTTCTCAGGCTCATTGTATTCCCCTTTGGTGGGCCCATTGTATTCCTCTTTGGTGGGCCCAGTGTACTCGCCATTGGTGGTCACAGAAAGGGCCCACCATATTCCCTTTTGTTGGTTTCTGCTTTTAACTGCACTTTACCCAATCGACGTGCTGAACACGTCTAGAAATGTCTGACAAGTGCACAAGGCTGGCTGGACAAATCTCCAGAGTTGGGCCAAATCTCCAGCATGATGAAAGCTTTCCAGGGCCCCGTTTATTATTTCCGGTGAACACACATACTCTGTCACCTATAATTGGTTTTCCTCACCTAGTGCTGGATTACCCGTTCCCTGAATTATTACAGGTATTGCCCATTGCTGCAAAGAAAAGTTACCACCCAGAGCTGCCAATCAGAATTTCTCTTTTCATTTTCGGATCTGCTGCAGAAATATAAAAGGAGAATTCTGACTGGGTGCCTCAAGGAGGGTTTGTACACTTCTTAGAATCTTTCATGCATCAGCCCTTTGGGAGTGATCCTCTAGAACGGCCTTTCTCAACCTTTTTACCCCAGAGGAACACTGGCAGAAATTTTCAAGCTTCAGTCCCTTGCATTTGTAGTCAGTTTGAAGAAGGTCCCCCCCATTATTGGCCACTGGTGGGAGAAAGGCCCTACTTACGTTTGTGTTCAGAGGGAGATGTGCCTCTTTACATTGGATGTCAGTAGAAAGAAAGCACGGTTATACTGAGGGTCAGTGGGAAGACTGTGACCCTTACATTGGGTAGGTCAGTGGGAAGAATGTTCCTCTTACATTGGGGGGTCAGTGGGAAGATTGTGACCCTTACATTGGGTAGGTCAGTGGGAAGAATGTTCCTCTTACATTGGGGGGTCAGTGGGAAGACTGTTCTTCTTACGTTGGAGGGTCAGTGGGAAGACTGTTCTCCTTACATTGGGGGGGGGGGGGGTCAGTGGGAAGACTATTCTCCTTACATTGGGGGGGGGTGGTCAGTGGGAAGACTGTTCCCCTTACATTGGGAAGGGGGGGGGAGTCAGTGGGAGGACTGTATCCCTTACATTGGGGGTCAGTGGAAAGACTGTTCCCCTTACATTGGGAAGGGGGGGGGGGTCAGTGGGAAGACTGTGACCCTTACATTGGGCAGGTCAGTGGGAAGAATGTATTCCTTACATTGGGGGGGTCAGTGGGAAGACTATTCCCCTTACATTGGGAAGGGGGGGGGGGGTCAGTGGGAAGACTGTATCCCTTACATTGGGGGTGTCAGTGGGAAGACCGTGACCCTTACATTGGGAAGGGAGGGGGTCAGTGGGAAGACTGTATCCCTTACATTGGGTGGGTCAGTGGGAAGAATGTTCCTCTTACATTGGGGGCCAATGGGTAGACTGTTCCCCTTACATTTGGGTGGGGGGGGGGTCAGTGGGAAGACTGTTCCCCTTACATTGGGAAGGGGGGGGGTCAGTGGGAAGACTGTATCCCTTACATTGGGGGGTCAGTGGGAAGACTGTTTCCCTTAAATTGGGGGTCAGTAGGAAGACTGTTTCCCTTAAATTGGGGGTCAGTGGGAAGATTGTTCTTTTTACATTGAAGGTCAGTGGGAGGACTGTTCCCCTTACATTGGGGGGGAAGGGGGTCAGTGGGAAGACTGTTACTCTTAAATTGGGGGGGTCAGTGGGAAGACTGTTACTCTTACATTGGGTTGGGAGGGGGGTCAGTGGAAAGACTGTTCCCCTTACATTGGGGATCATTGGGGAATATGCCCCTCATACAGACAACTAAAAAGATCATTGGTGTCAATGGTTACCTATTTGAGAATCGAGAGGTTCCACTGGTCTCACCCCATCAGGCACCATCAGGTGGGAGATCAGTCTGCCACTCAAGAACCCCTTGCGGCCTCTGAAGTACCCCTGGTTGAGAAAGGCTTCTCTAGAATATGGGCTCCTCCAGATATTGTTGAAGCATACCGTTGACTGACACAGCATGCTGGGACTTGCAGTGGCACCTGGAGGTAGAGAGGTGTCCAAGCTGTGCACTTCTGTCCAGGCAACCCTGCTGTTGGCTCTGTCCTAGAAAGGGATGCATTGTATTGATCTATCAGATATAGAAAGTTTGCGCTCAAATCCAAGCGTCATGTACTGTGTCTGAGCGTATGTATTCCATGGCATTGAGTTCTATACACATGGGCCTCAGCCGAGGGCTCCATCGTATGGAAGAACATGATGATAGAGCATCTAAGGTATAACTCCAGCGCTCCGTGATTATCATCTTACTTGCTTTGTTTATGGCGGAGTACACACGGGCCGAATATCGGGTGGCATCGGCTGCTTCAACGGAAACCGGCCAACATTCGGCCCGTGTGTACGGCAACCGGTCTGACAGAAGCCAGGCGTTTTGTGGAAGAGGCATTACCAAAGAATTGGCTATTCAATAGAAAACCTCCGATGAATCTATATATATCTAGGTCAGTGAGATTCAGATCTGCCATAAATGAAATTGATGATGCAGAAATCTGAGACAGAGGAAGTTCCGTAGAGCAGGGAGTACGCTCCCAGTGTCCCTGGCATGGGCTCTGTGGAATTCGGTTGCAGTGAAATGCACAGAACTCAGAAACTGATCGATCTTTCATCATAAGATAATAATATTCTGTTGCTTGTTCTCACATGTTCCCCCGGAATTGCCCTTTGTCTAGTGTCCCTCCCCCACCAGCCTCTGATTGGATAGTGAAAGGAGAAGCAGCAGACTGATGAGGTCATCTCTGTGTCACTCTCCACTTTCCTTTTATCAGCTTGCCCCTTGTTAGCACATGCACATTTCAGCACACTTGAATGGCTCCTTGTGCTACTTCTCCTTTCCCCAGTCTGATCTCTGCTGTACAGGGGCTGTAGGAGAGACTTTGTCTTTTATATCTGCCTTGAGTTTAGCTTTACTGTTCATGTGTAAAAAGCTGTACTTCCTCCTGTTGTTGTAGATCAGGGGTCTCCAAAAAGGGCCAGATTATTGTCCTTCAGACTTACTGGCATCTGTAAACATCGCCACATCGGCACCACATGGTATCATTGGAAGGAATGGTGCCCTATTGTTGGTATCAGTGGGAGGAAATGGTGACCCATTGTTGGTATCAGTGGGAGGAATGGTGACCCATTGTTGGTATCAGTGGGAGGAATGGTGACCCATTGTTGGTATCAGTGGGAGGAATGGTGCCCCATTGTTGGTGTCAGTGGGGGGAATGGTGACCCATTGTTGGTATCAGTGGGAGGAATGGTGACCCATTGTTGGTGTCAGTGGGAGGAATGGTACCCATTGTTGGTGTCAGTGGGAGGAGTGGTGACCCATTGTTGGTATCAGTGGGAGGAATGGTGACCCATTGTTGGTGTCAGTGGGAGGAATGGTGACCCATTGTTGGTATCAGTGAAAGAAATTGGTGCCCTATTGTTGGTATCAGTGAGAGGAATGGTGCTCCATTGTTGGTATCAGTGGGAGGAATGGTGCTCCATTGTTGGTATCAGTGGGAGGAATGGTGCCCCATTTTTGGTATCAGTGGGAGGAATGGTGCCCCATTGTTGGTATCAGTGAGAGAAATGGTGCCCCATTGTTGGTATCAGTGGGAGGAATGGTGCTTCCCCATTGTTGGTATCAGTGGGAGGAATGCTTCCCCATTGTTGGTATCAGTGGGAGGAATGCTTCCCCATTGTTGGTATCAGTGGGAGGAATGCTTCCCCATTGTTGGTATCAGTGGGAGGAATGCTTCCCCATTGTTGGTATCAGTGGGAGGAATGGTGCCCCATTGTTGGTATCAGTGGGAGGAATGCTGCCCCATTGTTGGTATCAGTGGGAGGAATGGTGCCCCATTGTTGGTATCAGTGGGAGGAATGGTGCCCCATTGTTGGTATCAGTGGGAGGAATGGTGCCCCATTGTTGGTATCAGTGGGAGGAATGGTGCCCCATTGTTGGTATCAGTGGGAGGAATGGTGCCCCATTGTTGGTATCAGTGGGAGGAATGGTGCCCCATTGTTGGTATCAGTGGGAGGAATGGTTCCCCATTGTTGATGTCATTTGGGAAGAATAGAATTTTGTATCAGTGGGAGGAATAGTGCCCCGAGGGCCGGATAAAGGCAAGCAAAGGGCCACGTCCGTCCCCTGGGCCGCAGTATGAGGACCACTGTTGTAGATGATGAGTTGGCTGTAGCTTGGTGACTTGCACTCACCTTCTCAGTACTGCAGCTTCATTCTAAAGCTATGACTTCACTGTGAACTGGCAGTGGAAAAACCCGGAGAGAAGTGAGGAAGGATCCTTGTCTCGGACCTGCCGGATGTAGGATTTGAGCACAGACTTTCTTATAGATTGTATAGAAGTCGTTTGCCAACATATTCCCTGTTGCTAGTGTTTCAGCAATGGGCAGAGCTGGGTATTTCTTGGAGACAGGTCCTCTTTGCACTGACCTATGGTACATTGTCACTCCCCTGGGTGTTCTGTGGGAGACGTTGTTGGGGTTCGTTATGATAGATACCTGTCCCAGACATTTCAGAGTCTCCCGCTCTCTGCATCTGGAGTCTCACAATCAGCACTTAGTAAATCTGAACATAGCACTTAAATTGTATTGTAAATGAAATATGGCCTTTTGAACCCCCCCCCTTCCCTGTGTGATGCCGCCACATGTAAAAATGGCTCCTTCCTTCCCACGTCGGCAAAGCCTGACAATTACTGACTGATTACCAGAGACAGTCCTGAGCGTTACGGATTTGTCCCTGGAAAAAGTCTGTCCTACAAAATGTCCCTCAACTCCTTTTGTATGAACTGACCAGCAGTTTCTTAAAATGTAAGAATGAATTGTATTTATAATCTGGGCTTTTTAAGTAAATATTTATAGAAAAGTAGCAATTCTCTATATTTTATACACACGTCCTTTATTGGTACAGAGCGACTTCGGGGTGCGGCAAACTTAGGCGCACCAACCGAGCGTCATGGTCCCACCAATGACTCAGACGCATTAACTGAGCGGCAGTGATAGACACGTTAACTGAATGGTAGTGTCTCAGCAGTGATAGAACTCAGGTGCACCAACCAAGCGGCAATGTCCCACCCGAGCGGGAATGGTCCAACACTGACAGGACTTAGGCTTGGCAACCAAGTAGCAATGTCCCGGCAATGATAGTCACCCGAGAGGGAATGATGACAGGGCTTAGGCTTGGCAACAAGTAGCAATGGCAATGATAGTCACCCAGCAGTGAATGTTCCAGCAATGACTGCACCAACCAAGCAGCAACGTCCCGGCAAAGAATGTCCCATCAACCGAGCGGCAATGGCCAATGTAGACATCACCTGAGGGGCAATGTTCCAACAATGACAGGCTTAGGCTTGGCAACCAAGTAGCAATGTCCCGGCAATGATAGTCACCCAAGAGGGAATGTTCCAAAAATGACAGAACTTAGGCTTGGCAACCAAGCAGCAATGTCCCGGCAAAGATAAGACTCAGACACATCAACCGAGTGGCAATGTCCCGCCAATGATAGACATCACCCAAGAGGGAATGTTCCAACAATGATAGAACTTAGGCTTGGCAACCAAGCAGCAATGTCCTGGCAATGATAGACATCACCTGAGAGGCAATGTTCCAACAATGATAGAACTTAGGCTTGGCAACCAAGTGGCAATGTCCCGCCAATGATAGACATCACCCGAGAGGAAATGTTCCAACAATGACAGAACTTAGGCTTGGCAACCAAGTAGCAATGTCCGGCAAAGATAAGACTCAGACACATCAACCGAGTGGCAATGTCCCGCCAATGATAGACATCACCCAAGAGGGGAATGTTCCAACAATGATAGAACTTAGGCTTGACAACCAAGCAGCAATGTCCTGGCAATGGATAGACATCACCTGAGAGGCAATGTTCCAAAAATGACAGAACTTAGGCTTGGCAACCAAGCAGCAATGTCCCGGCAAAGATAAGACTCAGACACATCAACCGAGTGGGCCAAATGTTCACCCAACAATGTTCCAAAAATGACAGAACTTAGGCTTGGCAACCAAGCAGCAATGTCCCGGCAATGATAAGACTTCGACACATCAAACGAGTGACAATGTCCCAACAGTGAAAACACTTAGGTTTGGCAACCAAGCAGTAATGTGCCCACAGCGGTAGGACTCCGCAACCTAGCAGCATTGATAAAACTCAGACACATTAATTGAATGGCAATGTCCCAACGGTGATTAAACTTGGGCTTGGCAACCAAGAAGCAATGACCTTACAATGATAAGACTCAGACAAATCAACCATTTGGGATTGTCCCTGCAAGGAAATAACTCAAAAACACCACCCAGGGCAGCAATGTCTAAGCAATGGTAGACACACAAATAAACGAAGCAAATTTGTCCATGGAATGATAAAACTCAGACACACCAACTGAACCACAATATCCAAGCAAGCGTCAATGTCCCTGCAGTGATAATTCAGACACATCGATCAAATGGCCCAGCTAAACTTAGGTTTGGCAACCTAGCAGCAATGTCCCCACAATGATAGGACTTGGACACATAGGACTTGGACACATCAGCCAAAAGGCATTGCCCCCGCAATTATATAACTCAAAAACACCAACTGAGGCAGCAATGACCAACCAATGATAAAACGTAGACACGTAAACCGAGCGCCATTGTCCATGGAATGATAAAGCTCAGACACACCAATCAGATGACAATGTCCCCACCATAAAACTCAGACACACCAAACCGAACCACAATATTCAAGCAATGATAGAACTCATAGAACATAAACCGAGCGCCATTGTCCCCGCAGTGATAAAACTCGGGTGCACCAACCGAGCGTCAATACCCCTGCAATGATAACTCAAACACACCAATCAAATGGCAATGTCCCAGCAAGGATTGAACTTAGGATTGGCAACCAAGCAGCAATGTCCCCACAATGGTAGAACACATCAGCCAAAGGGCATTGTCCCCGCAATTATATAACTCAAAAAACACCAACTAAGGCAGCAATGACCAACCAGTGATAAAATGCAGACACACCAATCGAAGGGCAGTGTCCCCACAATGATAAAACTCAGGCGCACCAACCGAGCAACGATAGAACTCGGACACATAAAAACGGAGCGCCATTGTCCATGGAATGATGAAACTCAGACACATCAGCCAAGAACCAGTGTCCCCACCAGGATAAAACTCAAAACACACCAATGGCAAGGATTAAACGTAGGCTTGACAACCAAGCAGCAATGTCCTAGCAATGACAAGACTCGGACACACCATCGAATGGCAATGGCCCACCAATAATAAAACGTAAATCAAATGTGCATGTTGGAGTAGGAGTTGCCCTGGTTGGAATAGACAATGGGGTTGATTTACTAAAACTGCATGGTGCAAAATCTGGTGAAGCTCTACACAGCAGCCAGGCAGCTTCCAGGTTTTATTGCCCAAGCTGCATTAAACAAGCTGAAGTTAGAAGCTGATTGACTCCCATGCGCAGCTGCAACAGATTCTGAGGGCTCCAGTTTTTAGCAAACCACCCCCGTTGTCTGCAGATAGGCATGTGTCAGGGAACGTGGAACCCCCATGAATTGGGTATTCATCGGGAGTGAATTGTGACCTCTACCCATCAACGGCCACTCAGTTGGGGGATTTCCCACCACTTGCTTTTCTATCAGTGTGAAATGCCAAAAGTACGGTTGCCAGTTCAAATATATTGGACCTAAAATACATATCGTGCCCTCAGAACTTCCAGTACCGTATCACGGCTGAAGATATTTGTGCTGTGGACATTTTATTATCACCAAACGTCTTGTGTGTCATTTTATCCTGCAGAGTAGATCAATATATATCGGATCAATAATCCAGTTACCGCTGACTTCTGGAAATTCAAATCTGGCTACAGCACCATAAACAGCCTTCGGTGCTCCTTGCATGTTACTAATCAAACATGGCCCTCTCTGATTATGGGTTCCATCATCTGCTGGTGGAGGAATAGGAACCAGACCTTACCTGGGACAAGGAAGCTCATGCCGTGATGTGTGAGTATAGACGACATACCTGTGCCTTGTGACACTTACCTGTTAGTGAGCCCTTCTGTAGCCTCGACAGAACTCGCTGTCACCGCCATCTTCTTCTGCATTGGCATCACCAGCCTTCGGGCGGCCATTGATGATGTAACACCCGTGCGTGCAGATTGAAGATGCATTACAACGGTTCCATCAGTAACATGCTGAGAATGTGCACTGCGCTGTGCCTGGAAAAAAAAATTGCCGATAAAAAAGGGAAAGTCGTTTTTTGGCCAAAGGCAGATATAAAGTCTCTTCCAGTAAAAAGCTCCCTGCAGTTTTTATTTCAACTTTAGTCCCAATTCAAAAATAGAAAAATATTGGGAATTCAGGTCAGAACCAGGAAGGAGAGCTTGCCTACGTGGAAGAAAAATATATTTTAAAATATTCTTCCCAAATATATTGACATATATTTTAAATACTAAAATTTTGGCCGTATTCAGTGTATTTAAAAAATATATATATATGTAGTGTATATATATATATATATATACACACATATATATATACTGCATATTGAAAATGTGTTTTTTATATATTACAAAATATATGAAAAATAGGTTTAAAAATACATTTTCAAATATACTGTATGTCTTTAAGAATACATTTAATCTACATTTTTGGAATGTATTTACAAATATATGTAAAAATATATGTTAAAATGTGTTTTTATATGTTAAAAAAAATCTGAAGGATGTATTTTAAAAAAAAATATATTTTTCATATATTTTATAATATATAAAAAAACGCATTTCAACATACAGTGTGTGTATATATATATATATATATATATATATATATATATATATATATATATATATATATATATATATGTGGGATCTCCTCCATGGTGGGGGTTGGGGAAAGACCTGGCAACCTACCCTGTAAAATAATTGCTAAGAGAATTCATGGAAAAAGTCGCTTACGAGTGACGGTCCGTGCAATCGCCAAGGGTCAGATACCACTGAATGGATATATATATATATATATATATATATATATATATATATATATATATGTGTGTATATATAATATATACTATATATATATATTTTTTTTTATTAAATATATTGAATACGGCCAAAATTGTAGTATTTCAAATATATGTCAATATATTTGGGAAGAACATTTTTAAAATATATTTTTCTTCCCTGTGGGTGGCTTCCATGCTGCAGCAACCCCATCCCATTGCCGCTCTAAAGCACCAGTCGCGGGTGCTAATCCTTCTCCGGGCTTCATCTCCTTCCCCATATATAAGTCATGCAAAGTAGCAAGGGCTCACACCGCACTTCCTCAAAAAGCTTTATTGAAACAAGTAGACACTCCGCTTGCTCATTTCTGCATATGCAAATTTATGGGGCCTAATCTGAGTCAAAGCCTGCCGTAGATGGTGCGATTTTCTTACCTGCAAGCAGGGGTTACAGGAAAGAAACTCACTGGATACCCAATCAGTGTTGATGGGGAAATCCCTTCCGCTGGGCTGTTGTGTTGAGCTCCCCGCACCACCCTGCCGGAGAACACAGTAACCCCGTGGAAAGGATTTCCCCATCAACACTGACTGGGTATCGAGTGATTTTTTTTTCCTGTAACCCTTGCTTGCAGGTAAGAAAATCGCATCATCTATGGCTGGCTTTGACTCTGATTAGGCCCCAGAAAATTGCATATGCAGAAATGAGCAAGTGGAGTGTCTACTTGTTTCAATAAAGCTTTTTGAGGAAGTTCGGTGTGCGGCCTTGCTACTTTGCATTACCCCTGCTTGCAGGTAAGAAAATCGCACCATCTACTGCCGGCTTTGACTCTGATTAGGCCCCAGAATATCGCATATGCAGAAACACAATGATTATCGCTGGCGGCTATAGCCACTGGCAATCATTTCATGAGAAATCCAACATGCTGGTTGTACCCAAGTCAATCAATGGATTGACTTGGGTACAATCATCCTGCCCATGGATGGTTCAAACCTCGCCCATGTAGGGGCCAAATGCATCAGGCCAAGCCAGCAGGTGGAACGACTCCTTCACTTGCCTCAGTAAAGCTACTTTGCATTACATTGTGAAGCAAAAGCTTGCCGCGGTGCACAAACCCAGCATTCGGGTGCCATGATGTAGTAAAAAGGGGCGGGCACAGTCACAAAACTTATTCAGGTGTCAGGCCAAGGAGTGTGTATCCATTACGAGGAAGGCGGGTAAAAATGGTAAATCGATGGGAGCGCTCCTGTGAAGCATCGGTTTCAGATTCACACTTTGCTCGGCTTGACGTGGTAATAAATGTTGCTCGGGTCCTGCGAGTTGCGTCAATGCATATTCTCGGTTTCCATTGGAGGTCCAATCCCCTCCATACGCCCCCATTGCCGTGTTCTTGTTTTGTTTTTAGCTAAGCTAAGCATTTTCTTTTCTCGTTGTCATCCTCTGATGCTGTATTTTAATCTGCCAATTTTTAAAATATATTCAAGTTGTCGGTTCTTCATTATTGCTTCATTTCTAGGTCCTGTTTGTCTGTCCCGATGTCTGTCCGAGCTTTGGCTCCATCTTCACATGGAGGTTTAGGTGCATAGAAGGGGCTAGATCTCCCATTATCGATGTCCGGATACGCAGGGGACCGGCTCACTTACTAAGTCGCTTCCATGAGGCCACTCCCATGTGAAGAGAGCGCTACCAAAACAGTGGAGGAACTCTTGAGAAAGATCCAGATGTGTGAAATGTCTGAAGGACGTCACACCAATGCTAATGGAGTCAGAAGGAATCTCAATCTCGGGGTCATTGGTTCCTTCTAGGGATGCACCGATAGGACCGAGTACCGATACTCAAGTACTTGCCGATACCAATTACCGATACCCATTTTTAGTGTCGTGACAGTTTTTTTAGGCTAATGAAACATTATTGCTTTTGATCTGTATGGGGTGAGGGGTGCAGCATAGATGGGAGGTGCAAGAAAGGAACAGTAGTTACATTGTCCATCCAGTTCAACCAATAAAGGAGTACTCCTGCACAGGGTATGGGAGGAGTAGAGGGCAGAGGACAGTGTCTGAGGGAACTATGGACAACCTGGAACGGTTGGAGGGACCCCCGATCAGAACCCTTTGTACTGGGCAGAGAGGGGGCAGCTGGTACTCACAATTTGGGCAGCAGAGGATCCTGGTCGATTCCTGAAGGACATCTGCTTGACTGGGTGAGTGAGCCAGCACAGAAAGGGACCTGGACACATGGGAGGGACTCGGGGACACAGCCAGTGCCCCGCCCCCATGCACTTCTGATCTGCTGCTCCATATCAATCACCAAGAGCCAAGCAGAGCACCGATCACCGGGATCTGCCATACACTGCACTGACCAGGAGCCGGCACCGCTATCCTCAACCCACACCTCCATCCACTGCTTGACCCCAATGCCAGCCCTGCTCCTCCATCCACTAGACAACCGATGACCCTCTACTACCCTTGGGGTAAAGATGGCCCTGCCTGTCAGCAGGGCAGGGGGTGGGAGGAGCTGCAGATCTGGATCATATTAACAAGCAGATGATTATTATGAAAAGACTCCTACTCTCTGCAGACCTCCAGCTCCTCCCTCCCCCTGCTTTCCTGATAGGATGACATCAATGTTGGGGAGGGAGAGGAAACGGGCATGGCCGCATAGGGGGAAGTGAGCGGCGACCTCGGTCTGTGTTAGCCCTGTCCGAACCATGGATGCCACTTACGCATTCCCTCTGCAGCTCAGGCCCACCGGGCAGATGCCTGGTGTGCCCCGTGGCCAGTCCAGGCCTGCTTGAAGGTTTCAGTTGTTAGTATCGGAGCATTTGCACAAGTACTTAGTATTGGTACCAATATCGGTGCAACTCTAGTTCCTTCCTCGCGTTGGGCGCCAAATTTTTTTCCTGCTACAGGGATATTTTTATTTTTAAAAAATCAGTAATATAAAAGAGCCAACGCCTTTCTCGGGTTCACATACTTCCCCTTCATCAGGGTTTAAACAAGATATCTCTTCAGTAATGATGTCATACCTAAACCCTGACGGGGGTGGGGGAGTGTTGTGCCGTACGAAGCTTCTTTCTGCACTACTTTCCTGATACGAATAGCTCAAGATTTCAGACCTACAAATATCTCCAAAAATGGAAATCGAAGCCTTACACCACTGCCAAGAGGTTCAGATGCAACTTTATTCCAGTAAAAGTCATGGGGACAATCCAAAGAGCATCCAAGTCGTTTTGGGGGTCCAAAAAACGCCCTTCACCATACTAGCTGCTCACAAGACCCGGGCTTGTAATCGGGCAATAAGGGTCCAGTTCTCTTCTGGCCCATTCACATTGTTTCAGTCAAACCCTGATGAAGGGGGGTGTGTTGGAATCCTAAAATTGCGTTGGCCGCTCTTTGGGTTGTCGAAGAAAGTTGTATCTGGACCACCTAGCAGTGGTGAGGGGCTTCGTTTTTGTCCTATAACACTACAAGGCAAGAAGACGTTGGAGGTCCTCTGGTCGTGTGGAAGCCGCCTGCTCGGGAACCAGATCATTGACATCAACATCAATACTTTAGGAGGACCTTACGGGTCCAGCACCATCTTTCCACTTTTCTCTACTATAAATCTCACCAAACCTCTTTGGGTCCAAGCATTACTCAAGTCTTCAACCTCGAGGAAGAGGGAGTATGTGAACCTTCAAAACACTTTGGCTCTATTACATTGGTGGTGTCAAACTCAATTTCATCGCAGGCCACATCATTATTATGGTTGCCCTTAAAGGGCCGGTTGTATCTGTTAGACTAGATGTCCAGTGCACCCCACCCGTCCTTATATCAGATGTCAAGAGCCCCCCACCCTCCTTTACATTACAGTGCACCCCCTTTAACTTTTGCTGTTGCCGAGAGGAGCCGGGAATCAGAAAGTGCAGGATGTAGAGGAGGGCTGGAGTCTGCTGAGATAAAGGGAGTGCTGCGGCTGCACAAAGAGGTGCAGGATCTGTACGAGGAGTTCTGTCCTCTCTGCTGCCGGGAAGCAGCTGGGGGCGGAGCGAGGAAGCAGAAAGTGCAGGGTCTGGAGGAGGACCAGAGAAGGGCTGGAGTCTGCTGAATGCTGAGACCAGGGGAGGGGAAGACGGGATGCTGCGGCTGCACAGAGAGGTGCAGGATCTGTAGAAGGAGTTCTGTCCTCACTGCTGCCAGGAAGAAACTGGGTGGAACTAGGAATCAGAAAATGCAGGTTTTGGAGGAGGACCAGAGGAGGGCTGGAGTCTGTTGAATACTGAGACCAGGGGAAGCGGTGATGAGGGGGTGCTGCAGCTACACAGAGAGGCACAGGATCTGAAGGAGGAGTTCTGTCCTCTCAGCTGGCAACTGCTGCGGCAAGGTGGGGCAAAGATGAGGGAGGTGCAAGGGCCACATGAAAGGGCCCGGTGTTTGACACATGTATTACATTGTTGATCATTCACTAAAATATCCTTCAGGACCCCACCATTAGTGGTGCTCTTGGTATGCCTTCCACATTTTTCTTCCATGGTGGTTGTGGGTGGATGGTGGGGGTTGGGTTCTGTTATATGAATGCTGAGAGGGGCTCCGAGGGGTAATGTGCTGCCAATGTTGTGACATTTCCCGAGACGTTACCCCAGTGTTGGCCCATCATTGTCTCCTCCTGCACTATACAACGGCTGTCCTCTTGATGTAGATCTGCCTACCAGCCGCCATGCTTATCCAGAATTGGTTTCCACAAAACCAGGACAAGCCATACAAGGGAAGAATATCAGCCAGGAGGGGTCCCTGTAGACATGTGGGCACAGGACCCCCCACCGATTTCGGTCACAGTGATTGATGTGTGTGGGTTAGGGATACATTGTTTTCCTTGTCTCGAGGACAGTTCGGAGGATTGGTGGGGAAGTGGAAGGACAGGCCAGATCTCTTCCATGGGTTTAATCTATTCCTGGAGTTGCCAGAGTCACTGTTTAAATGGAACCTGTTATGAACCACGTGTGTGTGAAAAGCTTCTGATGGAAGTAGTCATTCCTCGTGTGCCACTTGCAGGCCAGTGAAAATGAGCTTGCTCAGCTTCACCACTGGAATGGCAGCTTCCATTAGATACTTTGCTCACAGGAATTTTTCATTATGACAGGTTCCCTTTAAAGTCTGTGTGTAGCCAAAACGTTTGCCTTTAGGTTTGGATGGAGTGGGAAAGGGTTAGAACCAGGGGCGGACTGACAACTCATGGGGCCCCCCGGGCAATAGGGGATCATGGGGCCCCTGTGTCCTTGCCCAAACTCAAAGAAGCCTATGAAAAAGGTACCAGGGGCATCTCATGGGGCCCCCTACTGACCCCAAGCCCTTGGCAGTGCCCAAGTATTCAAATGGTCAGTCCGCCCCTGGTTAGAACCCTGCTGTCCATGGAGACTCACGCTCTGTACGTCCCTCTTGGACACAAAGTGGTGGGAAATCTAAAGCGTCACCAGAACAGGAAGTGAGGAGAAATCTTCCAGTGAAACTAAGAGGGGATTTCCCTTTGTAGAGATTTGCTATAATTTCCTGTTCAGAAAATCTCCCCAAACGGGCAAAGTTTTTTATACCGTTCCTACTCCTTCCAAAACTATGGCTGTAGATACATCTTTGGATAGCTGTGCTGGAAACACGTTGATCTTCTGTACAGCAGAATTCGTTTCTAGTTTAGGATTTCTCTGTCAAATCTTATTTTGTAAAAACAAGAGTAAACTTGGAGGTTCCCTCAGTAGGGGGCGCTGCTACTGGGATGTCCGAGGGTGACTCGTCTTTCTCTGAGTAAAACGGCTTTTCTCGCTCATGTTACCAAATAAAGGCAATGAAAACATTTTATGCTGAATAAATTCCTTCCACTTGCTTTACTGAATGTCTCTGTTCCCTAAATAAAATTTTATAGGATTTGAGAAACCCTTTTTGTTAGCCTCACTTGCTCAGACATTCTCAGCCCTTCTCTTCCCAGGTCCCTCCAAGATGCAGAAGATCTACTTGAAGATATTGCCTCCTACATTTCCTCCTTGGGTGGCCTTCCTTCCAGCATAGCCACCCATACATGTGTTCTCCTGCCCAGGACCACAGCTGCATAGGAAGCTGCACGGACAGTGTTGTGATGCCCCCCTGGTGGGCACAGGTCTTGGCCACTGTGGTTCTTCACCAGAGTTTCTGAAGGTGGAGGTGGGCTGGAGACCTTAGTGGTCGTAGTTAACTTTGTTGCTAGCTGTCACCAGGTCATGGACCTCAGGGTCACCTCAAGGGGGTAGCAGGAATGATTGTACACTAGGTGGCAGGCAGGAGAATAGTCAGGTCCTCCAGATCTGTACGAGGAGGTCTGTCCTCTCTGCTGTCGGGAAGCAGCTGGGGGTGGAGCTAGGAAGCAGAAAGTGCAGGGTCTGGAGGAGGACCAGAGAAGGGATGGAGTCTGCTGAATTCTGAGACCAGGGGAGGTGGGGTGCTGCGGCTGCACAGAGAAGATATTGCCTACTATATTTCCTCCTTGGTTGGCCTTGCAGAAGTCTTCCTTGAGCCCCAGCGTAGCCACCCATACATGCGTGCTCCTGCCCAGGACCACAGCTGCAGAAGAAGCTGCATGGACAGTATTGTGATGCCCCCCTGGTGGGCGCAGGTCTTGGCCACAGTGGTTCTTCACCAGAGTTTCTGAAGGTGGAGGTGGGCTGGAGACCTTAGTGGTCGTAGTTAACTTTGTTGCAAGCTGTCACCAGGTCATGGACCTCAGGGTCACCTCAAGGGGGTAGCAGGAATGATTGTACACTAGGTGGCAGGCAGGAGAATAGTCAGGTCCTCCAGATCTGTAATGCTTGTTTTACTTCCTGGTTTGTGAGTATATATATTTTATTTAATAAAATCACAGAATTACTGAGCTAATGCGCAAAGGTTGGTGCGCTCTTTCTTTTTGCTTCACGTCACAGTATCGGAGAATAGTCATGTCCAGGCAGGCAGCAAGCAGGAGAATTCTCAGGTCCAGGCAGGCAGCAAGCAGGAGAATACTCAGGTCTAGGCAAGCAGCAAGCAAGAGAATAGTCAGGTCCAGGCAAGCAAAAGAATAGGCAGCAAGCAAGATAATAGGTCTAGTCAGGCAGCAAGCAAGATAATAGGTCTAGTCAGGCAGCAAGCATGAGAATAGGTCCAGGCAGCAAGCAAGAGAATAGGTCTAGGCAAGCAGCAAACAAGAGAATAGGTCCAGGCAAGCAAGAGAATAGGCAGGCAGCAAGCAAAATAATAGGTCAAGGCAGGCAGCAAGGAACAGAATAGGTCCAGGCAAGCAAGAGAATAGGCAGGCAGCAAGTAAGATAATAGATCTAGGCAGGCAGCAAGCAAGAGAATAGTCAGGTCCAGGCAAGCAAGAGAATAGGCAGGCAGCGAGCAAGAGAATAGGTCTAGTCAGGCAGCAAGCATGAGAATAGGTCCAGACAAGCAAGAGAATAGTCAGGTCAACAAGGATCAGGTATGTTTCATAGCTCCTTGCAGAGGGGTATCTGGCAATGACAGCGCTGGACGTCTCGAAGGCTGAAGATGACTCTTTTGGTCAGAGAACCCGCTCAGCCTCATTCTAGGGAACTCTGGAGGTCCTGGTGGGGATTCTGCAAGTACCATTGGAGGTCCTGGTGGGGATTCTGCAAGTACCATTGGAGGTCCTGGTGGGGATTCTGCAAGTACCATTGGAGGTCCTGGTGGGGATTCTGCAAGTACCATTGGAGGTCCTGGTGGGGATTCTGGGAGTGTTGCCGGATGTAGAGCACGGATCAGTGGAGGTGCATGGATATGGCTTACTGGTTCCCCATCACCTTCTCCAGGCACTGCAGCACCTGGAGATTTGTTGAGAGTCCTGGACTACTTCCAACTCCATAAGTCTAGGTTCCCACCTGTGCAGGTTTCGTTTGAGGTGTTTCTGCATTATGTTTCACAATTTTGACGTGTTATGCGGGGGGGGTCGTTTTTTTTTTCTTGTTGCTAGGCAGATTTTAAACGAAAAACGCAGCACAAACCGCAATACATGCTTTTCTGCAGCATTCCCATTGACGTCTGTAGAACAAAAAACGCAACTTATTGCGTTCAAAAGAGTCCCTGACCCTTTCCAAAAAACGCACCGGGGTGAAAACGTGGAGATGTGAACCCATCCCATAGGAAATCATGTTAAATGGACTGTACTGCGATTCTGCAAAATGCAGAAAACGCTTAGGCATGAACCTAGGGTAAGGCTCTGTTCACAGCTGTGCAGATTGAGGATTGTGCTGTTTCACGATGCATTTTGCTTTTTCGATTCATTTTGCAGGGGGTTTTTTTGGCGATAGCAAAGTATTGACTTTGATGCGACTTTGGATGGGTGCGGCTTGGATAGGACTTTGGATGGGTAAAACTTTGATGCGACTTTGGATGGGTGTGGCTTGGATAGGACTATGGATGGGTGCGGCTTGGATAGGACTTTGGATGGGTGCGGCTTGGATGCGACTTTGGATGGGTGCAGCTTGGATGGGACTTTGCATGGGTGCGGCTTGGATGGGACTTTGGATGGGTGCAGCTTGGATGGGTAAAACTTTGATGCGACTTTGGATGGGTGCGGCTTGGATGCGACTTTGGATGGGTGCGGCTTGGATGGGTAAAACTTTGATGTGACTTTGGATGGGTGCGGATTGGTCAGGACTTTGGATGGGTGCAACTTTGATGCTACTTGAGTGCAGAGAGTGTAAATTCACACCAAAGTTGCATCTATCCAAAGCCGCATCAAAGTCAATACTTTCCGATTGCCAAATCCCCCCCAAAATGCATAAAAAATGGATTGCGTTTTTGTTGTGGGGTCCATTGAAGTCTATAACATGCAAAACACAATCTACTGGGGGTGAGGGGGGGCAGTCCCGGGGCAGTCCCTGACCCTTTCCAAAAAAAACGCAGTGGCTCAGAACGCACAGATGTGAACTGGATCCGAAGCAAATCATGTTAAATGGACTGTAGTGCGTTTCTGCAAACTGGAAATTTCATTTGAACCCGGATTCAGAGCCTGAGGAGGCAGAGGAACCGATCTGCCAAGAAAAGGGGGTCCGTGTCACAGATTTCAGGCAAGAGGTGTGAAATTGTGGGTGAATCTTCAGTGAATCTGAAATGGTGAATTGAACTGCTACAGGATGGCGATTTCCTGAGTGGGGAACGAACGTCCCAGAAGTGGAAAGCCATGCACGGTCCTCGGACCTAAAGGGGTCGATTTACTAAAACTGGAGAGTGAAAAACCTGGGGCAGCTCTCCATAGGAACCAATCAGCTTCCAGGTTTTATTATCAAAGCTTCATTGAAGAAGCTGAAGTTGGAAGCTGATTGGCCGCTGAGCAGAGCTGCTCCAGATTCTGAGGGCTCCAGTTTTAGTAAATTACCCCAAAAAGTATAACTAAAGGCATTTTTTTTTTAATTGTAGAGAGACTGGGGAAGGATTCGGAGAACCCGTTTCAGGTTTGTATTGCTGCCTTTGCCCCAGTTAGGGAGCTCCGCCCTCTCTACTCGTCCTGAGTGAAAACAATCTTCAATTTTGGGTTGTCCCCACAATAGGAATAGTGGAGACATCTTCCAGTTGGGGACACTGGCTCTTGTGAGGAATTCCCTCATTTAGGAGGGATTTCCTCTCACTTCCTGTTTGGGTAAGCCACAAGAAGTGAAGGTAAATCTCCCCAATGGGATACACATGGCAAAAAAAAAAAAGATGGGTTATAACCAGGGGCGGACTGACAACTCATGGGGCCCCCGGGCAATAGGGGATCATGGGGTCCCTGTTTCCTTGCCCACACTCAAAGCACACCCAAAAAAGCTTATAAAAGGTACCAGGGGCCTTTCATGGGGCCCCCTACTGACCCCGGGCCCTCGGGCAGCGCCCGAGTGCTCGAATGGTCAGTCCGCCCCTGGTTATAACCCTGCTTTCCCCCTCCGAAAAAAAAAAAACTCTTGCCTTTAGTAGGACTTTACAGCAGAACTCCATGAATATTTTCCCCCATGGAGCGGGGCTGTGCCGGCACCGCATGGGGGAGCTGCTCGTTTTGTCCCAGGGTTTATGGAAGAGCTATACTGACCCTGTCCAGGGGTGTATTTAGGTTTTGTGCTGCCCTAGGCAACAAAAGAATCGGACGCCAGCAACAAAGAAAAAGGCACTTTCACAGCTATGAACACCCCCAGGAACGACAATCGGGCTCTGCATACACCATCAAGCAGCCCGCAGCCTGTCACGGATCCAACGTGGTCCACATACCGCGTATGTCCTTTCTTCTAGGGGGCAGTGCTGCCCTCCTAAAAAATGCCGCCCTGGGCAAATGCCTTGTTTGCCTTGTGGTAAATACGCCTCTGACCCCGTCCTCTGATCCTCCGGAAAGCCGCGCGTCCCCACGTCCAGCAGTGGACTGTTCCTGCCATCCTCAGTCTATGGGCGCGATGAAGTCAGGAACAGTCCATTCACAAGACCACTGGCGTGCAGGGGGGCAGAAGCATCAGGGACCGGTCTTACATAATCTGGCTAAAAAAAAAAACAAATGTCCATCCAGTTCAACCATACAAAAAAAAAAAGTTACAGTCCTACACCCACAGTGGATCCAGAGGAAGGTAAAACCTCCCAGCAAAGCACGATCCAAATTGCTTCTACAAGGAAAACAAATTCCATCCTGATCCCCAGAAAGGCAATCGGATATTCCCTGGATCAGCTTTACCTCCCACTTCTATATTGTCTCCAACCTCCCATAGTTTTCTTCAGTGTTCTTCAACCCAACCACAATGCCTTCAGGTCTCTTGAGTGCCTTCAGCCCTCACAATACCTTCAGGTCTCTCGAGAGCCTTCAGCCCAACCACAATGCCCCCAGGTCTCTTGAGTGCCTTCAGCCCCCACAATGCCTTCAGGTCTCTCGAGCGCCTTCAGCCCCCACAATGCCTTCAGGTCTCTCGAGTGCCTTCAGCCCCCACAATGCCTTCAGGTCTTTTCAGTGCTCTTCAACCCAACCACAATGCCTTCAGGTCTCTTGAGTGCCTTCAACCCAACCACAATGCCTTTAGGTCTCTTGAGTGCCTTCAGCCTCCACAATGCCTTCAGGTCTCTTCAGTGCTCTTCAACCCAACCACAATGCCTTCAGGTCTCTTGAGTGCCTTCAACCCAACCACAATGCCTTTAGGTCTCTTGAGTGCCTTCAGCCTCCACAATGCCTTCAGGTCTCTTCAGTGCTCTTCAACCCAACCACAATGCCTTCAGGTCTCTTGAGTGCCTTCAACCCAACCACAATGCCTTCAGGTCTCTCGAGTGCCTTCAGCCCCCACAATGCCTGCCTCCAGCCATCTGCAGCCAGCTGCGAATCTCTTAACCTATCACAGTGCCTACCAGTTCTCATAGTGGGGAAAAAAATTCCTTCCTGATCCCCCCGAGAGGCAATCTTGTGGTCCAAGGATCAGGGGCTTCGGTAAGTATATCTTCACTGTTGTTACCCCTAGACATAAACGAGCGATTAGCCCATGCAGTGCGGGCACAGCCCTACTGCATGGTTCAAAGACTTTTTTGCCCAGATTTCTGCTGTAGGACATGCCTTTCTCCTATTTTCTTGTCATCTTTGGTCTTGGTGTTAGTCTGGTCTTGGTAAAGATCCTTCCAGATTTGAGGCCAAGAAACATCGGGCACAGAAGACTCAGACGAGCGGTTTGACAGAACAGTGAGATGGTTCCCATAATTAGAAAAGGGCGATTGAGAAGGGGCCCCATGCAATGCGTTGGTATAAGTGAATTCAGCCATCGCATGTAGTGTGGCCCAGTTGCCTAGTGTAGTGGAGGCAATTGTTGTAGAGTTTGGTTAGTTCTCTCTGTTTGTCCATTAGTCCTTGGGTCGTAGCCGGAGGACCGGGAGGTATGGATACGGATCATTCGATTTTTGCACTACGGCCAGAATCTTGATGCAAACTGAACTCCCCTATCAGATGTGATATTATATGGAAAGCCATGAAACCTCACCACTGTCCCAGTGAACACATCTGCCGTGACTGAAGCCGAAGGATTACCCTTCATTGGGTGAAAAATCAGCTATTTGGTAAGCTAGTTTACCGCCACAAAAATGCAAATTTACCCTTCAGAGAGTGGAATCTCTATAATGAAATCCATCGGTAGCGTGCTCCAAGGGTGGGTCTGGACAGGTAAAGGCTTGATGAGTCTCCATGGCTTGGTTCTGCTGCTTTTTCATGAGCCCAGGCAGTACAGAATGAGACTTATGCAGGCCATAGATGGGTCAAAAATCTGCCAATTTTCGCACAGTTAATAGGTTAATTGGTCGGCCGCCCGTTTTTTCTGGATTTTGTCAGATTTTTTTGATCGGTAAAGTTGGAAAAAAATCAGCCAATTTTGCCGATCGGCCGATTTACGCGGCAATGATGGGCAAATCAGCTGATCTTTTTACCGATAAAAAACCTGCGCATGAGCAGTGACCTGCAAGAAAAAGAAAAAGAAGAAGAAGAAAGAGGAAGAGGAAGAGAAAGAAGAAGAGAAGGAAGAGAAAGGAGAAGAGAAAGGAGAAGAAGAGAAAGATGAAGAAGAGAAAGAAGAAAGAAGAAGAAGAGAAAGAAGAAAGAAGAAGAAGAGAAAGAAGAAGAGAAAAAGAAGAAGAAGAGAAAGAAGAAGAGAAAGAAGAGAAACAAAAAGAAGAGAAAGAAGAAGATAAAGAAGAAGAGAAAGAAGAAGAAGAAGAGAAAGAAGAAGAAGAGAAAGAAGAAGAAGAAGAGAAAGAAGAAGAATTCCAGTCCGCTATTATATTTGACATTAAAAAGTATTGCAGTTGCAACAATGTATCTATTTGTATCCGAATAAAAACATCTGTATCCAAAATTGATACAAATAGATACATTGTTGCAACCGCAATACTTTTTAATGTCAAATATAATAGTGGGGCTCTCTGAAGGGACAGAATAATTAAATGTCGGCCGTAGATGGGAAGAAAATCGGCCGATTTTTTTTACTGGCCTATTAAACAACCGATTTTTCTTTTTTTGTTAAAAAACCATCCGGTTTTCTCCCCGTCTATGGCCTGCATAAGGCTCTACAGCCACCACAAGGTTTGTTGTAGTAGGTCTTGTGTTTTGGTAATGCCAAAGTGCCCAGCAAGTGGGAGATCATGGCAGGCACCAAGGACAATTCCCAGAAGGTCTTCGAGACAAGGATTTTGTACGTCATTAGAGTGTTGAGTGAAAGTTCTCTTTGATTTGAGATTACAGAAATAGGAGGATCATAAGGAAATTCTTGTTCTTGAACAAATTCTTGAACAGTGTGATTGGAAAACATGGGAGACAAGGCGTTGGGTTTGCCATTCTTGGTTGCATCATCAATTCAAATCTGGAAAAAAACAGTCCATGCTGCCTTGTGTGGCCAAAGGCTCCTTTTCACACAGAGAAGAATCTGCTCCAATCAGCAGAAGATCTGTGATCAGATCCCCTGGTGAGTACGTATTTAACATCCATGCTCGTTCAGTTTGTGAGAAGTCGTGACAACTCTATGGGTGGCCGGATGTAAACGTATTCCGGTGTCCATTTACATCAGGCTACCAGAATAATGGACAAGGACATGGTCCTTTTCTGTTTTTTTTTTTTTTTTTGCAGACATGGATGGACACAAGTAAGTTTACATCTGCCTATAGGACTGCATGGAATTCCTGATCAGATCCACCTGAAAACTGACAGGTGGACCTGATCAGAATGCCCGTGTGAAAGGGCCCTGGGGAGCTTTGGCAGCTCCAATACCACAGTGATTACCAGCAACTCTCTGTCATGGATGTCATAGCTGAGGGCATCTTCTGGGAGCAGGAAGTGACAGCTTGTAGGAGAGCCTCACAACCAGAGTGTTGGGACAGAATTACTCCTACTGCAGTTTTGGAAGCATCTACAGTGCATCCATAAAGTATTCAGACCCCCTTCGCCAACCCCAATGTTATGATTCAGCCTGATACTACAGTTGTTTAAATTCATTTTTTTTCTCCTTAATCTACACTCAGCACCCCATAATGGCAAAGTGAAAACAACCTCAGAAATGTTTGAAAATGTATGAAAAATGAAAGGCCACATGGAGATTGCAAAAGCTTTTTTTTTGCAAATTCCAAGCAGTCTTTCATTGTTTTGCAACTCAAGTTTCATTTGGCTTGCGTCTAGCCATGAAGCCCAGATGGGTGGTGGGCTGCAGTGATGGTTGTCCTTCTGGAACTTTGTCCCATCTCCACACAGGATCTTTGGAGCTCAGTCAGAGTGACCATCGGGTTCTTGGTCACCTCTCTTACTAAGACCCTTCTCCCCCAATTGCTCAGCTCTTGGAAGAGTCCTGGTTGTGGACTTATTCCATTTGAGAATCTGAATCTAGTATGAAAAGCTGTCTCCTCCTGAATACCTTATGATCACCACAAAGGTCGAACTTGGAAAAGATCTTGGCAAACTGAAGGTTCTGGATGGGATCTGTAACTAACCCGAGCCAGTAGTGGTTCTTGATAGCAACTGTGCTCAGGGCTTGGTATTGCAGGATCGGGATCATAGGGTCCTATCCTTTCGTTGACAAAAGAAATACTGGCTCCTGCCGGGGAAGTAAATGGCCAAATAAACCACTTTGATAAGTTCTCCCTTGAGTGTTACTTGTTCAGGTTCGAGTCGGGGATAAACCCAACCAAACGGCATATTTTCACCAAGAAGGAGTTCGATCAGGCAACCGTAGATACAATGTGGAGGGAGAGAGTGTTAGACCACTTATCATCGAAGACATTGAGGAAATTGCGGTATGCCTTGGAGATGTCCCCTATCTTCTCTGTCAATCGAAGCAGAATTCCTTGGTTGGACTCTCTACCTCAATCTGCTCAGCTGTCCACCTTTAGATGATCCATAGAATCTCTTGTCTTCAGGAACATCTATCCCACCTCTACCTCACAGCTGAATTTTTACTTTCTCCAACAGCTCATCCCCCCCACATCTATTACCTGTTAGGATGTAAGCTCTTACAAGTGATGGCAATAGTCTGAATGGAAAGCAACCTCTTCTGATGACCAATTGATACTAGGATTATGGGTCTACAACTTGGGTTTTCTCAGGATGATCAGGATCAGGGATAAAAGAATCACATTAAAGCACAGAATTCTGCTGGTGACCTAAAGGGATTGTGAATAAGAGGGGGGTGTCTTGTGTCTTGAGCTCAGACTTAATGGTAAAACCACCAGCTAACCAGATGGCAACGCACAACTCTTGAGGCATAGAGGAAAGTCTGATAGGTGAAGAATGCATTGAAGAAGCAAGCACATGTGTCTATTAGTAATATCTTGGACTTCAGCAGCATTTTCAGGCCCCTGCAGAGATGAAGCTAATGAATTATAAGTGAAGCCACCGGCAACAAAGCGAAGCCACCGGCAACAAAGCGAACTGAAAGGTGATGGTGGTTTCCTTATTGGTTGGTCTAACATGACAGTTCAATAGTAAATTACTCAGGACCCCATAGTAGAAGCAGAGACTGGCTTTTTGACACCTCAGGTGCTCCTCAGGAGACAGGGCTGGTGTGGCCCGACCCAGCTGCCTTGGTTCAGGAGCACCAGTGGACTGTGGAAATGCCGGGTTCATTGCCGCTTCAGACAAAGGTAGATGATTTCAGTGAGGCAGTAAACTCCCATCTTCTAATTCTGGCTCCCTGAGATGATCGTTAATCTGGGTAGCTAGCCAAAAGTCAGCTCGCTCACTGAGTACAGGAATCCAACACGAGGTAGCTCATCTTTTAACTGTTCAGAGAAGTCTAGGCAGAACTGGTGGATGACTGTGGTGTCATTCCATTGGGTGGCCATGCTCCATTTCTGCAAGTCAGAAGTATACTCTTCAACCGGCCCCTGGCCCTGACAAAGGTTACATAGAGCAGTCTCAGCAGTAGAAGCTCAATGGGGATTTATCACATACTTGGTGTTAGTGGCCAATGGAGAGAGGGCTTCCCTTGCAGCTAAGTTCCAGACTCCCCTGGAGATGGGACAGAAGGAGTCGGGCCCAAAGTAGCACGGGTCGCCTATAGGAGTTCTGGTCAGAGGTATACCCAGGAGCACAGCTGATGCACTGGAATGGCGTCTGCAGACTGGTGGTGCCCATGAGAGGTAAGCAGGCCTTCAGGGTAGCAGAGGGCCACAGACTAGTCGGTTCAAAGCCAAGGTCAGATGCCGGGTGGAGATTGGAGCAGACATAGTCAATAGGATAGCCGGGGTCATACACAGGAGAGCAGGTCAGAATATCCATTAGCCAAGCCGGGGGAGAGAGCGGGGTCAGAATATCCATTAGCCAAGGTCATACACACAGGAGAGCGGGTGAGAATATCCATTAGCCAAGTCGAGGTCTGATCAGGAGAGCAGGTGAGAATATCCATTAGCCAAGCCGGGTCATACACAGGAGAGCAGGTCAGAATATCCATTAGCCAAGCCGGGTCATACACAGCGGGTCAGAATATCCATTAGCCAAGTCGAGGTCTGATCAGGAGAGCAAGTGAGAATATCCATTAGCCAAGCCGGGTCATACACAGGAGAGCAGGTGAGAATATCCATTAGCCAAGCCGTGTCAGATCAGGAGTCAGACAGAGAAGACAGGTCCAGGAACAAGCAAGTCGGTAACATGAGATTACAGTAGCAAGGAACACAGTCAAAGGTACTGGGGAGCCAGAGATCAACCAGCAATTTGAGGGAGTGATGGGCCTCCTTATAAAGGCCGTCTGGCTCCAAACTGGGCTAGTGCGTGCGTAACTATGCGTGTTCCGGCTCGCGTCCGTGTGCCAATGCACATAGATTTTCACCAGCGTGCATTTCTGCAGCCATGCAAGGTACTGGCAGGAATGCCAGGTCTCCGAGTACCTCTGCTGTGGACAGAGCCCTGTTAAGATTTGTCCTTGAGTTCCCAACGCCTTGAACAGTGAGCCGGAGCCAGCATTATATTACGCGGGGCGTTCACTTTTCATTCTCCAGGTATATAAGGGATGCCGGAGTGGCGGTACTACACGTAGTAGTAAGTGGCAGTGTGTCCTATTACTGATAGGGGCGGGCCAGTCCAGAAACCGTTATTCAAGATGGTGGACAGCGGCGTTGGTGCGTGCGTGGAGCAGCGTGTGGGGATGACGTTTCCTCCTGTGAACGAAGGAGTAAATCCCGCCGATATCTACAGAAGACTTCAAGCGCAGTACGGCGATGAGACGCACAGCACGCAGTAAGACATTTGAATGGTGGAAACATTTCAAAGATGGCCGTCCCTCCGTCAGTGACCAGCCCGGCCGTGGTGGTTCCCGGCCCACAGCAGTCATTCCTGGGAACATTCAGCACGAGGACGTCTGATCCTGGATCATCGATCTTGAAATTGCACAAGAAACAAATCTTTCTGTGGGAACGTGACCAATGAGGAGGTGAAGCCGGATGTCCTAGGATGGTTCAGGCGTACCGACAAATCTTTTCCATGCCAGAGCTTTCCAGGCTGGGAAAGTGTAGAAATGTAGCAGGGGAGGATGTCAGAAAAATAAATGCAGTTCCCACTCCTTTGAAATGTGTTCTTTTATTATAGAAACTCCTCCAAAATCCTGACTTGAACGCCCCTTGTGTTTGGCCACTAGGTAGTGCCGGCATTCTGATATTTGGCCATTGGTTGGCGCTCTACTTATACAGGTCAGACTCTGCAGTGGCAGTTGTTTGTCGGAAGGAAAGTAAATATTTTGCAGAGTTTCTTGCAGGATTTCTTATATTTGCACAGAGATTATCAGCAGACATGTGACCTGCCGCAGTTCCCTCGTACTGGAAAATATCTGTCAAAGGAAGAATTGTTTTCTCCTGTAATCAGCCAATGACAAGCGTTCAGAGGCTGCCAATAAATGGTGTCTGTAGCGCCCTGTGGTGGTCAGTTGGGGGGTCGGCTGTGTCCATCTTCCATAGGGGGTGGATGATCCAAGTGGGGATCTTCTGGGCTTCTGAGATTCATCAGATGCACTGTACACTATATTTTCACGACAGAAGATGTTTGAAACGGCTGCAGTGTGACCTCTGACCTTTGGGCGCCGCTCTATTACTATGGGTATACAGGATTTATATAGCGCCAACAGGGCTCAGCACTTTACAATATATAGCACCCTCCTATGCAGCTAGGGGGAGCTCTAGTTCTAATTGTTAGGAAGGAGGGCTGAGTAGCAGCCTGGGTGTGATAACCAGGTGGGTCAAATTTGGGTCAGAGCTGAGAGGCTCTGCAGGTCACCTCTCTGGAATTTCCTCCTGCTCTAGAACTTTGGAGAAAGGTCTAGAAGCAGTGGGTGGATCTGAGGCGTGGCTGGTCTTTACTCTTAGAAGATCCTGGCCAATCCCTAACAGGAGGCTTGGCAGGAGACCAGGACAAAGCTTTAAGAGTAACTGAGCCTGCTCAGCTGCAGGAGAGTTTGAGTAGAAGAGGATGGAGTGAGGAGCCTGGGAGGGGGCCCAGATAGAAGAGGGGCTCACCTCCAGGTGGGAGGAGCTGGAAAGGCTGAAAGCTTGGAACTTCACTAGCCCTTTGTACACTATATTGTTCCAAGTATTGGGTCTTTCTGCCTTTCCACGCACATGACCTTTAATGGCCTCCCAGTCTTAGTCCGTAGGGTTCAATATTGGGTTGGCCCCGCCCTTTCCACGCACATGACCTTTAATGGCCCCCCAGTCTTAGTCCGTAGGGTTCAATACTGAGTTGGCGCCCCCCTTTTCCACACACATGACCTTTAATGGCCCCCCAGTCTTAGTCCGTAGGGTTCAATATTGAGTTGGCCCCGCCCTTTGCAGCTATAACAGCTTCAACTCTTCTGGGAAGGCCGTCCACAAGGTTTAGGAGGGTGTCTATGGGAAGGTTGGACCATTCTTCCAGAAGCACATTTGTCAGGTCAGGCACTAATGTCGGGGGAGGAGGCCTGGCTCGCAGTCTCCGCTCTAATTCATCCCAAAGGTGTTCTATGGGGTTGAGGTCAGGACTCTGTGCAGGACAGTCAAGTTCCTCCACCCCAAACTGGCTCCTCCATGTCTTTATGGACCTTGCTTTGTGTACTGGTGGGCAGTCATGTTGGAACAGGAAGGGGCCATCCCCAAACTCCTCCCACAAAGTTGGGAGCATGAAATTGTCCAACATGTCGCCTCAAGAGTTTCCTTCCCTGGAACTAGGGGGCCAAGCCCACCCCCTTAGGAACACCCCCACACCAAAATCCCCCCTCCACCAAACTTTACACTTGGCACAATGCAGTCAGGCAAGTACCGTTCTCCTGGCCACCGCCAAACCCAGACACGTCCATTGGATTGCCAGACAGAGAAGTGTGATTGGTCACTCCAGAGAACACGTCTCCATGCTCTAGAGTCCAGTGGCGGCGTGCTTTACACCACGGCATCCGACGCTTTGCATTGCACTTGGTGATGGAAGGCTTGGATGCAGCTGCTCGGCCATGGAAACCCATTCCATGGAGCTCTCTACGCACTGTTGTTGGGCTCATCTGAAGGCCACACCAAGTTTGGAGGTCTTTAGCTATTGACTCTGCAGACAGTTGGCGACTTCTGCGCACTGTGCGCTTCAGCATGCGCTGACCCCGCCCTGTCATGTGACGTGGCCTCCCACTTGGTGGCTGAGTGGCTGTTGTTCCCAGTTGCTTCCACTTTGTTATAATCCCACTAACAGTTGAGCGTGGAATATTTAGTAGCCAGGAAATGTCACGGATGGACTTATTGCCCAGGTGGCCACCTATCACGGGACCACGCTTGGAGTCACTGAGCTCCTGAGAGCGACCCATTCTTTCACCAATGTTTGTAGAAGCAGTCTGCATGCCTAGGGGCTTGATTGTATACACCTGTGTCCATGGAGGGGATTGGAAGACCTGAATCACATGATATGGAGGGGATTGGAAGACCTGAATCACATGATTGGAGGGGATTGGAACACCTGAATCACAAGATATGGAGGGGATTGGAACACCTGAATCACATGATTGGAGGGGATTGGAACACCTGAATCATATGATATAGAGATGATTGGAAAACCTGAATCACATGATCTGGAGGGGATTGGAGAAACCTGAATCACATGATTATTGAGGAGATTGGAGCACCTTAATCACATGATATGGAGGGTATTGGAACACCTGAATCATGTGATTGGGAGGGGATTGGAACACCTGAATCACAAGATATGGAGTGGGGATTGGAACACCTGAATCACATGATTGGAGGGGATTTGTCCAGGCAGTAGGATCACCTGCTGGCTCAGCAAAATCCACAGGCAACTTCACTCTCCCAATAAGACACCAGAAAGTGAATCCAACACATTTGGCTTCTCAGAGTACAGATTTCCAGGCTCTTGAGGTGTACAAAGGCCATAAATCTTCCCAACCAGAACATGGAAGAAGAGGGGGGAGGGTTACACAGATCATCTCTACCGCTGTGCTGCGTTTACATGGCTGCTGAGCTGCACGGGAGGTTGTGGCGTGTCCTAGAAGTGCATTGCCTGCGGCGGCATCCATGGGACATCTGCCTCCTACCCCAGGGTGGCCCAGCAAGGGACAAGAGCCACGTGCCGATAAGTAACATTGTTGCTGGAGTGTCACAGCAGCCTATGACAGACTGATTGGCAGCAGTGATAGACACTAATTGCAAGCACTGATGGACTCTGACTGACATTGATAGGCTGCACTGATGGGCACTGATAGGCAGCATTGATGGGCACTGATGAGGCTTCACTGGTGGGCATTGATAGCTGCACTAATGGGCACTGATGAGGCTGCACTGGTGGCCACTGATGAGGAGGCATTGATGAGGCTGCATTGATTTGCACTGATAGGCAGCACTGATGGACACTGTCAGGTAGCACTGAAGGGCACTGATAGATTGCACTGATAGGTGGCACAGACTGGCAGCAGTGCTGGGAACTGATTGGCAGCACTGATGTACACTGATTTCAAGCACTGATGGACCCTGACTGACATTGATAGGCTGCACTGATGGGCACTGATGAGGCTGCACTGGTGGGCACTGATGAGGAGGCATTGATGAGGCTGCATTGATGAGTACTGATAGGCGGCACTGATGGACACTGATTTCAAGCACTGATGGACCCTGACTGGCATTGATACCATAGATGGTAAGACGTGTTCAGTAAAGACGCCATGTACTGGTGAAGACGCCATGACTGGTGAAGACGCCATGACTGGTGAAGACGTCATGACTGGTGAAGACGCCATGACTGGTGAAGACGCCATGACTGGTGAAGACGTCATGAGGGTGAAGACGCCATGACTGGTGAAGACGCCATGACTGGTGAAGACGTCATGACTGGTGAAGACGTCATGACTGGTGAAGACGCCATGACTGGTGAAGACGTCATGACTGGTGAAGACGCCATGACTGGTGAAGACGCCATGACTGGTGAAGACGTCATGACTGGTGAAGACGTCATGACTGGTGAAGACGCCATGACTGTGAAGACGCCATGACTGGTGAAGACGCCATGACTGGTGAAGACGCCATGACTGGTGAAGACCGCCATGACTGGTGAAGACGCCATGACTGGTGAAGACGTCATGACTGGTAAAGACGCCATGACTGGTGAAGACGCCATGACTGGTGAAGACGTCATGACTGGTGAAGACGTCATGACTGGTGAAGACGCCATGACTGGTGAAGACACCATGACTGGTGAAGACGTCATGACTGGTGAAGACGCCATGACTGGTGAAGACGTCATGACTGGTGAAGACGCCATGACTGGTGAAGACGCCATGACTGGTGAAGACGCTGTGTAGGAGATTTTACAAAAACTTGAGCAGACAGAATCCGGGGCGACTCTGCATGGAAACCAATCAGCTTCCAGGTTTTATTGTCAAAGCTTCATTGAACAAGCTGAAGGTAGAAGCTGATTGGCTCCCGTGTACAGCTGCACCCGATTCTGAGGGCTCCAGTTTTAGGAAATCTTCCTCTATGTATAGCAAAGACTCCGTGTATGGTAAAGATACCATGTATGGAGAGGATGCCATGTATGGAGAGGATGCCATGTATGGAGAATATGCCATGTATGGGAGAGGATGACATGTATGGAGAGGATGCCATGTATGGAGAAGATGCCATGTATGGAGAGGATGACATGTATGGAGAAGATGCCATGTATGGAGAGGATGCCATGTATGGAGAGGATGACATGTATGGAGAAGATGCCATGTATGGAGAAGATGCCATGTATGGTAAAGATACCGTGTATGGAGAAGATACCATGTATGGAGAGGATACCATGTATGGAGAAGATGCCATGTATGGAGAAGATACCATGTATGGAGAGGATGCCATGTATGGAGAATATGCCATGTATGGAGAAGATGCCATGTGTGGAGAAGATGCCATGTGTGGAGAAAATGCCATGTATGGAGAATATGCCATGTATGGAGAAGATGCCATGTGTGGAGAAGATGCCATGTGTGGAGAAAATGCCATGTATGGAGAATATGCCATGTATGGAGAAGATGCCATGTGTAGAGAAGATACCATCTGTGGAGAAGATACCATGTGTGGAGAATATGCCATGTGTGGAGAAGATGCCATGTGTGGAGAAGATGCCATGTATGGAGAAGATACCATGTATGGTGAAGATACCATGTATGGAGAAGATATCATGTATGGAGAAGATGCCATGTATGGATAAGATGCCATGTGTGGAGAAGATACCATGTGTGGAGAAGATACCATGTGTGGAGAAGATACCATGTATGGAGAAGATACCACGTATGGAGAAGATGCCATGTATGGAAAATATTCCATGTGTGCAGAAGATGCCATGTATGGAGAAGATGCCATGTATGGAGAAGATACCATGTATGGTGAAGATACCATGTATGGAGAAGATACCATGTATGGCGAAGATACCATGTATGGAGGAGATACCATGTGTGGAGAGGCCATGTATGGAGAGGATGCCATGTATGGAGAGGATGCCATGTATGGAAAAGATACCATGTATGGAGAAGATACCATGTATGGTGAAGATACCATGTATGGAGAAGATGCCATGTATGGAGAGGCCATGTATGGAGAGGATGCCATGTATGGAGAGGATGCCATGTATGGAAAAGATACCATGTATGGAGAAGATGCCATGTATGGAGAGGCCATGTATGGAGAGGATGCCATGTATGGAGAGGATGCCATGTATGGAAAAGATACCATGTATGGAGAAGATACCATGTATGGAGAAGATACCATGTATGAAGAGAATGCCATGTATGGTGAAGATACCATGTATGGAGAAGATACCAGGTATGGAGAGGATGCCATGTATGGTGAAGATACCATGTATGGAGAAGATGCCATGTATGGCAAAGATGCCATGTATGGAAAAGCCATGTATGGTACAGGGACTTAGTTGGGTAAAGGTGCCATGTATGGTAAAGGGACTTTGTTTGGTGAAGGTGCCATGTATGGTAAAGGGACTTTGGTGAAGGCGCCATGTATGGTACAGGGACTTTGTTTGGTGAAGGCGCCATGTATGGTACAGGGACTTTGGTGAAGGCGCCATGTATGGTACAGGGACTTTGTTTGGTGAAGGCGCCATGTATGGTACAGGGACTTTGGTGAAGGCGCCATGTATGGTACAGGGACTTTGTTTGGTGAAGGCGCCATGTATGGTAAAGGGACTTAGTTTGGTGAAGGCGCCATGTATAATACAGGACATTGGTGAAGGCGCCATGTATGGTAAAGGGACTTTGGTGAAGGCGCCATGTATGGTACAGGGGACTTTGTTTGGTGAAGGCGCCATGTATGGTAAAGGGACTTAGTTTGGTGAAGGTGCCATGTATGGTAAAGGGACTTTGTTTGGTGAAGGCGCCATGTATGGTAAAGCGTTGCGGCTTCATTATGAGCCAAAATTACCAACATTTCAGTCCTGGTCCGCAGAAACACAGTTGACCCCACCCACTGACCACCTCAAACCCAGCCAGTGACCAGGCAGTGCCATCCCCTACTACCGTTATGTAGGTGTTGCCCACCTGTGACCCACCGATGATACATGGAATGCTATCCAGTTGAGCTCCACCCAAAGCTCCATCTTCTGCTCTGGGTGGAGACATTCCTCCTCTGCAGTCACTGGACTCACTAAACAAATGTTTACCCAACGTGTGTGCCGAGATCCTGCGCCGGAGGAACCTTCCCATATCCTGGCAGTGCAGGGGTGACCACCTCAATCATCCAATCACAGGAGCCCCCTGCGTTCTCTTACTGTGAATGTGATTGGCTACTTGGAGGTGAGTAAACGTATCACTCCGACTTCAGGTGTAAGCAAGTCAGAAATGACGGTTGCAATTAAAGGAGCACTCCACCCAGAACTGAAAAAATTGAGGCCCCGGAGGAGCCGCCTGCATCTCATTCTGACCATCCCGATGTTTAAAGCCAAACTCCGCCATACATAAAATAAATAAAATATCTGCGATGGGAAACCGACTCAGACACGGGGGAGGGGGAGAGAACTTCTCACAATGTTTTCATCATCTCTTTCTTGTTCTGGTGACAACCGCAAAATCCATTTCCTGTACTGGTGTCACGGGGACAGGAAATAAAGGGAACCTTGTCTGCGCTTAAAAGTGATGTCACGCGCCCTCAGCGGCTGATTGAACACCTTACTGAGTATGCAGCTTCTGCATCACATGACCTCCACCCCACGGTTTCCCCCCGGTCACATGACCCCCCCCACGTCCCCCCCCCCCCCCCCCGGTCACATGACCTCCACCCCACATTTTCCGGTCCCAGGGGTGGCTCCTTTCTTTTGCAGTGTCCTATGAAATCCCCTTGAATACAGGGACTAGGGCTGTGTCTCCCTGCACTGTGGGCATCAATAGAAACACACAGAAACATAGCCTAGGACAGGTATCACTAAATGGCGGACCGCGGTCTGGATCCGGACTGAGCCACTGTCCCAGCAGGACCAGCAGTCCCACCACTCCCACCACTTAGGAGCCTTCCTTCCCCCTGGCCTCTGCCACTGTCATACTCAAGGCAGCGTGGAGAGCGGGAAGCAGGGGACAGTGATGACCGGAGAGAGGAAGGCAGGGGACAGCGATGACCGGAGAGAGGAAGGCAGGGGACAGCGATGACCGGAGAGAGGAAGGCAGGGACAGCGCAGATGACCGGAGAGAGGAAGGCAGGGGACAGCGATGACTGGAGAGAGGAAGGCAGGGGACTGAAATCGGCTTTATTTCCGGTTGCAGTAAAGCATAACTAAAGGAGAGGGATGAGACCCCCTGTCAGTGGTGGATGGAGGGGGAGGGGTAAGACCCCCCCTGTCAGTGTTGGATGGAGGGGGAGGGGTAAGACCCCCTGTCAGTGTTGGATGGAGGGGGAGGGATGAGACCCCCTGTCAGTGGTGGATGGAGGGGGAGGGGTAAGACCCCCTGTCAGTGTAGGATGGAGGGGGAGGGGTAAGACCCCCTGTCAGTGTTGGAAGGAGGGGGGAGGGGTGAGACTCCCTGTCAGTGTTGGATGGAGGAGGAGGGGTGAGACCCCCTGTCAGCGTTGGATGGAGGAGGAGGGGTGAGACCCCCTGTCAGTGTTGGATGGAGGAGGAGGGGTGAGACCCCCTGTCAGTGTTGGATGGAGGGGGGAGGGGTAAGACTCCCTGTCAGTGTTGGATGGAGGGGGAGGGGTGAGACCCCCTGTCAGTGTTGGATGGAGGAGGAGGGGTGAGACCCCCTGTCAGTGTTGGATGGAGGGGGGGAGGGGTAAGACTCCCTGTCAGTGTTGGATGGAGGGGGAGGGGGTGAGACCCCCTGTCAGTGTTGGATGGAGGGGTCAGGGGATGTGGCCCCCTGTCAGTGTTGGATGGAGGGGGAGGGGTGAGCTCCCTGTCAGTGTTGGATGGAGGGGGGGGGGGTGTGAGACCCTCTGTCAGTGTTGGATGGAGGGGGGGGGTGAGACCCCCTGTCAGTGTTGGATGGAGGGGGGGAGAGGTGAGACCCCCTGTCAGTGTTGGATGGAGGGGGAGAGGTGAGACCCCCTGTCAGTGTTGGATGGAGGGGTGGGGATGTGGCCCCCCTGTCAGTGTTGGATGGAGGGAGGGGGGTGAGACCCCCTGTCAGGTTTGTATCAGCGACCGTGCCCCCCCGGTAGGGAGAGCCCCCCCTCTCTATTTGTCCTGTTAATCACTGAAAGTAAAGATAATCCCACATTTCGGTGTCCCCAGAAGAGCTATAGAGGGGAAATCTTCCAGCGGGGACACTGGTTCTGGTGACCTGGGGGGAGTGAAGGTAAATCTCTCCAATGGGGACAAAGAGGGCAACAAATAATCTGATTGGGGTCTATCACCACCCCCCCCCCCTTACTCCATCCAAAATGGAAAAAATAGTTTTGCCCAGAGTTCTACTTTAATAGAAATCAGACGACGCGGCCGGTAAGAGACGGAACCGAAATCTGACGCTGGTGACCCCTCAGCACCATTTACATCCCCCGGGGGGGGGGGGGGGGGTCACATTTGGGGTATTTTACCTGTTGTCACCCCAGAGCCAGACATCATAATAACCCCCCCCCCCCCTCAGCTTCTGCAGGAAATATGTATTCCCCCCCCCCCCCCAGGCTTGGCTGTCCACCCAAACCTGCAGATCCAGAAATACCAGAGTACAGCTGAGGGGTGAGGGGGGGTCATCATACTGAGAAAATGTCCAACACCAACTGGGGGGGGGGTGTCCATCAGAAGGAGGTGCGGGAGAGAGATCTATTGGGGGGGGGTCCATCAGGGGAGGAATGAGAGAGAGATCTATGGGGGGGGAAGAGAGAGGGGATGAGATCTATGGGCGTCCATCAGGGGGAGGAATGGGGGAGGGGATGCGATCTATGGGGGGGTTCCATCAGGGGGAGGAATGGGAGAGAGATCTATTGGGGGGAAAGAGATATATGGGGGGGTTCCATCAGGGGGAGGATTGGGGAGAGAGATCTATTGGGGGGAAAGAGATATATGGGGGGGTTCCATCAGGAGAGAGGGAGAGAGGTCTATGGGGGTGGGGGGGTCCAACAGGAGGAGAGGGAGAGAGGTCTATGGGGGGTCCAACAGGAGGAGAGGGGAGAGGTCTATGGGGGGTCCAACAGGAGGGAGAGGGAGAGAGGTCTATGGGGGGTCCAACAGGAGGAGAGGGAGGTCTATCCATGTATGAGAGGAATAGAGCGGCGCCGACCACATTGTCGGATCAGAACGGAGCGATGTTTGTCGGATACTTTTTATCATGCGGGCAGTAGAGGGCGGGGCCAGGTGTGACAGGGGGCGGGGCCGGGCAAGTCACACGTGGCTCAGGTGACGTAGCGGACCGAGCGGAGACCGGGAGAGAGTCGGAGGAGTCGGTGAGTGAGAGGCGGTCGGGGATCCGGTGTACCGGGATGTATACAGCCATCTATACTGTGTATACCCCCCCCGTATATTATATACCCCTGTACATTGTATACACCCCCCCTGTATATTATATACCCCCTACATTGTATATACCCCCCCTGTATATATTACCCCTGTACATACCCCCCCCGTATATTATATACCCCCTGTACATTGTACACACACCCCCCCCCTGTATATTATATACCCCTCTACATTGTATACCCCCCCTGTATATTATATACCCCTGTACATTGTATACCCCCCCTGTATATTATATACCCCTGTACATTGTATACACCCCCCTGTACATTGTATACCCCCCCCTTATATTATACCCCTGTACATTGTATTGTATATACCCCCCTGTATATTATATATATCCCCCTGTACATTGTATACCCCCCCCCCCCCTGTATATTATATATACCCCCAGTACATTGTATACACCCCCCCCTGTATATTATATACCCCTGTACATTGTATACCCCCCCCTGTATATATTATATCCCCCTGTACATTGTATACACCCCCCCCTGTATATTATATACCCCTGTACATTGTATACCCCCCCTGTATACCCCCCATTGTATACCCCCCCTTAGTATATAATACCCCTGTACATTGTATACCCCCCTGTATATTATATACCCCTGTACATTGTATACCCCTGTACCCCCCCTGTATATTATATACCCCTGTACATTGTATACCCCTGTATATTGTATACCCCTGTACAATGTATACCCCCCCTGTATATTATATACCCCTGTACATTGTACCCCCCCTGTATATTAATATACCCCTGTACATTGTATACCCCCCCCCTGTATATTATATACCCCTGTACATTGTATACCCCCCCTGTATATTATATCCCCCTGTACATTGTATACCCCCCTGTATATTATATCCCCTGTACATTGTATTACCCCCCCATATTATATCCCCCTGTACCCCCCCCTGTATACCCCCCCCCCTTATATTATTTTCCCCCTGTACATTGTATGGAGATGTCTGTTAGGAATTGGGGGTATTTGTTGGGTATTGGGGGTATCTCTCAGGATGTGGGTTATCTGTTGGGGATTAGGGGTATCCCTTTAGGGTTTGGAGTATCTATCATGGATTGGGGGTGTCTGTTGGAGACTCAATGTGTGTGTCAGAAATTGGGGTATTTGTGGGTATTTGGCTATCTCTCAGGGTTTGGGTATCTGTTGGGCATTGGAGGTATCTCTCCATAATGGGGGTATCTTTTGGGGGGAGGACTGGGGAGTATCCCTTTTTGGGTTTGGAGTATCTGTCATGGATTGGGGGTGTCTGTTGGAGACTTGGTGTGTTGTGTCAGGAATAGGGGGTATTTGTTGGGTGTTGGGGGTATCTCTCATGGTGTGGGATATCTGTTTGGCGAGTGGAGGCACCTCTTAGGGTTTGGGATATGTGTCAGTGATTGGAGGTATCTCGCATGGATTGTGGGACGTCTGTTGAAGACTGGGGGTGTCTGTTAGGAATTGGGGGTTATTTGTTGGGTATTGGGGATATCTCTCAGGGTTTGGGTTATCTGTTGGGTATTGGAAGTGTATCTCCATAATTGGGGGTATCCCTCAGGGTTTAGAGTATCTGTCAGGGATTGGGGGTATTCCTTTAGGGTTTGGAGTATCTGTCATGGATTGGGGGGTGTCTGTTGGAGACTTAATGTGTGTGTGTCAGGAATAGGGGGTATTTGTTGGGTGTTGGGGGTATCTCTCAGGGTTTGGGTTATCTGTTGGGTATTGGAGGTATCTCTCCATAATTGGGGGTATCTTTTGGGGGGAGGATTGGGAGTATCCCTTTAGTGTTTGGAGTATCTGTCCTGATTGGGGGTGTCTGTTGAAGACTGGAGATGTCTGTCAGGAATTGGGGGTATTTGTTGGGTATTTGGGCTGTCACCCAGAGCAGTTTGTGATCTGCCGGATGGTTCCTCCGCCTGTCTCCAGTGGGAAGATTTCCCTGCACTTCCTGTACCGGAGACACCACAGGAAGTGAGAGAAGTCAGGGTGGGGCGGTGGAATGTCGGTGACCCCTCATTGGTCCCGGATACGAGGAGGAAGTAGAAGGCGGGCGGAGGCTCTGGCGCTATCAAGTTTACTCTCATTAACCCTTTCCAGGCGGAGGATTGGATTCCAGCTGTCATTGTGTCAGATGGGGCGACCGGCGGGACAGGTGCCGCAACTCTCACCGGACTGGGAGACATTCCAGGAAGGAGGTCGGTGAGAACGGGATGGGGGGGGGGGGGGGATGTGTCCACCTGGAGATGTGTTCCCCATATGCAGACCCCATGAGTGTCCCCCCCCTTGCGCCCCCTCTCCTGCGTGTGTCTGCCTCCCCCCCCCCGCTGCTGCACACCCCCCCCCCCTGTACTGGGAGACATTCCAGGTTGGTGAGGGGGGAAATGTGTCCACATGGAGGTGTGTTCTCCGTATACAGACCCCATGCGTGCCCCCCCGTACCCCCCCATGCGTGTCCCCTCCGGTGTGTGTCCCCCCTGCACCCCTCCTGGTGCGTGTGTCCCCCTGCACACTCTCCCCCCATGCGTGTCCCCCCCCTGCACACTCTCTCCCCCCGTGCGTGTCCCCCCCGTACCCCCTCCCGGTGCGTGTTCCCCCCTGCACCCCTCCCGGTGTGTCCCCCCCCCTGCATACCCCCTCCCAGTGTGCGTGCCCCCCCTACACCTTTCCCGGTGTGCTTGTCCCCCCCCCCTGCACCCCCCCCTTGCCGTGTGCCCCCCCCCCCCACCATGATCTGCAGACTGCAGGTTTTGGCCCCTTCTGTGGTGTTCCTGCTGCAGCCAATGGTCAGTCGGTATGTTGGAAGGTGAAGAGCCCCCCTGGGCACCGTGTGTAATGGGGGGGGATTATATTCCTTTTATCTGCACACAGGATGGGTATATCCTCTCCTGCGCAGTGATTGCACTTTGCTGTTCCTCTCCCTCAGGGTAGGTGTTCCTGTCATGGCCTATAGCAGGCACTCTACATGGCGAATGTTGATGGATGGAGGGGCCGAGTGACTGCAGTGACCTCTCCGAATATCCAGCAGAGGGAGACACCACACATCTATAAATGTTATAAGGAAAGGAAATATGGGACAGCAAGGATGTAAAAAGTCTGTTTTCAGTTGTCATGTTCAGGTTTGAAGTTGTCACCAGAACAGGAAGTCTTCTAATGGGGACACCTGTTGCTGTGTGAACTGTGTAAGAGGGGAATTTCTCGCTTCCTGTTTGGACTCTGTAAGAGGAAGTAAAGGGAACTTTCCTGGACCGGACCCAGATGGCGTATTCTGTCCGGATCTGGATTGGCTCTCCATACACCTTCCCTCATCCTGTAACATCGGGTATCCCGCTCATACAATGTTCCACCAATCAGCAGGTTGTATCATTTCTTCTGTTACATTGTAGCATCATCATGAGGCAGGACGGGGCGCTGCGGCCTGGATGGACTGGTCACATGACTCTCTACAGGTGACATCATCGTGACATCATCACCACAAGATCCCAACATGAACGGTAGAATCAAACCCGTCCCACTGAACAGGAATATGGCGGAGAATGGAAATATCACCGACCTCTTCCATGAGGATGCCCAGGTAGGCGGAGCCAAGGTGGCCCATTCCGTCCGCGTCTTTCCTTCATATTCGGTGGGAATAGATCGTTTGTTCCCATTGGCGCACTCTTGTCTCCTTATTGGTCATGAGAAATGTTTAACCCGGGGGCCCCCAAATTCCCACAAAAACCTCCATCTGGCCCATCCAGCTGAGTTCTCCTCTCCATGTGTGACATTGTATCCCCTTCCAGGTCCTGTAACCCGCATAGGGGCCCCGATAGTGCTGGAGGAGAAGGTAGGTTGGGACCTCAGGGGTCGGGACTTTGGAAGTGACATCATAGTGTTCGTCTTTCTACTTGTTGAGGTCTGACTCCCCTTGTGGTTCTTGGATGGGACATTCTAGTCCCCCTAATCTTCTCCCACCCACTCAGGTCCCCCACCCCCCCTCCCCCACTCTCACCCGGACATTGGATGTTGGCTCACGTGTCTCCTTGTTTTCCTTGTCTAGGTGTCACAGCTGCAGTCTCAGCCCTGGTGGAAGATCCAGCTGTTTGTCTGGGAACCGGTCCTCTTTGGGACGTGGGACGGCGTCTTCACTTCCTGTATGATCAATATTTTTTTGGAGTGGTTTTATTTCTCCGGACCGGCTGGCTGGTGGTGAGTGTCGTCTTGTGGGCGTCTCTGCCGGCTGAACTGTCTGGGGCCACATGGATGATAAAACTTGTATATTAATAATGATTCTGCTGTGATAATAATGTACCGCCCCTGAGGTCTGATGGCACTGTGCTGCCCCTGAGGACTGATGGCACTGCGCCTCCCCTGAGGACTGATGGCACTGCGCCTCCCCTGAGGGCTGATGGCGCGTTGCCTCCCCTGAGGGCTGATGGCGCGTTGCCTCCCCTGAGGGCTGATGGCGCGTTGCCTCCCCTGAGGGCTGATGGCGCGTTGCCTCCCCTGAGGGCTGATGGCGCGTTGCCTCCCCTGAGGGCTGATGGCGCGGTGCCTCCCCTGAGGGCTGATGGCACGGTGCCGCCCCTGAGGGCTGATGGCACGGTGCCGCCCCTGAGGACTGATGGCACGGTGCCGCCCCTGAGGACTGATGGCACGGTGCCGCCCCTGAGGTCTGATGGCACGGTGCCTCCCCTGAGGTCTGATGGCACGGTGCCTCCCCTGAGGTCTGATGGCACGGTGCCTCCCCTGAGGTCTGATGGCACGGTGCCCTCGCCTGAGGTCTGATGGCACGGTGCCTCGCCTGAGGTCTGATGGCACGGTGCCTCGCCTGAGGTCTGATGGCACGGTGCCTCGCCTGAGGTCTGATGGCACGGTGCCTCCCCTGAGGACAGATGGCACGGTGCCTCCCTGAGGACAGATGGCACGGTGCCTCCCCTGAGGACAGATGGCACGGTGCCTCCCCTGAGGACAGATGGCACGGTGCCCTCCCCTGAGGACAGATGGCACGGTGCCTCCCCTGAGGACAGATGGCACGGTGCCTCCCCTGAGGGCAGATGGCACGGTGCCTCCCCTGAGGACAGATGGCACGGTGCCTCCCCAGATGGCACGGGTCCCCTGATGATGGCACGGTGCCGCCCCCTGGGGTCTGATGGCACGGTGCCCCCCCTGAGGTCTGACGGCACGGTTCTGCTCCTTGGGGTGTGATGGCACTGTGCCTCCCCTGAGGTCTGAACTGTACTGCCCCTAAGGTCAGGTACCCCCTTTACTGTCTCTGAGGTCTGACACCGCTGTTCCGCCTCTGAGGACTGATACCCCTGTACTGATTTCTGAGATCTGATACCACTCTACCGCCTCTGAGGACCGAGGCCCCTGTACCACCCCTGAGGTCCAGTAACGCTGCACTACCTGTAAGCTGGTTGAAATGCTGTTTAGTGAGACAGTCGCTGCCGCAGCCAGGAGGGGAGGAGTTCACCCCGATTCCCACACTTTCTGAGCTCTGCCCCTCTCCCTGCGCTGTAAATAAAAGGGGGGAAGGCTCTGCACACAGAGGGGCTGCACGGGAAGAGGACACAGACAAGCCACAGCATGTAATCTCCAGCTATTACACGGAGAGCCCGGTCAGCTGAACTCTGCCACTGCCTTCATGTAGAGGGACCGCTGGACTTGCAGTCCATCCTGAAGACACCAGTTCTGGAGATCCGCCTCTATGGAGTTTCCTTGTCATGGACGTCACCTGTGCAGGTACGTTGGAGCTGCCAAGCCCGAGTCGGGGACTAGGTTGGGGACTAGGTTAGGGACAGGCAGTTGGCTTTGGTTGGTAGTAATACCCGGTCTGAAGTTATTCGAAGGGCTGTATGAAAGTATCCAGCACACTACACATAGCCGCCACAGCTTGGGTCAGTACGGCACATTTGGGGTATGAAGCAGTGCCGAGATTTGGCCAACCAGTGCCTGGGGCAAAGGTGCCAAAATGTGGCGTCAACCCCCAGCAGTCACTTGTCAGAATCACTCTGCAGCTCCTGAAGTGTCAGTTGGGTTTAGCATTGACCTGGATGTGTGCGGTTTTCCCAACGCAGTCCCACCACAAGAGGCAGGAAGGAGAAGGAGAGCGAACACAGCCCGCACCTCCTCTCGGCTCTCTCCTCACCACTCCTGACAGGAGTGGTTATGCCATTGTCACTACTACTGTCAGCCTTGTAACAGAAGGAAGGTGCCCCCATCCCTACAGGAAACCATTGCGCCCAGAGCATTCACTCCTCCCGCCGCCCCGGCCTCCTCTTGTCCCACCCCTGGTATGAAGACAGTTCTTTAGGAGTTACCATGCTATGGAGTACAGCAAGTGGTTACCAGGGGGTAGGCTAGAACAAGCGACCTGAAGCATGTTCCTATGGCAGGTGTGATGTCCTCTAGCAGTGTGGGGGGGGGGGGGGGGGGTTGCTGTCGGTGCTCTCTCCCTGAGTGGTCCATCTCCCATAGCAACAGGAGCAGATCAGCACCGCGGAGGCACATGGCCTAGTCACTAGGTCCCGGCTAGGTGCACGGCGGGACCTCAGAGTTATGCTGGACAGGTGGAGCGGGCATAGGCTGCACCAAGTTACGGGGGAGGTGTGCATTGACACGGGGGCAAACGAGTTAACTGGAGTCCAGTTGATTGCTCACGTGTACATGGTGTATGGTCGTCTCTGAGTTGGAGGTCCACCTTAAGGGTGAGTTATCCCTGAAAGCGGCCCCAGCCTTGTCCTGGGGCAGCGGGTGAACACGGCACAGTGAAGGTACCCCATATTCAGGCCAGTGACCCTGATCAAGGTGCCTAGTGTAGCCCAGAAGAACCCACCCCGGGGTTTAAGCCTCTTATGTTACCTACATGAGGAGGGAAACATGGAAGAAGTACCACCCACCTACCCCCCACGTGCATACTTCTGAGGGGCGGGGCCAACTCTGAGCTAAATGTTTGACTTTGCCCCCAGTCTTCATTTCGGAGCTGTCCCCTACAGTACCTCTTCTTCTCCATAAGATGTCCTATGTCCTCTTGGACCTCGAATATTGTCATCGACCATGTCCCCTACCCCCCTCCTTCCCTGTGTGGTAGCAGCTTATACCCTTTCTGGTGGCTACTTCCAGCAGGATAATGCCATATACATAACTGGAACAATCTATGAGAAATGGCAGGTTCATCAAACCAACGTGTTTCGGGAGGAAAGACTCCGCCTTCTTCAGGGAACGGAATGTGTGGGTTTGATGTACTTGTCATTATTCCCAATAAATGCCTCTTAATCTACCCGCAATGGTGCCTTCTTTGGGACATCAGGCGCTCCTTCCTTCCTATTATTCCAAGTCTACGTGTGGAAACGCTCTTAAGGCCGTACCCAGAAAGGCAGCAGCCTGAACCCCGAGAGGATTTACCGCCAATATCCACCATTGGGTACAGCCAACTGGAGGGACATCTCCCAACCCACCCAACACAACCACCCACCTACGACCAGTAACTGAACCAATCAGTCGAGCGTGGTCTTCAGGACAAGCAAGCTGGTCCCACAGTGGCAGTGACCTCATGTACTCTCATTGGGCGCACAGTCTCCGGATCTCCATCCAATAGAACGCCTTTGAGATGAGGCTGAATGAGGTTTGCAGGGTGAACGTCTGTCCACAAATACAGGAAATGCACAATAGTAATCATCCAGCATGGGGGGGGAAGGGGGGGATTCCTTCCAGATAATTTCCTGCACTTTTTTTGGTTTTCGGCTTTTTGGCAACAGCTGGAGGTCCAATCCACCACTAGAGACGCCTTCCTGTGACCACGGATTGTTGTAATACCCAATCTCAGCTGTAGATGTCACTAATGGCACCGCAGGATCCCATTGTAAATATTTTATATTTTCTCGATTTATTTGTATTTAATATTTTTTTTAATTCTGTGTCCGTTTTGTGTCATTTGTGGCTCATTGATGCCTTCTCTCCTTGCAGGGTAACACCGGCATCGTTCTCGGTATCTTCCTGGTGTCCTTTGTCATCCTGGTGGCCCTGGTGACGGTGTTATCGGGAATCGGTGTGTGTGAGCGGTGCAGCATAGGCAGTGGCGGTGTATACTCCATGATCTCCACCGTCCTGGGGGGGAAGGTCGGAGGAACGGTGGGGATCCTCTACATATTCGGCCAGGTGAGGAGACGCCGCGCGCAGTGCCGGGTCTGAGATGTGTCATGTGACTTCAGGGGGGCCTCAGGGTCCCCTAATCTTCCCCTTCATGTAAAACTAAACAGAAGAAATAATAAAATGATTCAGGACTTGACCAATCGGCTTTGACTCTAGGAACAGCTAAATAGAAAAGTTAGGAGACATTTTTTTTTCTTTAGTGTAGCTTGTCAGCACCCGGGACTTCACGCGATGCGATTGGCCACTTTGACAAGGGTGCTGCGCGAGTTTGTGGCGGTGCGTTCCAGAATCGCAAGTTATAGATTACAGTGGCGTGTGGAGATGAGAGTTCACATAGGATTGCTATAGACAGGAGTTTTTCCCATTGAAGTCTATAGGGGGGGCGTTTTCCCATTGAAGTCTATAGGGGGGCGTTTTCCCATTGAAGTCTATAGGGGGGCGTTTTCCCATTGAAGTCTATAGGGGGGGCGTTTTCCCATTGAAGTCTATAGGGGGGCGTTTTCCCATTGAAGTCTATAGGGGGGCATTTTCCCATTGAAGTCTATAGGGGGGCGTTTTCCCATCGAAGTCTATAGGGGGGGCGTTTTCCCATCAAAGCCTGCAGGGTGCGGTTTACCCATGGAAGCCTGCAGGGCGCGGTTTACCCATGGAAGCCTGCGGGGCGCGGTTTTCCCCATGGAAGCCTGCGGGGCGCGCGGTTTTCCCCATGGAAGCCTACGGGGCGCGGTTTTCCCCATGGAAGCCTGCGGGGTGCGGTTTTCCCCATGGAAGCCTGCGGGGTGCGGTTTTCCCCATGGAAGCCTGCGGGGCGTGGTTTTCCCCATGGCGGTTTTCCCTGCGGCCTGGGGCGGTTTTCCCATGGCAGCCTGCGGGGCGCGGTTTTCCCATGGCAGCCTGCGGGGCGCGGTTTTTCCCATGGCAGCCTGCGGGGGCGCGGTTTTCCCATGGCAGCCTGCGGGGCGCGGTTTTCCCATGGCAGCCTGCGGGGCGCGGTTTTCCCATGGCAGCCTGCGGGGCGCGTCTTTCCCATGGAAGCCCGCGGGGCGCGCCTTTCCCCTGGAAGCCCGTGGGGCGCGCCTTTCCCATGGAAGCCCGCGGGGCGCGCCTTTCCCATGGAAGCCCGCGGGGCGCGCCTTTCCCCATGGAAGCCCGCGGGGCGCGCCTTTCCCATGGAAGCCTGTGGGAAGCACATATCCCCTCCCTCAAACTCCAATTCCTTCTCCCCCAGCATAAATGCTCAGTTCCCCATCCTAGCGCAAATCCCCCTGCCCTCTAAATTTCCCCTCCTAGCACACATACCCCCCCCCCCCCCCTTCATATAATGTTTTCTAGCACAACACAACCACCCCAAATCCCCCCCCTTAGCACAAATCCTCCCCCCCCCCCCCCCCCCAATCAACACTCCTAGCACATCTCCCTAAATTTTCCCTCCTAGAACAATTGTTACCCCTTGACAGCCACCAAATTCCCCCTCCCCCAACAGCAATCCCATCCCTCCAATCTGCTTGTGGTGCCCCCCCCCCCACCTCACATGATACCACAGTTCCCAGGGCAGCCGTCCCTCCTGCCCCCCCCCCCCCCCCCCACTTGTCCCGGCCCCGCTCTCTACACTAGACTAAGCCCTGAACTGGTTCATCTTTAGAATTTTAACAAATTTTTTTGCAGCCGTGTCCTCTAGGGAGGAGGAATACATACAGAGGGAGAGGGCTACAGAGACACAGGGGTGGGCTACAGATTGAGTGATCCCTGTGATAGCCAATCAGAGGCTGTTGCAGCGATCATGTGATCCGGATCCCGTTCCCCCGGGTCCCGATCATTATTAGAGACCCTGGGGGGGGGGGCCCTCCCCGCACGAACACAATACCACATATACACAGCGCCCGGGGTTAAACGGCACCTCCTAGACACCGCATATACTGTATATGTGCCACCCCGTCCTAAAGGGGTGGGAAGATTGAAGCCTGTGGATCAGAATGGCAGCCAGGGAATTAGCATTTTCCAATGAATGTTGTCAGCAGCAGCCCCCGCAGTTCTCTCCTGATGGGTATATTATGAACATTCATGTGTACATTGTACGTTGTGCTGGATGGTGACGCCGTCCGTCCCTCAGTGTGTTGCAGGCGCCATGTACATCACCGGCTTCGCAGAGTCCATCTCAGACCTCCTCCACCTGCAGAGTACCTGGGCTGTGCGCGGCATCTCACTGGCGGTGCTGCTGGGACTGCTGGGAATCAACCTGGCTGGAGTCAAGTGGATCATCCGGCTGCAGCTGCTGCTCCTGTTCCTATTGGCCGTCTCCACCCTGGACTTCGTGATTGGCTCCTTCACCCACCTGGATCCAGGTACCCACCGAGTGCAGCTTCCTTGGTGCATCTGTAGTATGTGGATGTGTCTGTGGAGGGCGCTGAGGAGCATCGGAGACATGTACAATGGCGTGTGTGTGTATTTACCCGCACGCCCCCCTCCTGCGCTCTTGCCCTCGCGCCCCCTCCTGCGCTCTTGCCCCCGCTCCCCCCCCTGTGCTCTTGCCTCTTGCTCTCACTGCTTGCCCGCGCGCGCGCCCCCCTCCTGCGCTCTTGCCCGCTCGCCCCCTCCTGTGCTCTTGCCCTCTTGCCTCTCACTGCTCTTGCTCATGATCCCTTATGTTGCTCTGCTTGTGCACTCTCTTGCGCTCTTGCCTGCCTGCACTCTCTTGGGCTGTGGTTCTTTTTCCTGTGCTCCTTGCCCCTTTTCTTGCATTTTTGTCTTGCTCTGTCTCCTGTGCTTGTTCTAGCACTCTCTCTCTCACTCTTTGGCCCGCCCGCGCGTCCCCTCCTGCTCTCCTGCTCTCTTGCACTCTTGCCTCTCGCTGCTCTTGATCATCATCCCTTATGTTGTTGTGCTTGTGCTCTCTAATGCGTTCTTCCCTGTGTGCTCTCTCTTGTGCTTTGGTTCTTTTTCCTGTGCTCTTGGCCCCTTTTTTTGGCCCCCCTGTGCTCTTGGCCCCTTTTTTTTGGCCCCCCTGAGCTCTTGGCTGTCTGGCCCGCCCCGGGCTCTTGGCTGTCTGGCCCGCCCCGGGACTTGGCTGTCTGGCCCGCCCCGGGCGCTTGGCTGTCTGGCCCGCCCCGGGCTCTTGGCTGTCTGGCCCGCCCCGGGCTCTTGGCTGTCTGGCCCGCCCCGGGCTCTGTCTCTTTTGTGCTCTGATAATAAATCTGTATTGCTAAAAAAACAGGCTGTCGGTCTGGGTAGAGTATTACACACAAGTGCCCAGCAGAGGGTGGTAGTGCTTTTGTGAAAGAGGCCATTTATGTCTCTGAGTGGTTTCGGTTGGAATGCTGCATTACACACAAGTGACCAGCAGAGGGTGGCAACGCTTTGTGGATGAGACCATTCATGAGACTGTGGTTTGGGTTGGGATGCTGCATTATATACAAGTGACCAGCAGGGGGCGGCAGTGCTCTATGGATGAGGTCATACATGGCTATTAGTGGATTGAGTCTGGATGCTGCATTACATCCAGGTGACCAGCAGGGCGGGCAGAGCTCTGTAGCTCAGGGTGTTGTATTACACACAGGTGACCAGCAGGGTGCAGTATTGCTCTGTGGATGAGGTCATTCATAGCTCTTAGCAGTTTTGGTCAGGATGCTACATTACACACAAGTGCCCAGCAGAGGGTGGCAACGCTCTGTGGATGAGGACTTTCATGGCTCTGTGATTTTGGCTGGGATGCTGCATTCCATACAGATGACCAGCAGGAGGGTGGCAGTGCTCTGTAGATGAGGACATTCATGGCTGCCACTGGTTTGGATCAGGGTGTTGTATTACACACAAATGACCAGCAGGGGGGTGGCAGTACTGTGGATGAGGTTTTTCATGGCTCTCAGTGGTTTTGGTTGGGATGCTGCATTACACACAGGTGACCAGCAGGGGGAAGCAGAGCTTTCTAGATGAGGTCATACATGGCTCCCACTGTTTTGGATCAGGGTGTTGTATTACACACAGGTGACCAGCAGGAGGTGGCAGTGCTGTGCAGATGAGGTCAGTCATGGCTCTCAGTGGTTTTGGTTGGGATGCTGCACTACACACAGGTGACCAGCAGAGGGTGGCAGTGCTCTGTGGATGAGGTTTTTCATGGCTCTCGGTTGGGATGTTGCACTACATACAGGTGACCAGCAGAGGGTGGCAGTGCTGTGTGGATGAGGTTTTTCATGGCTCTCGGTTGGGATGTTGCACTACACACAGATAACCAGCAGAGGGTGCAGTGCTGTGTGGATGAGGTTTTTCATGGCTCTCAGTTGGGATTTGCACTACATACAAGTGACCAGCAGGGGGTGGCAGTGCTCTGTAGCTGAGGTCATTGATGGGGTCCTCCAGAGTTCATGGCCCCCATTCTTGGCTCCGGGACTCTCCTCTCAGATTATCACTTTCCTTGGCCGTTGTCTGAATTTCTTCCCGGGGACCAGAGGAGTCCCTGCAGGGCGCGGTCCCCCCCTCCCCCCCAATCCTTCTATTCCATACATTGCAGATATTTCCAGGAATATTCGTCCCGCCGGTTGTCTGGAATTGGAGAGATTCAGATCGCGGGGTTTCCTCCCGGGGAGCGCAGGGTGTGTCCACCAATCACAGGAAGGAAATGTTTGTCATTTGTCCTCCGCCGTCCTGTGTCCTTCCTGTCCCCTCCCCCCCACATATTGTACGCCGCACACGGATCACACAGCGCACACGGATCACGCAACGCACGGATCACGCAACGCACGGATCACGCAACACACGGATCACACAACGCACGGATCACGCCGCGCACAGGTCATACAAGGCACGGGCCACGCAATGCACGGGTCACGCCGCGCACGGGTCACACAACGCACACATTGTACCCTGATTGTACGGCGATCCTACAGCACACATCTATCCGCAGTCATCATACCAGCCAATCCCGTGCTGCCGTCCTTTACTGTGCCTGGTGTGAGTGGATGGCAGCTGCTTTCTGATTGGTTGGTATGGATTGCAGGCGCGGTACACACTCCGCAACACGGTTCCAGCTCTGTGACACCCAGCGAGGTACGGTGACGCATTATCCCGCCGCCACGCGTGGTGTTCCCGGAGGCGGATCCGGGGCGGTTCTGGCTGCAACCATCGTGTTCTCCGATTATTAGAAATGAACGCACAACAGAACGCGAGTCACATCCCCCGAGTGCCGCTTCCAACCCCCCCCGAGTGCCGCTTACCCCCCCGATGCCGCAGTACAGAAATGTTCCAGAGCCTTGTTGGGTCGGGTCTGCCTAAATCCGGAGGAGCACGGTGCGCCACGTCCTGCCATGGAGTATCCCCTCCCCCCCAGTGCATACAGGTGATCTCAGCACCTAAAGCTGTTCAATGGCCCCTCACTGACTTGTCCTGTGGAGCCATCCGCCATTAAAAGGGCCCCTCACTGTCCGCTGTTAAAGGGCCCCTCACTAACATGTCTGTGGAGCTGTCTGCCATTAAAGGCCCCCCCCCCCCGCTTTCTGCCATTAAAGGGCCCCCCCCCCCCACTGTCCACCCTTAAAGGGCCCCTCGCTGTCCACCATTGAAGGGCCCCTGACTGACATGTCTGTAGAGCCGACTGCCATTAAAGGGCCCCTCACTGTCCGCCGCTAAAGGGCCCCCTCACTGACATGTCTGTGGAGCTGTCTGCCATTAAATGGCCCCTCACTATCTGCCATTAAAGGGCCCCTCACTGACATGTCTATGGAGCCATCCAGCATTAAAGGGCCCCTCGCTGTCCGCTGTCCGCCATTAAAGGGCCCCTCGCTGTCCGCCATCACACTAAAGGGCCCCTGACAGGACAGCCGCCCCGCCGCCGGCTCTGAGACAGGAGAAGGTTTTGTGCAGCTTTTTTCCAATTATCTGACATAGATTCAGCATGACCTCATAGATGGCTGCGGCGGGCTGAGCGACGCGGATTTTGGCCGCCATCCAGGGGACACATCGCAGTGTGTGCTGGAGGTGCGTAGTATGGCAGCCCTGCGACACCTATAGCTCCGCCCAGAAACGCAGCGCGGCGATGGGGGGATTATTGCTCTGCGCCGGAGAGAATAAAGTTCTGGGGGGTTTTTAGAGAGAATCTCCATTCCAGAGACGAGAAATCGCCGAATCTGACCGACTCAACAAAGGGCCGATGTCCGCTCAGCCAGCAATCAGGTTGGACAGATCGGGGGTCCATGGTGGATCATTCACACACCAATGAGCCCGTGTAAATTATCCGCCCCAAACTGACCGCACACAATACAACCTGATAGGCAGTAAAATCCGTGACAGCTGAGCCACATTTTTACGCCCCTCCTCCCATCTTCAGCTGCAGGGGTACATGATCTGCGGCCAGGATGCTTCGCTTGGTGGAATTCTGCCCCCTGTTGGCCTCTGGTGGGCACTTCACGTGAGCGGGGCTGCCCTGCGTGCGCCCTACATGTGTGCGAGGCTCTGAGGAGGTGATACGTTCCTGACTGCTGACAGATACACTCTGAAGAGCGAACCAACAGCTGACCGCTCTTCAGAGATCACAACACGAGTGAATGGGCCCTACAGTGGTTTGGATTCCGTTATGAATTTGGTTGGGAGATCTGAGACAGACGTCTCACAGGCAGAACGCATCAAAGACCTCCCCCCCCCCCCCCCCCCCCCTCCATTACTACTGCGCTCCCATCTATGTCAGCGATATCAGGACATCAGAGACTTCCCAACAACATTCTGAAAATGTGAATCGCCCTGGCTGTTATATGGAGCCCCCGCTGTAGAACCCTCAGACTGGGGAGAGAGAGAGCTTGGCAGAGTAGGTGGGGGAGGGGGGAGAGAGCTGCGAGAGTAGGTGTGGGGGGGGGGGGTGAGAGAGCAGGGAGAGTAGGAGTGAGGTGGGGGGGGGTGAGAGCAAGGAGAGTAGGTGGGGGGGGGGTGGAAAGGGAGAGATAGGGTATGGGGAGAGAAGTGGTGAGCGAGAGTGGGGGGGGTAGGTGAGAAGAGGTGGGGGGGGGAGAAGATGGGAGAGTAGGGTATGGGGGGAGAGGGTTGGGAGATGGAAAGTGGGGGGGGCTGCGAGAGTAGGTGGGGGGACGGGGGGGTGGGGAGGGGGGAGAGCAGGGAGGGTTGGGGGGGGGGGAGGTAGGATGGGGGGGGGAGAGAGCTGGGAAGAGAGAACTGGGAGAGTAGGATAGGTGGGGAGGAGGGGGAGAGAGCTGGGAGAGTAGGTGGGGGGGGGGGGAGCTGGGAGAGTAGGTGGGGTATGGGGGGGGAAAGAGCTGGGAAGAGTAGGTGGGGAGGGGGGGAGAGCTGGAGAGTAGGATGGGGGGGAGAGAGCTGGAGAGTAGGATGGGGGGGAGAGGGCCTGCGAAGAGTATTTAGGGGGGGGTGAGAGACAGTGGGAGGGTTGGTGGGGGGGGGAGAGAGCTGGGAGAGTAGGTGGGGGGGAGCAGGGAGAGAGAGCTGGGAGAGTAGGGTGGGGGGAGGGGTGGGAGAGAGCTGGGGAGAGTAGGGGTGGGGGAGGAGAGAGTGGCTGGGAGAGTAGGTATGGTGGGAGAGAGCTGGGAGAGTAGGGTGTGGGGGGGGGGGGAAAGAGCTGGGAGAGTAGGTGGGGAGGGGGGAGAGCTGGGAGAGTAGGGTATGGTGGGAGAGAGCTGGGGGAGAGTAGGTGGGGGGGAGGGGAGAGAGGAGGGGAGAGTAGGTGGGGGGGGGAGGGAGCTTGGAGAGTGGGAGAGTAGGGTATGGTGGGGAGAGAGCTGGGAGAGTAGGGTGGGGGGGGGGGGGGAGTGGGGGGAGCTGGGGGAGAGTAGGTGGGGAGGGGGAGAGTGGTGGGAACTATGGGATGGGGGGTGGGAGCTGGGAGAATAGGAGGGGGGGGGGGGAGACAGCTGAGAGAATAGGTGGGGGGAGAGAGCTGGGAGAGTAGGTGGGGGGGGAGAGAGCTGGGGAGAGTAGGGTGGGGGAGAGAGGGAGGGAGAGGGGGGGTGGGGGGGGGTGGGGGCGTTGGGAGAATAGGTGGGGGGGGAAAGCTGGGAGAGTAGTGGGGGTGGGGGGAAGAGAGCTGGGAGAGTAGGGTGGGGGGGGGAGTTGGGAGAGTAGGTGGGTGGAGGAGAGGGCTGGAAAAGCTGGGGGGAGAGCAGCACTGGGTGCGCTAGTGGGGTGGACATTGGGGTATAGGGGTGCTGGGAGAGAGCTGGTAAAAGGGAGGGGGAGAAAGCCAGGAGAGCTGGTGGGGGGACAGTTAGTGTGGGGGTGGGGCAGGGGGGGAGAGGGCTGAGAGCTGGTGGGGGGACCTGGCGGGGAACCCGGGAGAGAGCTGGTGAGGAGAGGGAGCCAGCGATTGTAAACCTCAGCCATGAAATATTCCCTCTATAGTGTGTCCTTGTCTCAGTCCAGAGCACTGAGTGTCATCTCTGTCTGCTGCCTCCTTCCTCTGCTATGAGCATCAGCCACTTCTGACACCAAGAGATGAATAGGTGACAGGGAGGGAGCTCCAGCACATTGCCTGTGATTGACAGCCTCAGCTCTGTGTGCTGTGTGGAGGGGGGGTGTCCCTTCCATCCAATCAGCTCTCACCGAGCTCTGCAGAGTGTGACTTCAGCTCCCCACCCCCTGCTTTCTGAAAACTCAGACAAGCTGTATACATTCAGCACGTTGGCAGCAGATAAACAGGTACAACTTGTGTAGGAGGATTTGTTTCCTCTCAATGTTGGGGTCTGGATCCAGCTCTGGCGGGTCATTGTGTGGAGGGGGATGGGGGGCCCCCGGGATCCGGCCCCCCACATTTCTGCGGTGAGATATTTCTGAGCTGTGAATGGTGGAGGAAGAGATTTAGTTAGTAGCAGGTACTGTGTGTGCCCCCCAGGGAGAGGGGAGATGGTGGCCGCCCCCCGGGGGAGGGGAGATGGTGGCCCCCCACTGGGGGGGAGGGGAGATGGTGGTCCCCCCCTGGGGGGAGGGAGATGGTGGCCCCCACGGGGGGGAGGGGAGATGGTGGTCCCCCGGGGGGGAGGGGAGATGGTGGTCCCCCCGGGGGGGAGGGGAGATTGTGGCCCCCCGGGGGGGAGGGGAGATGGTGGCCCCCCACGGGGGGAGGGGAGATTGGTGGCCCCCCACAGGGGGGGAGGGGAGATTGTGGTCCCCCCTGGGGGGAGGGGGGATGGTGGTCCCCCCGGGGGGGGAGGGGAGATTGGTGGTCCCCCCTGGGGGGAGGGGAGATGGTGGTCCCCCCCGTGGGGGAGGGGAGATAGTGGCCTGACATGAGTCTGCAGACCTGTAAGAGTAGCATGGCTCTGGGCATCCCTCATCACGGTGTCACCGGAGTCCCGGGCCTGACACCTTCCGGCTGATGTTTCTCACTGGTGTCAGTCCTTTCCCTGGGACGGGGCCCAGAACCGATATCCTGGGAGGCGGCGGCTGTGCGAGGAAGAGTGAGCCAAAGAGCAATACGCCCCGGCCACAGCGACCAATCAGAATTCATCGGTCACTGCTGAGTGGGCAGCGCAGGGATGATGGGGTTACACGTGGACTCCAGACACACCTATTTATGTCCATCCAGTCCTGAGATTTACACTCACCGCAGCCCTGTCCGGCAAGTAAAGAAACTTCTTGATCTTTCTCTGCTGCTCATCTCTCTGTCACTCTGCTCTCTCCTCCTATCAGCATGTTTCTTGTTATCACATGAGCACTGCTGAGGCATAACTGATTGATTGGCTTCTTGTGCTGCTTCCCCCTTCTCCCAGTCCAAGCTCTGCTGTAACCGGGGTGTAGACATGTGTTATGGTGTCCTTGGTCATGTGATGGGGGAGGGGGGCAGGCAATAGAGTGTAAGCTGCTCTGGTGCAGAGTCTGATGGGACTGTGGGGGAGGGGACATTAGAGTGTAAGCTCCTCTGTACAGAGACTGATGGGACTGTGGGGGAGGGGATATTAGAGTGTAAGCTCCTCTGTACAGAGACTGATGGGACTGTGGGGGAGGGGACATTAGAGCGTCAGCTCCTCTGGTACAGAGACTGATGGGACTGTGGGGGAGGGGACATTAGAGCGTAAGCTCCTCTGGTACAGAGACTGATGGGGACTGTGGGGGAGGGGACATTAGAGTGTCAGCTCCTCTGATGCAGAGACTGATGGGACTGTGGGGGGAGGGGACATTAGAGCGTAAGCTCCTCTGGTACAGAGACTGATGTGACTGTGGGGGAGGGGACATTAGAGTGTAAGCTCCTCTGTACAGAGACTGATGGGATTGTGGGGGAGGGAGGGGACATTAGAGTGTCAGCTCCTCTGTACAGAGACTGATGTGACTGTGGCGGGGGGGGGGGGAGGGGACATTAGAGTGTCAGCTCCTCTGGTACAGAGACTGATGTGACTGTGGCGGGGGGGGGGGAGGGGACATTAGAGTACACTGCCATGACATGTGATGTTCTCTCTCCCGCAGATCACGGATTTGTAGGATACTCGGAGGAGTTGCTGAGGAATAATACTCTTCCTGATTATTCTGCCGGAGAAACTTTCTTCACCGTGTTTGGGGTATTTTTTCCAGCTGCAACAGGTATTGGGGGAGGGACTGAACTCTGCGGCCCGTGCGGCGGGGCTCTCTCTGCGGCCCGTGGGGCGGGGCTCTCTCTGCGGCCCGTGGGGCGGGGCTCTCTCTGCGGCCCGTGGGGCGGGGCTCTCTCTGCGGCCCGTGGGGCGGGGCTCTCTCTGCGGCCCGTGGGGCGGGGCTCTCTCTGCGGCTCTCTGCGGCCCGTGGGGCGGGGCTCTCTCTGCGGCCCGTGGGGCGGGGCTCTCTCTGCGGCCCGTGGGGGCGGGGCTCTCTCTGCGGCCCGTGGGGCGGGGCTCTCTCTGCGGCCCGTGGGGCGGGGCTCTCTCTGCGGCCCGTGGGGCGGGGCTCTCTCTGCGGCCCCGTGTGGGGCGGGGCTCTCTCTGCGGCCCGTGGGGCGGGGGCTCTCTCTGCGGCCCGTGGGGCGGGGCTCTCTGCGGTCTGTGCGGCGGGGCGCTCTCTGCGGCCCGTGCGGGCGGGGCTCTCTGCGGCCCGTGCGGCGGGGCGCTCTCTGCGGTCTGTGTGGCGGGGCTCTCCTGTCTGTGTGGTGCATGGCACTATGCAGCAATCTCTTGTGATTAAAATGAAACAAATCATTCTCGGTCGGTTCAATTGATTTTTTTAAACTGAATTGCGTTGTCTGAATTTGTTACTTTGTGTTTTACAAATTCAGTACAATTGAATACAGGACAAAGGTTTCCCAGAGCACTGCGGGCTTTCTACAGACAGTACAGCAGCACTCTTATTTCAGATTTTCCCTGAGTGACATGTTAGACAAAGGGGGGCGGAGACGCTGCTCTGGAGGGGGGCGGAGACGCTGCTCTGGAGGGGGGCGGAGACGCTGCTCTGGAGGGGGGCGGAGACGCTGCTCTGGAGGGGGGCGGAGACGCTGCTCTGGAGGGGGCGGAGATATTGATCTGTATAAATAATTGACTTTTTTTTACAACAGAGCAGCTAAGGAGATAAAGGAAAACATGAAAAGGAGCCAAGAGCTCCACCTACTGGCTGGAACACAAATTGCCGTCCTGCACTGCTGGGAATGTCCCCGGCCAGCAGAATAAATAGATCATTAAACTGTTAAGCAGTCAGAGTCCTGCAAGATGGCTGCCGGCGTCTTGTGATCTCCGGATTGCTCCGCCGTCACCCTCATGTGATCTGATCTGTAAATGAGAACAATCGATATGGGGAAGGCTGTTATATTCGATCTGCCGTCTTCTGTCTGCCTGTAGGTAGGAGGTAGGTTGGTGTGTAGCCAGTCGGTGACCTTCTCTCCATACTGCCCCCCTCAGGTGTCATGGCCGGCTTCAACATGAGTGGAGATCTACGCCGGCCGGCCGTCAATATCCCGCTGGGCTCCCTGGCCGCCATCGCCATCTCGTAAGTTCCAATTCAAAACCTGATGTGGCGTCTGTTGGTGTGTTGTGTACGTGTGTCATGTGTCCCCCACACGCCACGCCCACAGCGACTAGCTAACCGAGTTGCACACGTGCGGCCGTGACTTGGGGTAAGAGGGAATAAAGGGGACTCAACTTTGAATATATAAAACCGTATATAAGATCAGCCGTGATACACTTTCACAGGCCGCACTACCTCTGGCCACCACCAGATGGAGACTCCAATCCAGCTGGTCGACCACACACTGCAGATACAAATCTTACATACAATCTGGTGCACTGATTAGAGTTGAGGAGCAGCTTAGTAATTACACCCTTCTAGAGTCCCTCCAGCTATCCTAAACCTCGGTGTTATCACCCTTCCACTGTCCATACCCCCCACACCAGACACACCACAAATGGTAGCCTGCCACCACCCAACAGTTTATCTGCAGAACGGTCTGCTGAGACACCCCACACACACAGATCTCCGTCTGGCAGATATGTTACCTTTACAATCTGCGTGCAATCTGCCCACACACAGTGCAATTGCATACAGATTGGCAATGAGCTTAACCGAGCGTTTCAATGCACTAAAATACAATCCAATCTAGTCTCTCCAATCTAAATCTCTCCAATCTAGTCTCTCCTGAAGATATGAGCCCGAGCTTAAATACACAAAAGTTCACTAATTATTTTTAAGATTTAATTTCCCGAAAAGTGGGCGTGGCATAAATATGTACAAAATATAAAAAGTTACAGAAATACGAGAAGACACACAAATGACTATTCACTAAAATAAAAAGGGAATAAAACTACCCAGATTTACCCTGCGACTGGAGCAAGTCAGAGAATCAGCAATCCGTTAGTCGATCGACCAGCTCCATACGAATTACCATGTCCCAATGTCCGGGTACTCAATTTATGGGGATATGGACATAGGCGGGACATTAGTCTTCAGCCAATTGACCCTGGGTGGGGTGTGCCTGTACCCGCCCACAGGATGTTCTGTGTGCTGACCTGCCCAAGTTCAATCAAACCAAGACCGGCTTGAAACACCAAGTCGGGGATTGGATTTCCGACACCAGCGCATCGGCCCGATCGCGACAGTACCAATCACTGTTTAACTGTCACAATCCAGCACCACATAACCATTTCCTGCATTTTCCTGGCCTTCTACCTAAGTCACAAACCAGTTTTTTATATGTCTGTGTGACCCACAGTGTGTCCAATCAGAAGGGAGTATTTTCATTTCTCTGCAACTAATATTTTAGCTTTTATGAGGGGGATGAAATCTATTCCTTTGATCTGTGTATATACATCAGAGCTCCCCAGACACATCAAGGCCCCCTTGGTCATCTGCAGCCAAACTGTCTCTGGAGCCATTTCCTTCCCACCAGTTTCCCCAGAAGGTGACAAAATCTTATTAGCCCCCCAGGTGCCACTTCCAGAGGAAGCCGGGCTTTTCAGATGTTAATTGGTGACCATTTGTCTGAGTACCTAGGACTGAATATTTCCATAATGACAAGGAATGAGCTAAATGTACATCATATTCTCTACAGGTCACATCTGGTCTACTCCAATCTGTACGTTTGTGTACGTGTGTGTACGTGTTGTGTACGTGTTGTGTACGTGTTGTTGTGTTGTGTACGTGTTGTGTTGTGTACGTGTTGTGTTGTACGTGTTGTGTACGTGTTGTGTTGTGTGTGTTGCATGACGTATATTTCTATGTTACCTGGAGGTGAGGTGTTTGTATTCCTGTAATTTCATTCTCAGTCTAGAAATCCCCCTGACCTCTTCCTCCTCCCCCCCCCCCCCCCCCAGCTGGTTCCTCTACGTTGTCTTCGTCTTCTTGCTGGGCGCCACCTGCGCTAGAGAGTTCCTGCGCTACGAATTCATGATCGCTGAGAAGGTGAGAGCGCTGCAGTAACATTGTTTATAAACATCGCTCAGACAGGAGATGGAGAGATACAAAGTAACATTGTTTATAAACATCGATCAGACGGGAGATAGAGATACAAAGTAACATTGTTTATAAACATCGATCAGACGGGAGATAGAGAGATACAAAGTAACATTGTTTATAGACATCGATCAGACGGGAGATAGAGAGATACAAAGTAACATTGTTTATAAACATCAATCAGACGGGAGATAGAGATACAAAGTAACATTGTTTATAAACATCGATCAGACAGGAGATAGAGAGATACAAAGTAACATTGTTTATAAACATCGCTCAGACGGGGGAGATAGATACAAAGTAACATTGTTTATAAACATCGATCAGACGGGAGATGGAGGGATACAAAGTAAGTTTATAAACATCGATCAACGGGAGATGGAGAGATACAAAGTAACATTGTTTATAAACATCGATCAGACGGGAGATAGAGAGATACAAAGTAACATTGTTTATAAACATCGATCAGACAGGAGATAGAGATACAAAGTAACATTGTTTATAAACATCGCTCAGACGGGAGATAGAGATACAAAGTAACATTGTTTATAAACATCGATCAGACGGGAGATGAGAGGATACAAAGTAACGTTGTTTATAAACATCGATCAGACGGGAGATGGAGAGATACAAAGTAACATTGTTTATAAACATCGCTCAGACGGGAGATGGAGAGATACAAAGTAACATTGTTTATAAACATCGATCAGACAGGAGATAGAGAGATACAAAGTAACATTGTTTATAAACATCGATCAGACAGGAGATAGAGATACAAAGTAACATTGTTTTTATAAACATCGATCAGACAGGAGATAGAGATACAAAGTAACATTGTTTATAAACATCGATCAGACGGGAGGAGAGATACAAAGTAACATTGTTTATAAACATCGATCAGACGGGAGATAGAGATACAAAGTAACATTGTTTATAAACATCGATCAGACGGGAGACTGAGAGATACAAAGTAACATTGATCGACAGACGGGGGATAGAGATACAAAGTAACATTGTTTATAAACATCGATCAGACGGGATGATCTTCCAATGACTTTTATTACCTGACAACCTTTCAGCGCTCAGTTATAGTCCAGCTGAATGAAGCTGGTCTGTGATTGGCTCTGCACAGCGAATGGTGTGTCACATGTGATCTGTGAGAAGGAATGGTCGCTCGGAAAGGTGCGGTATCCCTTGGTAACCAGATTTCAGCTCCGTCAGGTCAGGGAGAGAAAAATTCTGGTTGCCATCGGTTACTGCCCATCTGATGATGAAATATTGCAGATTATTCCCCATCCCCCCTCACCCATCTCCTCCTCTACAGGTGTCTCTGGTGGGCTTCCTCTTCCTGATCGGCCTCTACATCTCCTCGCTGGCGTCCTGCATGGGCGGCCTGTACGGCGCTCCCAGAATCCTCCAGTGCATTGCGCAGGGAGAAGGTCATCCCCATCCTATCCTTCCTGGGACACGGAGTGAGTGACTCTTCTATCCGTAGCAGCCAATCAGAGTTCTTCTTTTTCAGAACAGTGAAAGGCGGAGTTAAAGCAACCAGGGAGATCAGAATGTAGCCTTCTGGGAAGGCCCCCCACAAGGTTTAGGAGGGTGTCTATGGGAAGGTTGGACCATTCTTCCAGAAGCACATTTGTCAGGTCAGGCACTGATGTCGGGGGAGGAGGCCTGGCTCGCAGTCTCCGCTCTAATTCATCCCAAAGGTGTTCTATGGGGTTGAGGTCAGGACTCTGTGCAGGACAGTCAAGTTCCTCCACCCCAAACTGGCTCCTCCATGTCTTTATGGACCTTGCTTTGTGCACTGGTGGGCAGTCATGTTGGAACAGGAAGGGGCCATCCCCAAACTCCTCCCACTAAGTTGGGAGCATGAAATTGTCCAAAAGGTCGCCTTAAGAGTTCCCTTCACTGGAACTAGGGGGCCAAGCCCACCCCTGAAAAACAACCCCACACCATAATCCCCCTCCACCAAGCTTTACACTAGTCACAATGCAGTCAGGCAAGTACCGTTCTCCTGGCCACCGCCAAACCCAGACACCTCCATCGGATTGCCAGACAGAGAAGCGTGATTGGTCACTCCAGAGAACACGTCTCCATGCTCCATGAGTCCAGTGGCGGCGTGCTTTACACCACGGCATCGACACTTTGCATTGCACTTGGTGATGGAAGGCTTGGATGCAGCTGCTCGGCCATGGAAACCCATTCCATGAAGCTCTCTACGCACTGTTGTTGGGCTCATCTGAAGGCCACACCAAGTTTGGAGGTCTTTAGCTATTGACTCTGCAGACAGTTGGTGACTTCTGCGCACTGTGCGCTTCAGCATGCTGACCCCGCCCTGTCATGTGACATGGCCTACCACTTGGTGGCTGAGTGGCTGTTGTTCCCAGTGGCTTCCACTTTGTTATAATCCCACTAACAGTTGAGCGTGGAATATTTAGTAGCCAGGAAATGTCACGGATGGACTTATTGCCCAGGTGGCCACCTATCACGGGACCACGCTTGGAGTCACTGAGCTCCTGAGAGCGACCCATTCTTTCACCAATGTGTGTAGAAGCCGTCTGCATGTCTAGGGGCTTGACTGTATACACCTGTGTCCATGGAGGGGATTGTAACACCTGAATCACATGATATGGAGGGGATTGTAACACCTGAATCACATGATTGGAGGGGATTGTAACACCTGAATCACATGATATGGAGGGGATTGGAACAGCTGAATCACATGATATGGAGGGGATTGGAACACCTGAATCACATGATTGGGAGGGGATTGGGACACCTGAATTACATGATATGGAGGGGATTGGGACACCTGAATTACATGATATGGAGGGGATTGGAACACCGGAATCACATGATATGGAGGGGATTGGAACACCTGAATCACATGATATGGAGGGGATTGGAACACCTGAATCACATGATTGGGAGGGGATTGGAACACCTGAATCACATGATTGGGAGGGGATTGGAACACCTGAATCACATGATTGGGGAGGGGATTGGAACACCTGAATCACATGATATGGAGGGGATTGGAACACTTGAATCACATGATTGGGAGGGGATTGGAACACCTGAATCACATGATTGGGAGGGGATTGGAACACCTGAATGACATGATATGGATGGGATTGGAACACTTGAATCACATGATATGGAGGGGACTGGAACACCTGAATCACATGATATGGAGGGGATTGGAACACCTGAATCACATGATATGGAGGGGATTGGAACACCTGAATCACATGATATGGAGGGGATTGGAACACCTGAATCACATGATATGGATGGGATTGGAACACCTGAATCACATGATATGGAGGGGATTGGAACACCTGAATCACATGGTTGGGAGGGGATTGGAACACCTGAATCACATGATATTAGCACTGATAGGGGGTGCACGTGTACCACCTACCCAAAGATACAAAATTACATATATATACATGATTTTGCGTAGCCCTGCCGCCCTGTAGCAGTACGTCTGCTATAGGGCGGTCCGGAAGCGGTTAAAATCAGATCAGACCGCCCACCCCTGCTTCCTCACTGCAGCCTGAAAATGATCATTTTGGTTAATTGGTTTTATCTCAGCAGTTGTTCGGTTTGGAGGCCGCCACTAGAGGGATCCCTGTATAGAGGAAATGATGGAGATCTAGGCAAGTCCTGAGCAGTTTGTCTGTAGTTCCCCTTTAAGCTGATCCCGGGTCGTTTGGCGGTAATTCCTCTGATAAATGGGATTATAGATTTGGCCGCATTCTCCTCCTCATTAGAGCTGTGTGAACGGATCTCAGGATTAGGTGTCTCTCTGCTGACACCCGGGGTGTGAGCTGATTATCGGGGTGATGGTGGCGCCCCCCCCCAATACACGGATGTTCCCATTGGACACGGCGGTGGTGTGGGATATCCGTGAGAACAGATACAGACTATCACACAGTAATGCAGCACACATGTTTCAGGCCCCTGGGGATGCTGGGCTGGTGACGCCCTTCCTTCAGCCACATACCGAGATCCCAATTATTATCATCCGAGAAATCCCCGCACCCAGAAGGGAAGAGTGTGATCCCGGAGTGCGGCCGGCCGGCTCTGTCCAGGATACATACAGTGTGTGAGATGAAAGAATCCGGAGGGCCCCACACACTACAAATACACAATGGAGGGCCACTGGGGCTGTCTGTATGATAGAAATAACAAACCCAGATAAATATATAGGTGTGTGTGCCACTGCCCCGCCTCCTGCCCCGCCTCCTGCAGGCTGTGTGCCACTGCCCCGCCTCCTGCCCCATCTCCTGCGGGCTGTGTGCCACTGCCCCCACCTCCTGCCCCGCCTCCTGCAGGCTGTGTGCCACTGCCCCACCTCCTGCCCCATCTCCTGCGGGCTGTGTGCCACTGCCCCACCTCCTGCCCCATCTCCTGCGGGCTGTGTGCCACTGCCCCACCCTGCCCCTGCCCCATCTCCTGTGGGCTGTGTGCCACTGCCCCCCTCCTGCCCCATCTCCTGCGGGCTGTGTGCCACTGCCCCACCTCCTGCCCCATCTCCTGCGGGCTGTGTGCCACTGCCCTGCCTCCTGCCCCATCTCCTGCAGGTTGTATGCCACTTCCCCGCCTCCTGCCCTGCCTCCTGCAGGCTATGTGCGCCACTGCCCTGCCTCCTGAAGGTTGTATGCCACTGCCCCGCCTCCTGCAGGCTGTGTGCCACTGCCCCGCCTCCTGAAGGTTGTATGCCACTGCCCCGCCTCCTGCCCCGCCTCCTGCGGGCTGTGTGCCACTGCCCCACCTCCTGCCCCATCTCCTGCGGGCTGTGTGCCACTGCCCCACCTCCTGCCCCATCTCCTGCGGGCTGTGTGCCACTGCCCCACCTCCTGCCCCCGCCCCTCCTGCAGGCTGTGTGCCACTGCCCCACCTCCTGCCCCATCTCCTGCGGGCTGTGTGCCACTGCCCCACCTCCTGCCCCTCCTCCTGCAGGCTGTGTGCCACTGCCCCGCCTCCTGCCCCATCTCCTGCGGGCTGTGTGCCACTGCCCCGCCTCCTGCCCCATCTCCTGCGGGCTGTGTGCCACTGCCCCCCCACCTCCTGCCCCATCTCCTGCGGGCTGTGTGCCACTGCCCCACCTCCTGCCCCATCTCCTGCGGGCTGTGTGCCACTACCCCACCTCCTGCCCCATCTCCTGCGGGCTGTGTGCCACTGCCCCACCTCCTGCCCCATCTCCTGCGGGCTGTGTGCCACTGCCCCACCTCCTGCCCCATCTCCTGCAGGCTGTGTGCCACTGCCCTGCCTCCTGCAGGCTGTGTGCCACTGCCCTGCCTCCTGCCCCATCTCCTGCAGGTTGTATGCCACTTCCCCGCCTCCTGCAGGCTGTGTGCCACTGCCCCGCCCTCCTGCAGGCTGTGTGCCACTGCCCCGCCTCCTGCAGGCTGTGTGCCACTGCCCCGCCTCCTGAAGGTTGTATGCCACTGCCCCGCCTCCTGCCCCGCCTCCTGCAGGCTGTGTGCCACTGCCCCACCTCCTGCCCCATCTCCTGCGGGTTGTGTGCCACTGCCCCCCCACCTCCTGCCCCGCCTCCTGCAGGCTGTGTGCCACTGCCCCGCCTCCTGCCCCATCTCCTGAGGTTGTATGCCACTTCCCCGCCTCCTGCCCTGCCTCCTGCAGGCTGTGTGCCACTGCCCTGCCTCCTGAAGGTTGTATGCCACTGCCCCGCCTCCTGCCCCGCCCCTCCTCCTGCTGGCTGTGTGCCACTGCCCCACCTCCTGCCCCTCCTCCTACAGGCTGTGTGCCACTGCCCCACCTCCTGCAGGTTGTATGCCACTGCCCCGCCTCCTGCCCCACCTCCTGCAGGTTGTATGCCACTGCCCCGCCTCCTGCCCTGCCTCCTGCAGGCTGTGTGCCACTGTCCCACCTCCTGCCCCATGTCCTGCAGCCTGTGTGCCACTGCCCCACCTCCTGCCCCTCCTCCTGCAGCCTGTGTGCCACTGCCCCACCTCCTGCCCCTCCTCCTGCAGGCTGTGTGCTACTGTCCCACCTCCTGCCCCCTCCTCCTGCAGGCTGTGTGCTACTGTCCCACCTCCTGCCCCTCCTCCTGCAGGCTGTGTGCTACTGTCCCACCTCCTGCCCCTCCTCCTGCAGGCTGTGTGCTACTGTCCCACCTCCTGCCCCTCCTCCTGCAGGCTGTGTGCCACTGACCCACCTCCTGCCCTTCCTCCTGCAGGCTGTATGAACTTCTCAAACTAATGGTGCCCACTCTGATTTCTCTCCTTCATGTACTCCCATTTAATTATGTTCTCCTCCCACCCCTCAGCTTACAGAACAGCCACTCCCACCGCCAGCCTGATTTCATCTTCAGTTTTGGAGGAATACACGGGATTGGCTTGTGTTTCCTTGCAGTGGGCTGTACTGTACCTGAGCAATAAGGGTTTCTAAAGGCATTTTTAAAAATTTTAATAGTAAACATGTAATAGTTCCTGCCTGCTCTGTGATATTACACAGAGCACCCCCCCCTCCCTCCTCCTCTGGGGCCCCCACTGGCGCTCTCAGTTCCTCCTCTTCTGTGTCTGCCACCATAGCAGGCCACTTGTTATGGGGGGTAGATGTACCTGGCTCGCTCCTGAGTCAGGCTGTGTGTATCCATAGACACACACAGAACAGCTCGGCTTGCCCCCACCTCTCTACTTACAGGATTTGATTGACAACAACAGGAGCCAATGGCTGTCCCTGCTGCCCGATCCTTTAGAACCACTAAACAACCAATGGTAAGAGGGAGAACAATACACCCCTGTCAGTGGACCTGTGATTGGCTGATCTGGGTTACCACATATCATTTATGTTAGATGGGTCCCCATGGAAGAAGAATGTCTCCAGCAGTAAATGCCGACCCGCCTGGTCTCCCGTTAGTCTCACCCGTGTAACATTTCCAGGTTCTGCCTTTAATAACTCTTCAGTAACAGAGTGAGGGAGGGGGTTGTAGTGCATGCCATAGTCATCTATCATCCATTTTATATACTGGGAATCCAAAGCCTCCTATAGATGCCAGATTTCTGAACTGTTCGTGTTGCACAATCTGATTACATTTTTTGTCTCTTGCCATGTAGAGAGGACCTAATAAGACCCCAGTGGCAGCCATCTTCCTGACTGGCGTCATCACTATGGCCTTCGTCTTCATTGGCCAAGTCAACATCTTGGCGCCGATTGTTACCATCAATTTCATGCTGACCTACAGCGCCGTGGGTTACTCCTACTTCTCGGTGACCATGAGCTACAACCTCCAGCGTGGCTACAGGAAGGTCGGCCAAGCCGCTCCCAAGACACCCAGTCCATCTCAACCGCTGATCCTTGATAAGTCCGCCAATTATGGGTCAAATGGAACCTTGTTGGCATTCACGAAGGACATGGACCAGCTCTTCAAGGAGGGCCATACAGAAACCACAGACAATGCAAAGACTCCAGATAAGAAACAGAAGAATTTCTTGAAACTGAGGAAATCCAGGAAACCCGCCAAGCAGACCTTGCAAGATAGTTTCCAGTTGGACTTTAAGCAGAACACTGACCCAGAGGGTCCGACTGCAGACAGGACAGTCGATGAGCAGGAGAACAGGACAGGGGCCAAAACAGCAGAGGACCCAGATTATGGGAATACAGACCAGACAGATAATGAGGGCAGGAGCACACCTGACCAGGTCCTGGAGGGCAGGAGCACACCTGACCAGGTCCTGGAGGGCAGGAGCACACCTGACCAGGTCCTGGAGGGCAGGAGCACACCTGACCAGGTCCTGGAGGGCAGAGCAGACCATGAAGCTAGGGAAGACCCATTGGATAACCATGGAGAAGCACAGCAATGTATGTGTGATGAGGAGGAGTACGTAGAGGGGACCGGAGATCAGGAGAAGCTCTTCACAGAGGTCCATCAGCCAGGAGCCGAAGAGAGAGAAGGTAAGTAGCCGGACTGCAGTGAGCAGCCACATGGAGGTTTGGTGGTGATTCAAGACTGTCTGTTCTGTTCCATTACTCGTCTAAAGATGGATGTAGGGAACCCCACAAGAAACGTATCACATATCTGTATTGTTTGTGGGATTCCCGACAGCATCCGGTAATGTCCTCAGATACAAGCCATCTGTCCTGTTCAGTCATTTTCCAGGTACAGGAAGAGAATGTTGTGTGTTAGAATAACAAGCAGATGGATGATCTTCAATGTGGGAAAATGTAGACAATCTTCTGCTGGAAGGATCTACATTAGAGGAACTTTAGACTGAAAATGTAGCTGAAAGGCCTCCTTAGCATTAAATACAAATTATATACAGTGCAGGAAATGTGTATTTGCTCCCCGGCGGATGCTGAATGTTCGCCCCCTCACACAGAAATGATCGGTCTAACAATGGAATGTTCGCCCCTCACACAGAAATGATCGGTCTAACAATGGAATGTTCGCCCCTCACACAGAAAATGATCGGTCTAACAATGGAATGTTCGCCTTCACACATCTTCTAACACACAGAAATGATCGGTCTAACAATGGAATGTTCGCCCCTCACACAGAAATGATCGGTCTAACAATGGAATGTTCGCACCCCCTCACACAGAAATGATCGGTCTAACAATGGAATGTTCGCCCCTCACACAGAAATGATCGGTCTAACAATGGAATGTTCGCCCCTCACACAGAAATGATCGGTCTAACAATGGAATGTTCAGTGTAACACTGAGAGACAGAATACAACAACAAATTCAGCAGAAATGCGTCTAACAAATGATGACTGATCTGCATGTTCATGAGGGAAAGAAGGATTTGATCCCCTTCACAAAACATGACTTAGTACTTGGTGGCAAATCCCTTGTTGGCAATCACAGAGGTCAGACGTGTCCTGGAGTTGGCCCCCAGGTTCGCACACATCTCAGGAGGGATTTTGGCCCACTCCTCTTGGCAGATCCTCTCCAAGTCATTAAGGTTTGGTGGCTGACGTTTGGCAACTCGAACTTTCAGCTCCCTCCACAGATTTTCAATTGGATGAAGGTCTGGAGACTGGCTAGGCCACTCCAGGTCCTTAATGTGCTTCTTCTTGAGCCGCTCCTTTGTTGCCTTGGCCGTGTGTTTTGGGTCATTGTCATGCTGGAACACCCATCCACCACCCATTTTCAATGCCCTGGCTGAGGGAAGAAGGTTCTCACCCAAGATTTGAGGGTACATTGCCCCGTCCATCGTCCCTTTGATGCGGTGCAGTTGTCCTGTCCCCTTAGCAGAAATCCCTTCCCCAAAGCAGAATGTTTCCACCACCATGTTTCACAGTTGGGATGGTGTTCTTGGGGTCATAGGCAGCATTCCTCCTCCTCCAAACACGGCGAGTTGAGTTGATGCCAAAGAGCTGGGTTTTGGTCTCATCTGACCACAACACTTCCCACCAGTCCTCCTCTGCATCATTCAGATGTTCAGTGGCAGACTTCAGACGGGCCTGGACATGTGCTTTCTTGAGCAGAGGGACCTTGCGGGCACTGCAGGATTTCAGTCCTTGTCGGCGTAGTGTGTTACCAATTGTTTTCTTGGTGACTGTGGTCCCAGCTGCCTGGAGATCATTGACAAGATCCTCACGTGTAGTTCTGGGACGATTCCTCACTGTTCTCATGATCTGTCAAGGTCCTACCTTTTCCCATAGGTTATGTTACTCCATGTGCTGGCATCCATCTTGGATTTCTGCAGAGCATGGTGGGAATCTTTTATGCCTTCAGGTCTCTGAGGTCCATCCCCCAGAGGGGTGTGGCTGAGTACATATAAGCCTGTGATCCGCACATGCTCTTTGCACTTGTGTCTGGTGTCTTTGTCTTGCTACAGCTCTGTGTATACTCTCGTGACTCTTCTGGTATTTGACTCGGCTTGTGACTAGACCATTCTCTGTGTTTTCCTTCGATCTGACCTTCCGTTGCTGAACCCGGCCCGTGACCTGTTATTCTCTGTCTACTGTTCTGTACCGTTTTGTCCCGTTGTTGTTGACCCGGCTTGCCTGACTACGTTATTGTCATTCTCACCAGCTACACGCCATTGGCGGCGGCCATTACCGCAGCCGGGGTGTCTCGGGGGCCGCGACCTGGTTCCTGGCTGCGTCAAGTCCATCCCCACCATCAGGGGCCCTGGTGAAGGGCAGCCTGGGACTTAGACTCCGCGCCTTGAGGGACTTCGGTCTGTTGGTGGTGGTTGTCGTCAGCCAGTGCGTTACCCTGCCACTAGGCCTACCTGTCCGTTCCTCAGCCCTGCCCTGACATGATCATTGACACTCCACGAGGTGAGATCTTGCATGGTGCACCAGACCTAGGGAGACTGACACTTGTTTTGTGTTTCTTCCATTTGTGAATGATTGCACCAACTGTTGTCACCTTCTCACCAAGCTGCTTGGCCATAGTTTGGTAGCCCAGTCCAGCCTTGTGTAGGTCTACCATCTTGTCCCTGACATCCTTGGACAGCTCTTTGGTCTTTGCCATGGTGGAGAGTTTGGAATCTGATGGTTTGATGGCTCCTGTGGACAGGTGTCTTTTATACAGGTAACACAATGAGATTAGCAGCACTCCCTTTAAGAGACTGCTTCTAATCTCAGCTTGTTACCTGTATGAGAGACACCTGGGAGCCAGAAATCCTGCTGAATGATAGGGGATCAAATCCTTCTTTCCCTCATGAACATGCAGATCCGTCATCATTTGTTAGACGCATTTCTGCTGAATTTGTTGTTGTATTCTGTCTCTCAGTGTTACACCGAACATTCCATTGTTAGACCGATCATTTCGGTGTGAGGGGCGAACATTCCATTGTTAGACCGATCATTTCTGTGTGAGGGGCGAACATTCCATCGTTAGACCGATCATTTCTGTGTGAGGGGCGAACATTCCATCGTTAGACCGATCATTTCTGTGTGAGGGGCGAACATTCCATTGTTAGTTAGACCGATCATTTCTGTGTGAGGGGCGAACATTCAGCATCAGAGGGGAGCAAATACACATTTCCTTCACTGTATGTCATGGAGGGGATCCGGCACTTCCCATTAGATTCTGTTTTCTGGTGAGTCGTTGTGATGGGCACATCTGGGGAGCACAGGGTTCCAGCTTGTCTCTGTGATTATTAAGGTTTGTCTTTTGTCCTCCTTGTGTAATATGGGGGTGCAGAGTGACACCTCAAAAGCTGATTGCTGAAAATCAATGATTGACAAACTAAGTGCCCTTCAGCCAATGACCATCAGTATAAGGCGACATCAGGGACATCTTTTCCTCTAACCACCAATGGAAGAGGACCGAACACCAGTGCAGGAAGACATTTCTCTTCTGACCTTTAATGTAATGAAGTCTCTCATTCTTCTGGACATAATTATCATTTTTATACTAATATCGTGATTAGCAGTGTCACTTTTTTTTCTCTTTTCTTTTTATCATATAGAGCAGTTGATGTTTAAATGATCCACCTTGGATGGATGTTCTTTTCTTTTTTGTATGCTGTACCTTCTGATCTTGCTCGTGTACATTGATTTTTAGATAACACATTTAGGCAGAGGTTCCCCGAGACCTGAAAATGATTTCTGGGGTTCCTCTGGGGTGGGGCAGACTTCCTCCAAACCTCAGTGTCTCCATTGACCGATTTTGCCTCCTGCAGATCCCAGCCGGAAGCAGAAGGTCCCGGAGTTAGAGATCCAGAGTCTGTCTGTGTCCTTCTACAGCAAGCTGTGCAATCACTGGGTGTCCTTCTTTGGGGTGAGCCCAGTCTCCAGGAATACCAACATTTCCTGTTCTGTTCTTCCATATGTTACATTTCTTCTACATTTTATCTATTTCACCTTCAATATCTTAGATTTTATCTCTTCCGTCCTCCATAACTCACATTTCATCTCCTCCATCCTCAATATCTCACATTTCATCTCCTCCGTCCTCAATATCTCACATTTCATCTCTTCCATCCTCAGTATCTCACATTTCATCTCCTCCATCCTCCATATCTCACATTTCATCTCTTCCATCCTCAATATCTCACATTTCCTCTCCTCCATCCTCAATATCTCACATTTCATCTCTTCCATCCTCAGTATCTCACATTTCATCTCTTCCATCCTCAATATCTCACATTTCCTCTCCTCCATCCTCAATATCTCACATTTCATCTCTTCCATCCTCAATATCTCACATTTCCTCTCCTCCATCCTCAATATCTCACATTTCATCTCTTCCATCCTCAATATCTCACATTTCCTCTCCTCCATCCTCAATATCTCACATTTCATCTCTTCCGTCCTCAATATCTCACATTTCCTCTCCTCCATCCTCCGTATCACACATTTCTCTCCTCCATCCTCAATATCTCACATTTCCTCTCCTCCATCCTCAATATCTCACATTTCCATCTCCTCCATCCTCAGTATCACACATTTCCTCTCCTCCATCCTCAGTATCACACATTTCCTCTCCTCCATCCTCAATATCTCACATTTCCTCTCCTCCATCCTCAATATCTCACATTTCATCTCTTCCGTCCTCATATCTCACATTTCATCTCCTCCATCCTCATATCTCACATTTCATCTCTTCCGTCCTCAATATCTCACATTTCATCTCCTCCGTCCTCAATATCTCACATTTCATCTCCTCCGTCCTCAATATCTCACATTTCATCTCCTCCATCCTCAGTATCTCACATTTCATCTCCTCCGTCCTCAATATCTCACATTTCATCTCCTCCGTCCTCAATATCTCACATTTCATCTCCTCCGTCCTCAGTATCTCACATTTCATCTCCTCCGTCCTCAGTATCTCACATTTCATCTCTTCCGTCCTCAATATCTCACATTTCATCTCTTCCATCCTCAATATCTCACATTTCATCTCTTCCATCCTCAATATCTCACATTTCATCTCCTCCATCCTCAATATCTCACATTTCATCTCCTCCATCCTCAATATCTCACATTTCATCTCCTCCATCCTCAATATCTCACATTTTATCTCCTCCATCCTCAATATCTCACATTTCATCTCCTCCATCCTCAATATCTCACATTTTATCTCCTCCATCCTCAATATCTCACATTTTATCTCCTCCATCCTCAGTATCTCACATTTCATCTCCTCCATCCTCAGTATCTCACATTTCATCTTTACCATCGTCAGTGTTTTACATTTCATCACTTCCATCCTTGCAGGCCATCCTCTCAGTAGTCATCATGTTCGTCATTCAATGGATCTACGCTCTGGTGAATATTGGGGTAGCTATCATTCTCTACTTCTACATTGGCAGGGTGAGCCCGGGTCTGAACCCAGGTAAGTGGGGCTCCCACAGTCAGGGGTGTCAATCCAGAACACTTTAATGTGTCACATAATTAGATTGTTGATTCCCCAGATTTTCTAGGTGTTGCAGTCTTGTCTCCAGGTCTGTATAATGTGTGTTGATAAAGCCACTTCGAGTCTCCATCAGATGTCCATGCGGCAGGGTGACAACACAGGAACACAACTGGCAGACAAGGACAGAGCGTTGTCACCCCATAACAGGAAGTGTCTTGAACATTGACCTTCATGGCAGGATCACCAGGGATTATTTTATTAAACCCGCAGATTTAACAAGATTGGACATGGCATGATCTTGATTGACCTTCTATAGGATTTTAGTGATTGGTTTTATATCGACTTTAATAGTGTGGCCCTCAGTGGGGCCCCTTTTCAGGTTTATTTCACACAGTACAGCCTCAGTGTCATTGGAGTTGGACGAGCCCGTCATACACAGAGATCACATACATAGGCAATGGAGATCTGACTATGCAGAACATGGACAGGGTGGGGGGTACTGGAGTCTTTCCACATTCGTTCTGATTTCCTCTCCATCAGTCACTCTATGCGGAGTTCCTCCTTTCAGCGGCTCTGCTCTCCATAGTGAAGTGATTTTGCGGATTTGCATGATAATTGGAGGAATTCTCTCCGTGTTTCTGGGGTTGCGGTTGTCTGGTGCTCCGGCCGCCCTCATGGTGAGGAGTCTGAATAGAGGCTTCATGTCCAGAATACAATCTTCACCGAACATTCAACTCCTTCGTCTTGTAGGAAGAGTTTGTCTTCTGTGAGGATGATAGAAGTCTGTGCCGAGTAAAACGTGGTCATCCGTGTGTTCGGGTGCGGGATGCGTGTGTTCCGGGTGCGGGATGCGTGTGTTCCGGGTGCGGGATGCGTGTGTTCCGGGTGCGGGATGCGTGTGTTCCGGGTGCGGGATGCGTGTGTTCCGGGTGCGGGATGCGTGTGTTCCGGGTGCGGGATGCGTGTGTTCCGGGTGCGGGATGCGTGTGTTCCGGGTGCGTGTGTTCCGGGTGCGGGGTGCGTGCGTTCCGGGTGCGTGACACGTGCGTTCCGGGTGCGGGTGCGTGCGTTCCGGGTGCGTGACGCGTGCGTTCCGGGTGTGCGGGGTGCGTGCGTTCCGGGTGCGTGTGCCTTCCGGGTGCGTGGGGTGCGGGTGCGTGTTCCGGGTGCGGGGTGCGTGCGTTCCGGGTGCGGGGTGCGTGCGTTCCGGGTGCGCGTTTAGGGTGCGTGCGTCCCGATTGCGGGGTGCGTGCGTTCAGGGTGCAGGATGCGTGCGTTCAGGGTGCGGGATGCGTGCGTTTAGGGTGCGGGGTCTGTGTACTGAGCATGTAGTAGTTGTGTGTTCAGAGTGCGGGGTGAGCATGCAGGACCCATGTTTATGGGGCGGGATGCGTGCGTTCAGGGTGCGGGATGCGTGTGCTCAGGGTGTGGGATCTGTGTACTGGGCATGCAGTAGTTGTCTGTTCAGGGTACAGGATGCATGTGTTTAGAGTGCAGGGTAAGCGTGCAGGACCCATGTTTATGGTGCGGGATGCGTGTGTTCAGGGTGTGGGGTGAGTGTGCAGGACCCATGTTTATGGTGCGGGATGCGTGTGTTCAGGGTGCAGGATGCGTGTACTGAGCATGCAGTAGTGTGTTCATTGTACGGGATGCGTGTGCAGGACCCATGTTTATGGTGCGGGATGCGTGTGTTCAGGGTGCGGGGTGAGCGTGCAGGACCAAGTTTATGGTGCGGGATGCGTGTGTTCAGGGTGCGGGGTGAGCGTGCAGGACCAAGTTTATGGTGCGGGATGCGTGTGTTCAGGGTGCGGGATGCGTGTACTGAGCATGCAGTAGTTGTGTGTTCATTGTGCGGGATGCGTGTGCAGGACCCATGTTTATGGTGCGGGATGCGTGTGTTCAGGGGGAAGTCATGTAGAACAATGCGGATGGTGCCGGGTGCGAAGGGCTGAATGGGAGCGGCTCTGTGCCGGGACTGATAATTGCCCGTTAACCGGTTTAGTGCCGGGACCAGCGTGGGGAGGACAGAGGCTGCTCACACGTCTCATCCCATCACGTATCCCAGAAATAAGAGGACGGTGGGTGGAGCTGCACAAATCATTCCTTTACACTCCAACAGACAGATGTACATCCAGAACAGACATTTATTCCACAATGCATGCAGGTTCAGGCTTGTTGGCCATCATCAGTGTAGTGTATGGAATCCATGACTTCTATGGAGTATCAGACCCAATGAGGCCGTCAGCGATGGCTTTAGTGTCTTCTCACCATCATGGAATTACATCTTTCCCAAGCTGGACCGCTCTATAAACCGACTGGAGACCGGAGCTCTGGCTGGGATGTTCATGTATTCAAATACAGCCAGCAACTCGGGCAGCTTCTTAATCTCTTAGATTGTAAGCTCCCAGGGTCAGCCCCCTCCCTCTTAGAGTGTAAGCTCCCAGGATCAGCCCCTCCCTCTTAGATTGTAAGCTCCCGGGATCAGCCCCTCCCTCTTAGAGTGTAAGCTCCCGGGATCAGCCCCTCCCTCTTAGAGTGTAAGCTCCCAGGATCAGCCCCTCCCTCTTAGATTGTAAGCTCCCAGGATCAGCCCCTCCCTCTTAGATTGTAAGCTCCCGGGATCAGCCCCTCCTCTTAGATTGTAAGCTCCGGGATCAGCCCCTCCCTCTTAGAGTGTAAGCTCCCGGGATCAGCCCCTCCCTCTTAGAGTGTAAGCTCCCAGGATCAGCCCCTCCCTCTTAGATTGTAAGCTCCCGGGATCAGCCCCTCCCTCTTAGATTGTAAGCTCCTAGGATCAGCCCCTCCCTCTTAGATTGTAAGCTCCCAGGATCAGCCCCTCCCTCTTAGAGTGTAAGCTCCCAGGATCAGCCCCTCCCTCTTAGAGTGTAAGCTCCCAGGATCAGCCCCTCCCTCTTAGATTGTAAGCTCCCAGGATCAGGCCCTCCCTCTTAGATTGTAAGCTCCCAGGATCAGCCCCTCCCTCTTAGATTGTAAACTCCCAGGATCAGCCCCTCCCTCTTAGAGTGTAAGCTCCCAGGATCAGCCCCTCCCTCTTAGATTGTAAGCTCCCAGGATCAGGCCCTCCCTCTTAGATTGTAAGCTCCCAGGATCAGCCCCTCCCTCTTAGATTGTAAGCTCCCAGGATCAGCCCCTCCCTCTTAGAGTGTAAGCTCCCGGGATCAGCCCCTCCCTCTTAGAGTGTAAGCTCCCAGGATCAGCCCCTCCCTCTTAGATTGTAAGCTCCCAGGATCAGGCCCTCCCTCTTAGATTGTAAGCTCCCAGGATCAGGCCCTCCTATCCCTCTTGTATTGATCTGTATTGTTGCTGTATTGTCTCCCTGTATATTGTACAGTGCTGAGCACACTGTTGGCGCCATAAATCCTGTATAATAATAATAATGCAAATTGTTATTGGTTACATGAATACAAGATACACAAAGTTGACACATTTTAGCTTCACAAAGCTTTCCTCATATTCATGTAACCAATAAAGATTTGCATCAGGAAGCTTTCCGAGTTGCCTTTCTCACCATCACCTGAGTGCTTATCCTGATCTCATATACACCATATTGCCCCAACTATTGGGCGGCCACCCTTTCCACACACATGACCTTTAATGGCCCCCCAGTCTTAGTCCGTAGGGTTCAGTATTGAGTTGGCCCCGCCCTTTCCACACACATGACCTTTAATGGCCCCCCAGTCTTAGTCCGTAGGGTTCAGTATTGAGTTGGCCCCGCCCTTTCCACACACATGACCTTTAATGGCCCCCCAGTCTTAGTCCGTAGGGTTCAGTATTGAGTTGGCCCCGCCCTTTCCACACACATGACCTTTAATGGCCTCCCAGTCTTAGTCCGTAGGGTTCAATATTGAGTTGGCCCCGCCCTTCCCACACACATGACCTTTAATGGCCCCCCAGTCTTAGTCTGTAGGGTTCAGTATTGAGTTGGCCCCGCCCTTTCCACACACATGACCTTTAATGGCCTCCCAGTCTTAGTCCGTAGGGTTCAATATTGAGTTGGCCCCGCCCCCCGCAGCTATAACAGCTTCAACTCTTCTGGGAAGGCCCCCCCACAAGGTTTAGGAGGGTGTCTATGGGAAGGTTGGACCATTCTTCCAGAAGCACATTTGTCAGGTCAGGCACTGATGTCGGGGGAGGAGGCCTGGCTCGCAGTCTCCGCTCTAATTCATCCCAAAGGTGTTCTATGGGGTTGAGGTCAGGACTCTGTGCAGGACAGTCAAGTTCCTCCACCCCAAACTGGCTTCTCCATGTCTTTATGGACCTTGCTTTGTGCACTGGTGGGCAGTCATGTTGTAACAGGAAGGGGCCATCCCCAAACTCTTCCCACAAAGTCCAAAATGTTGCCTTAAGAGTTCCCTTCACTGGAACTAGGGGGCCAAGCCCAACCCCTGAAAAACACCCCCCACACCATAATCCCCCTCCACCAAACTTTACACTTGGCACAATGCAGTCAGGCAAGTACCGTTCTCCTGGCAACTGCCAAACCCAGACACATCCATCAGATTGCCAGACAGAGAAGCATGATTGGTCACTCCAGAGAACACGTCTCCATGCTCTAGAGTCCAGTGGCGGCGTGCTTTACACCACAGCATCTGACGCTTTGCATTGCACTTGGTGATGGAAGGCTTGGATCCAGCTGCTCGGCCATGGAAACCCATTCCATGAAGCTCTCTACGCACTGTTGTTGGGCTCATCTGAAGGCCACACCAAGTTTGGAGGTCTTTAGCTATTGACTCTGCAGACAGTTGGTGACTTCTGCGCACTGTGCGCTTCAGCATGCGCTGACCCCGCCCTGTCATGTGACGTGGCCTACCACTTGGTGGCTGTGTTGTTCCCAGTTGCTTCCACTTTGTTATAATCCCACTAACAGTTGAGCGTGGAATATTTAGTAGCCAGGAAATGTCACGGATGGACTTGTTGCCCAGGTGACCACCTATCACGGGACCACGCTTGGAGTCACTGAGCTCCTGAGAGCGACCCATTCTTTCACCAATGTTTGTAGAAGTCGTCTGCATGCCTAGGGGCTTGATTGTATACACCTGTGTCCATGAAGGGGATTGGAGCACCTGAATCACATGATATGGAGGGGATTTGAACACCTGAATCACATGATATGGAGGGGATTGGAACACCTGAATCACATGATATGGAGGGGATTGGAACACCTGAATCACATGATATGGAGGGGATTGGAACACCTGAATCACATGATATGGAGGGGATTGGAACACCTGAATCTCATGATATGGAGGGGATTGGAACACCTGAATCACATGATATGGAGGGGATTGGAACACCCGAATCACATGATTGGGAGGGCGGGGCCAATACTTTTGGCAATAGTGTGAATATCTCTTACCTGGATGTTATCCTGATCCTCTATACAGGGGTAGACAGAAATATGAAAACACTGCATGATTGGCAGGTGTAAAAGTGATGTCATGTTTGGCGGTGAAAGTGATGTAACATTAGTTTGCTTCCGCTGTGTGATGAGACACCTGGTGGGAAGTCTCACTTTCCTCCTTCCCTGCGTGTGCTGCTAGTAATGCGGAGTCACGTCAGAGCTTACTGAGCTTCAATTGTTGGTGTCACTTAGCTGGCGCCTCTGTGACTGGAGGTTCCTATTGATTTGCCGTGTGGCGAGGTCCAGTATCAATGGTTATGGCGGCGTATACAGTTTCCGGGAAACCGTCGTCTGATAAGCATAAGCCCCGCCCACATGGTCACCTGACCGAAAGAGACAAAAGGACATTGCGCAGGATTGTGACTCAAAATAAAAAAAAACCAACGAGTGCAGAGCTCCATCTCAGTCCTGTAAAGACTGCGGCTGGTGAAGACTGAGATTGAGCTGTGCAGTCACTTCTGTTGTTTTTTTATTCCGGGTCACAATCCTGCGCAATGTCCTTTTGTCCCTTTCAGTCAGGTGACCATGTGGGCGGGGCTTATGGTTATCAGACGACGTTTTCCTGGAAACTTTAGACACAACCATAACCTTTAATACTGAACCTCGCCACACGGCAAATACATTGGTGACTTCAGTCAGAGGCACCAGCTAAGCGGCACCAACAACTGACTCCGTATTACTAGCAGCTTCCCACCTGTTAGCTAGGTGTCTCATCACACAGCAAAAGCATGTTACATCACTTCCGCTTTCACTGCCAAACATGGAGTGATGGATTCCAGTTCAGTCAATATGGCAACTCCAGACCTCCGCTGACCCTCTCCCAGTCCCACTGATTATGATTGGATCAATGATTGTCTGATTTCCTCGACCTCCCGCGTGTCGTCTCCATCTCTGATGACATTCTTTTTTTTTTTTTTTTCTACCTAGGAGCAGCTGCAAATTTCAGCTTCTTCGTCTGGGTGCGTCAGTTGGCCACAACGATATGCAGGTTAGTACTGTTGACCAATGCTCCAATATCCCCTCCCCCACAGTCTCTGTACCAGAGGAGCTTACGCTCTAATATCCCCTCCCCCACAGTCCCATCAGTCTCTGTACCAGAGGAGCTTACGCTCCAATATCCCCTCCCCCACAGTCCCATCAGTCTCTGTACCAGAGGAACTTACGCTCCAATATCCCCTCCCCCACAGTCCCATCAGTCTCTGTACAGAGGAGCTTACGCTCCAATATCCCCTCCCCCACAGTCCCATCAGTCTCTGTACCAGAGGAGCTTACGCTCCAATATCCCCTCCCCCACAGTCACATCAGTCTCTGTACCAGAGGAGCTTACGCTCTAATATCCCCTCCCCCACAGTCCCATCAGTCTCTGTACCAGAGGAGCTTACGCTCTAATATCCCCTCCCCCACAGTCCCATCAGTCTCTGTACCAGAGGAGCTTACGCTCCAATATCCCCTCCCCCACAATCCCATCAGTCTCTGTAGCCGAGGAGCTTACGCTCTAATATCCCCTCCCCCACAGTCCCATCAGTCTCTGTACCAGAGGAGCTTACGCTCTAATATCCCCTCCCCCACAGTCCCATCAGTCTCTGTACCAGAGGAGCTTACGCTCTAATATCCCCTCCCCCACAGTCCCAGTCAGTCTCTGTACCAGAGGAGCTTACGCTCTAATATCCCCTCCCCCACAGTCCCATCAGTCTCTGTACCAGAGGAGCTTACGCTCCAATATCCCCCTCCCCCACAGTCCCATCAGTCTCTGTACCAGAGGAGCTTACGCTCCAATATCCCCTCCCCCACAGTCCCATCAGTCTCTGTAGCAGAGGAGCTTCCGCTCTAATGTCCCCTCCCCCCAGTCCCATCAGTCTCTGTACAGAGGAGCTTACACGCTAATGTCCCCTCCCCCGCAGTCCCATCAGTCTCTGTACAGAGGAGCTTACGCTCTAATGTCCCCTCCCCCACAGTCCCATCAGTCTCTGTACAGAGGAGCTTACACGCTAATGTCCCCTCCCCCGCAGTCACATCAGTCTCTGTACAGAGGAGCTTACACTCTGTCTAGGTCCTCATATTCCTCGGTGTGGTTGCTGTTGGCCTATCTTCTGCTCTGTCTTCCTATTCTGCCTGCAGGCGGAAGCCCTCCCTGGAGGAGCAGTATGTGGTGACTCCGACGTTCGCCCAGGTCGGTATGGAGACCACGCAGCTGACGGAGGAGAACGAGGATTTTGCCTCCCGTGGTCGCTTCCACCACTCATCCGTCATCAGCAGAGGACATTTCATAAACCAGTTTGACTAAACCCGGCACCACTGACCACGGAACGGCGCCGAGGGCGTATGGCACGCTGAGTGAAGTTCCAGGAACCCCGCGCTGCATGAAGCTGAATCCCTGGAGGTCACGGGAGGCGCGGGGAAGATGTGGCGTGGAGTGACCTCCATATCTGCGGCTGTTACAGACTTCTGACTCTGAACTCACCCCCCCCCCGGGGCAGATTCTCTGTAGAGAATGAAGGGCTTCTCCCGATGTGGGGTGCGGTGCTAATAAATTTGGCTTATTAATGGGACCCCAAAATCTCAGGTGATGGCAAAGATGAAAATAATTGTGCCTGCTGATATCTGTCCTGAATGTGCGAAAGTCCAGCAGCCAGAGAAATCCCTTGTCAGTATGTGGCCCCGTGCGTGGCTCCCCGCGCCCCCGTGGCTCCCCGCGCCCCGTGCGTGGCTCCCCGCGCCCCGTGCGTGGCTCCCCGCGCCCCAGTGGCGCCCAGTGCGTGGCTCCCCGCACTCAGCACGTGGAAGGGAGGCAAGGGGTGCAGGAGGTCCTATAGAAGGGGGGTGCAGGAGGTCCTATAGAAGGGGGGTGCAGGGTGTCGTAGTGAAGGGGCGCAGGATTTCGTATAGTTGGGGGGCACAGGGTTTCCTTTAGAAGGGGGGCAGGGCGTCCTATAGAAGGGGGGGTAGGGCGTCGTATAGAAGGGGGGCAGGGCGTCGTATAGAAGGGGGGCAGGGCATCCTATGGAAGGGGGTGTAGGGGTGTCGTATGGCGGGGGGGGGTGCGATGGGGCAGGGTGTCGTATGGCGGGGGGGGGCAGAGTGTCGTATAGAAGGGGGGGACACAGGATGTCGTATGGCGAGGGGGCAGGGTGTCGTATGGCCGGGGAGGGTGTCGTATGGCGGGGGGGCAGGGTGTCGTATGGCCGGGGAGGGGGGAGGGGTGTCCTATGGCGGGGGGGGTGCGATGGGGCAGGCAGGGTGTCGTATGGCGGGCGGGGGGGGGGGGCAGAGTGTCATATAGAAGGGGGGGGACACAGGATGTGTATGGCGAGGGGGGGTGTCGTATGGCCGGGGAGGGGGGGAGGGTGCGATAGAAGGGGGTGTAGGGTGTCGTATGGCGGGGGGGGGTGCGATGGGGCAGGGTGTTGAATGGCGGGGGGGGGGGGCAGAGTGTCGTATAGAAGGGGGGGGACACAGGATGTCGTATGGCGAGGGGGCAGGGTGTCGTATGGCCGGGGAGGGGGGGAGGGTGTCGTATATTTGTACGACTCGGACCTGCTGCCAATAACCGGGACATGCTGCATTGTTGGACTTCACTGACTGACAACCACGTGGACTCCAGGACCCGTCTTCCCACCAGAGGAGTGTCTTCCGTGGGTCAGGATTTTGTTCGGGGACATTACAGACATGAAATATTCGATGTTTCTTCTCCTCATTCTTCCCTTTATATGAATGTTTCGTCTTCAGCGAACGCACAGATCCCGCACATGTAACGAGGAATATTTCCTTCATGATTTACAGTCAATGGAGGGGGGGAGTGCGGCCGCTGCTCACGGCACGCTTTTCCTGCCGGCGTGTCCACATCCCGCATGGTGGATCATGACCCCGACCTGTCAGGGGCCACCTAAGAAGGATGGTGAATGTTTACCGTGCCAATTCACCCCTGTACCCGCTGCATCGGCTCGGATCACATTTGCAGCAATGTAGGAAGGACGAGTTGATCGATCGATGAGTGCGGAATGTTTGCATCAGTGCTCCATTCTCTGTGATAATAAAATGGGAATCGTTTATTTTTTCATTTTGTAAGATTGCTGTGTAAGCCGCAAGTCTTGTCTGTGGGACGCACCGTGATTGGTCGGACCATCTCATACCCCTTCCCCCCGCTCTGTAGATGGTGGATCCAAAGGCAGAACTATGTATCCCACGACCCCGTAGAAGAATGATGATGGGGCTCCCGTACTTGTTGGCCTAATATTGACCTTTGGCCCCGGCCTAATATTGACCTTTGGCCCCCGGCCTAATATTGACCTTTGGCCCCCGGCCTAATATTGACCTTTGGCCCCCGGCCTAATATTGGCCTTTGGCCCCCGGCCTAATATTGGCCTTTGCCCCCCCCCCGGCCTAATATTGGCCTTTGCCCCCCCCCCGGCCTAATATTGGCCTTTGGCCCCCTGGCCTAATATTGCCCTTTGCCCCCCCCCGGCCTAATATTGACCTTTGGCCCCCTGGCCTAATATTGACCTTTGGCCCCCGGCCTAATATTGGCCTTTGGCCCCCTGGCCTAATATTGACCTTTGGCCCCCTGGCCTAATATTGACCTTTGGCCCCCGGCCTAATATTGGCCTTTGCCCCCCTGGCCTAATATTGGCCTTTGCCCCCCTGGCCTAATATTGGCCTTTGCCCCCCCGGCCTAATATTGACCTTTGGTCCCCGGCCTAATATTGGCCTTTGCCCCCCCCGGCCTAATATTGACTTTTGGCCCCCAGCCTATATCACATACCAAACATAGTCCCTGCGAACGCTGGTGGCCAATAGACTTTCGTTAGCCCCCTTGATGGTGATTTGGTGGGTTATATACGACCCCCATTAATAATCGGTAACATTGGTGGTCACCCTCTCATTAAACATGCGTTCATTGAGCTGCACCTACCTGGATTGGGTGGGTGAATATTGTACGGGGGGGGATGGGGCAATGAATGTATTTTTAGAAACTCTCTTCAGATCTGAGTTGGGCCCCCTCTGCCCTCCAGGCCCCATAGCACCTGCATAGGCTGTTACTCCATTGGTTGGATCATCACCCATCCTCAACCAACCGGATCAAAGACCGTCGTCTAACATCCGGAACCTTCGGACTCATAAATAGGATTTAGTTTTGTTTTGTTTTGACAAAAGATAATTGCCAACAAAAGGAAAGGTGGAAGACGCATACAGATCCATCTCTCCGCTCCAGATTTGGCTCTCTTATACACGGAGAACCGCGGGGTCGGCATTACGGTCCATCTCCGCCCTCCATGGAAGATATGAGAGAATATCAGCCATACTCCGCCCGGCTCCTCGTAATGTATCAATAATCAGTGAATTGACTGCGTACAGCGATGGCTCCACCCAAAAACCAACCTTCATGGCTTGCTCACAAGGATCACGGAAGCCAGGAGCGGTGAAACGCGTCAACGAGGTTGGTTTTGGGTAGAGATGTCACTGTGAGCGATCAATTAATTATTAAAGTGTTACAGTAAATCAGTCTGTAGATGCAGTAAAGCGTGCTGGTTATACTCACTGTGGAACCCAAGGGGTTAATCCTCTGCATTGTGTAAAAAGGCTGTTTGATCCTGTCTTCTCTACCCTTCCTCTTGTTGAAAGGACCCTCTGATACAGACTGAATCCGTAGTCCGATGCAAATGCTCACTTTGGTGTGTATTGCAAGAGAGTTGTTTTCTTTCTGTTGGGAAGGTGCATGTGATCAGCACAGGGCCAATCAGCACTGTCCAGACAGAGGTCAGGGTTCTGCATCCTCCTAGAGCAAAAATATAACTCCTACAAGCTTTAAACCGGTGCTCTGCTGGACTCTGATAGAAGTCACAAGACTGCTCTATACTGCTGTTGAGAAAAGGGATTTAGCAGTGGGAGAGCGGATATGGTGAATGCGGGGTCCGGGGAGGGTGGATATAGTGAATGTGGGGTCCGGGGAGAGGGATATAGGGAATGCGGGGTCCGGGGAGAGCGGATATAGGGAACGCGGGGTCCGGGGAGAGCGGATATAGGGAACGCGGGGTCCGGGGAGAGCGGATATAGGGAACGCGGGGTCCGTGGAGAGCGGATACAGTGAACGCGGGGTCCGTGGAGAGCGGATACAGTGAACGCGGGGTCCGTGGAGAGCGGATACAGTGAACGCGGGGTCCGTGGAGAGCGGATACAGTGAACGCGGGGTCCGTGGAGAGCGGATACAGTGAACGCGGGGTCCGGGGAGAGCGGATACAGTGAACGCGGGGTCCGGGGAGAGAGGATACAGTGAACGCGGGGTCCGGGGAGAGCGGGATACAGTGAACGCGGGGTCCGGGGAGAGCGGTTACAGTGACTGCGGGGTCCGGGGGCAGCTGATATAGGGTATGCGAGGTCCGGGGAGAGCGGATATAGTGAATGCGGGGTCCGGGGAGAGCGGATATAGTGAACGCGGGGTCCGGGGAGAGCGGATATAGTGAACGCGGGGTCCGGGGAGAGCGGACATAGTGAACGCGGGGTCCGGGGGGAGCGGACATAGTGAACGCGGGGTCCGGGGGGGGAGCGGACATAGTGAACGCGGGGTCCGGGGGGAGCGGACATAGTGAACGCGGGGTCCGGGGGGAGCGGACATAGTGAACGCGGGGTCCGGGGGGAGCGGACATAGTGAACGCGGGGTTCGGGGAGAGCGGACATAGGGAACGCGGGGTCCGGGGGAGAGCGGATATAGGGAACGCGGGGTTCGGGGAGAGCGGATATAGGAACGCGGGGTCTGGGGAGAGCGGATATAGTGAATGCGGGGTCGGGGGGAGAGCGGATACAGTGAACGCGGGGTCGGGGGAGAGCGGATATAGTGAATGCGGGGTTCGGGGAGAGCGGATATAGTGAATGCGGGGTTCGGGGAGAGCGGATATAGGGAATGCGGGGTTCGGGGGAGAGCGGATATAGGGAACGCGGGGTGGGGGGGGAGCGGATACAGTGAATGCGGGGGGTCCGGGGGGAGAGGATAGAGCGATTGCGGGGTCTGGGGTTTAGGATCACTCTAATACATACTGACATTCCTTCCTACTCTCATTAGTAAAGTATTTTTTCCCAACAAGCCGGAACGATTCATAAATGTACAATGAACGGAACAATTGTAATGATTAGATCCTCAGCTGCGTCCAGCAGTCACGGTGCAGATCTGGAATTCTATCATTTGGTTGATATGGGTGATTTCTAATGTATTTGTTGATTGCGATGTAGACTGTGGTGAGTCTGGGGCCCTTGAGATCGGGGGGCCCCACCATGCCCCCTTAATTCCCAGCCGTGTGGTCACATGGTATGGAAGTCGTCCGTTCCTTCTGATCTTCATCCTCCTCTTCGCTCTTCTCGGCCTCCAGTCGGATTATCAAGACAGAAGGGGAAATATTGCCGCATTGATTACAGACACTTCAGGGCGTCCAATAGGATCAATGTGAGTCGGAGGCGTTGGCCATACAAGGGGCTTTCCTCCGGAGAACTATGAGGCCCGCCTCTGCGGATTGCCTTCAGACAACTCCAGTTTCCTGGCTACTCGGGTGATCCTCTGGCTTCAATACTGAGCCACGGACCAGGAACACAAAGCAGGACAGTTGGAGGAATGTGAATGAATGAATCTGCATGGAGTCAGAACAAGAGCCAGGCGCCTAGCATTTGCTGAATCAGAGGACAGCCGCAATGGCACAACTGTCAGTATGGTCCTTCAGAGCAAAGTGAATATTGGGGGGCTCAGGTGGAGGTGGGAGGGGCTCAGGTGGAGGGGGGGCTCAGGTGGAGGTGGGGGGGGGGGGGGGGCTCAGGTGGAGGTGGGAGGGGCTCAGGTGGAGGGGGGGCTCAGGTGGGGGGGCTCAGGTGGAGGTGGAGGGCTCAGGTGGAGGTGGGGGGGCTGAGGTGGAGGGCTCAGGTGGAGGTGGGAGGGGCTCAGGTGGAGGTGGGGCTCAGGTGGAGGGGGGGCTCAGGTGGAGGTGGGGGGCTCAGGTGGAGGGGGGGGCTCAGGTGGAGGTGGGGGGGCTCAGGTGGAGGTGGGGGGGCTCAGGTGGAGGTGGGGAAGGCTCAGGTGGAGGTGGGGGGGCTCAGGTGGAGGTGGGGGGCACAGGCAAGATTAGAATCAGCAGAGGGAGAGGGGCATTAGGCAAGAAGACCCTGTCACTTTCTTCCCTTGAAGAGGCACCCATAGACAGGAGATGGCCATTGCTATTTGTGAACTGAGCAGGTGATGGGGGGGGGGGGGGGTAATGGAGGTGATTGGGGGTAATGGAGGTGACTGGGGGGGGGGGGGTGATGAAGGTGACAGGGGGGGGGATGGAGGTGATGGGGGGAGTAGTGGAGGGAGTGATGGGGGGAGTAGTGGAGGGAGTGATGGAGGTGATGGGGGGAGTAGTGGAGGGAATGATGGAGGTGGCTGATGGAGGGAGGGATGGAGGTGATGGAGGGAGTGATGGGGGGAGTGATGGAGGGGGGGTAATGGAGGTGATGGGGGGGGGGGGTGATGGAGGCCAGTCAATGGATGAGTTTGAATATCTATCCCTGTCACTACAGTTTCCAAAAATGCTTATGCCAGACCCCTTCCCTCTACAGCCCCGGTGCCTACCCTTGCATCTTGAGGGCCACATTATTATACAGTATTTATACAGTATGAGTGCCACATGCAGCCCTTCTGTACACGATGTGTGTGGCCCTTGGCCCTCAGCAGTCTGTAGTGGGACCATTGATTCGGGGAATAGCATTGATCTCTACTACCCTCGAGTAACATCTTCCCAGTTTGTATTGTCTTCTGTGGCTCCAGAGCTTAGTACAGGAGGTGAGGCTTCACTTTGCCGGGAATACCCAATCACATGCAGGGAAAATTTAAAAAACAGCATTTTTTGCTTGCACGTGATTGGATGATGGAAGTCAGCAGGGCTCCCCTCATTTACTAAGCTCTGGAGCAACTGCACCTGCAAAGTTCAGTGTAATTGCCTTTAGTAAATCAGCCCCATTGCCTCGGCTCCTCGCCCTCTGACCCTCTTCTCCTCTATTCGGTCTGCAGTCTCTGACAGTCCCCTCAGGCATTACCTATACTGAACATTAGGTGTGGCCCTTTGGTGATGTCAGGGGCCACATCTGAGGCTCCTCTTTAGCCCATAAGTTGCCAACCATTGCAATACACAGGAACATGGAGAGTTGGGAGGACCCATCAACCATGGAGTGCCCTAGAGACATTTCTGCCCTGATGCCCCTCAGATCTGCCTCCCCATCCCATCCCCCTCTGATGTCTATGGCCGGCCCAATGCTTCAAAGGGGTCCCTATAGAAGGTCTGGTGGGATGTCTGTACGCGGGGGTCCCTATAGAAGGTCTGGCGGGATATCTGTATGTGGGGGGTCCCTATAGAAGGTCTGGTGGGATCTCTGTACGCGGGGGGGGTCCCTATAGAAGGTCTGGTGGGATGTCTGTACGCGGGGGTCCCTATAGAAGGTCTGGTGGGATGTCTGTACGTGGGGGGGTCCCTATAGAAGGTCTGGTGGGATGTCTGTACGCGGGGGTCCCTATAGAAGGTCTGGTGGGATCTCTGTACGCAGGGGTCCCTATAGACGGTCTGGTAGGATCTCTGTACGCGGGGGTCCCTATAGACGGTCTGGTGGGATCTCTGTACGCGGGGGTCCCTATGGACGGTCTGGTGGGATCTCTGTATGCGGGGGTCCCTATGGAAGGTCTGGTGGGATGTCTGTACGTGGGGGTCCCTATAGAAGGTCTGGTGGGACGTCTGTACGCGGGGGTCCCTATAGAAGGTCTGGTGGGACGTCTGTACGCGGCGGGGTCCCTATAGAAGGTCTGGTGGGATCTCTGTACGCGGGGGTCCCTATAGACGGTCTGGTGGGATAACTGTATGCGGGGGGTCCCTGTAGAAGGTCTGGTGGGATCTCTGTACGCGGGGGTCCCTATAGACGGTCTGGTGGGATCTCTGTACGCGGGGACCCCTATAGACGGTCTGGTGGGATATCTGTATGCGGGGGTCCCTGTAGAAGGTCTGGTGGGATCTCTGTACGCGGGGGGGTCCCTATAGACGGTCTGGTGGGATCTCTGTATGCGGGGACCCCTATAGACGGTCTGGTGGGATATCTGTATGCGAGGGTCCCTGTAGAAGGTCTGGTGGGATCTCTGTACGCGGGGGGTCCCTATGGAAGGTCTGGTGGGATCTCTGTATGTGGGGGTCCCTATAGATGGTCTGGTGGGATCTCTGTACGCGGGGGTCCCTATAGACGGTCTGGTGGGATCTCTGTATGCGGGGGTCCCTATGGAAGGTCTGGTGGGATGTCTGTACACGGGGATCCCTATAGAAGGTCTGGTGGGATCTCTGTACGCGGGGGGGGGGGGGGTCCCTATGGAAGGTCTGGTGGGATGTCTGTACGCGGGGGGTCCCTATAGAAGGTCTGGTAGGATCTCTGTACGCGGGGGTCCCTGTAGAAGGTCTGGTGGGATGTCTGTACGCGGGGGGTCCCTGTAGAAGGTCTGGTGGGATCTCTGTACGCGGGGGTCCCTATAGACGGTCTGGTGGGATATCTGTACACGGGGACCCCTGTAGAAGGTCTGGTGGGATCTCTGTACACGGGGGTCCCTATAGAAGGTCTGGTAGGATCTCTGTATGCGGGGGTCCCTATAGACGGTCTGGTGGGATATCTGTACACGGGGACCCTATATATAGACGGTCTGGTGGGATATCTGTATGCGGGGGGTCCCTGTAGAAGGTCTGGTGGGATCTCTGTACGCGGGGGTCCCTATAGACGGTCTGGTGGGATATCTGTACGCGGGGGGTCCTGTAGACGGTCTGGTGGGATCTCTGTATGCGGGGGTCCCTATGGAAGGTCTGGTGGGATTTCTGTATGTGGGGGTCCCTGTAGAAGGTCTGGTGGGATCTCTGTACGCGGGGGTCCCTGTAGAAGGTCTGGTGGGATCTCTGTACGCCGGGGTCCCTATAGAAGGTCTGGTAGGATCTCTGTATGCGGGGGGGTGGGATCTCTGTATGCGGGGGGGGTCCTGTAGACGGTCTGGTGGGATATCTGTATGCGGGGGGGGGTCCCTATAGAAGGTCTGGTGGGATCTCTGTACGCGGGGGGTCCCTATAGATGGTCTGGTGGGATCTCTGTACGCGGGGGGTCCCTATAGACGGTCTGGTGGGATCTCTGTATGGCGGGGGTCCCTATAGACGGTCTGGTGGGATATCTGTACACGGGGTACGCGGGGGTCCCTCCTTGGCGGGATCTCTGTACGGTCCCTGTAGAAGGTCTGGTGGGATCTCTGTACACGGGACCCCTGTAGACGGTCTGGTACACGGGGGGATAGACGGTTCTGGTGGGATGTCCTTCTGTACGCGGGGGTCCCTGTAGAAGGTCTGGTGGGATCTCTGTCCGGGGGGTCCCTGTAGAAGGTCTGGTGGGATCTCTGTACGCGGGGGTCCCTGTAGAAAAAGGTCTGGTGGGATCTCTGTACGCGGGGGGTCCCTGTAGAAGGTCTTGGCGGGATCTCTGTACGCGGGGGGTCCCTGTAGAAGGTCTGGTGGGATCTCTGTACGCGGGGGGTCCCCTGTAGAAGGTCTGGTGGGATCTCTGTACACGGGGACCCCTGTAGACGGTCTGGTGGGATGTCTGTACGCGGGGGGTCCCTGTAGACGGTCTGGTGGGATCTCTGTACGCGGGGGTCCCTGTAGAAGGTCTGGTGGGATCTCTGTACGCGGGGGTCCCTGTAGAGGTCTGGTGGGATATCTGTACGCGGGGGTCCCCTATAGACGGTCTGGTGGGATCTCTGTACCGGGGGTCCTGTAGAAGGTCTGGTGGGATCTCTGTACGCGGGGGTCCCTATAGAAGGTCTGGTGGGATCTCTGTACGCGGGGGTCCCTGTAGACGGTCTGGTGGATCTCTGTACGGGGGGTCCCTATAGACGGTCTGGTGGGATCTCTGTACGCGGGGGTCCCTATAGACGGTCTGGTGGGATCTCTGTACGCGGGGGTCCCTGTAGACGGTCTGGTGGGATCTCTGTACGCGGGGGTCCCTATAGACGGTCTGGTGGGATCTTCTGTCTGGGGTCCCTGATCTCTATACGCAGGGGGGTCCCTATAGACGGTCTGGCGGGATCTCTGTACGCGGTGGGGGTCCCTATAGACGGTCTGGTGTGGGATCTCTGTACGGGGGGTCCCTATAGACGGTCTGGTGGGATCTCTGTACGGGGGTTCCCTATAGATGGTCTGGCGGGATCTCTGTACACGGGGGTCCCTATAGACGGTCTGGTGGGATCTCTGTACGGGGGGGTCCCTATAGACGGTCTGGTGGGATCTCTGTACGCGGGGGTTTCCTATAGACGGTCTGGGGGATCTCTGTACGTGGGGAGGGGGGGTCCCTATAGACGGTCTGGCGGGATCTCTCTGTACGCTGGGGGGGGGGGTCCCTATAGACGGTCTGGCGGGATCTCTGTACGCTGGGGGGTCCCTATAGACGGTCTGGCGGGATCTCTGTATGCGGGGGGTCCCTATATAAGGTCTGGCGGGATCTCTGTACGCGGGGGTCCCTATAGATCTCTTGTATGTGGGGGGGTCTGGCGGGATCTCTGTACGCGGGGGTCCCTATAGATGGTCTGGCGGGATCTCTGTACGCGGGGGGTCCCTATAGAAGATCTGGCGGGATCTCTGTATGCGGGGGTCCCTATAGACGGTCTGGTGGGATCTCTGTATGCGGGGGGGTCCCTGTGGAAGGTCTGGTGGGATCTCTGTACGCGGGGGTCCCTATAGACGGTCTGGTGGGATCTCTGTACGCGGGGGGTCCCTATAGACGGTCTGGCGGGATCTCTGTATGTGGGGGTCCCTGTGGAAGGTCTGGTGGGATATCTGTACACGGGGGGTCTTTGTGGGATCTGATCCGATAACAGGACACAATGTAGACACTTTGCTCTCCTATAGACCCCAGAAGGGTCATTGTAGCGCGGCACAAATGTTACGTCTCCCCTGTACAGCAGCGCCCCCCCCCCCCCTTTTGTCACCTCGCCCCGGATGATGGCGGCTGACATGACCTCATCGCAATGTTTATATTGAGAGTTTCTTCTATTTTGAGTCGGTTGGATTGTTAAAGTGATTGTTTTCCTAATTCCTCCCTTCCTGGGATAATAATTCCCACCCAGCAGCAGAATGTCAGGAAAAGACCTTTCACACACTTAGCCGGGGGAGACGGAGATCTGTGCAATGTCGGCCCCTTCTCCCGAATCCCAGAGAAAACGATTGTCCCCAGAGAGACCGCGGGTCTGCTGTATGGGGGGACCAATACGAAAAGGGGTGTCCTGAGGAGCCCCATGTCCCGGGTCCAGTATACACAGAAAGGGGGACGGAGATCTGTGCAATGTCGGCCCCTTCTCCGCTCCCGAATCCCAGAGAAAACGATTGTCCCCAGAGTGACCGCGGGTCTGCTGTATGGGGGGACCAATACGAAAAGGGGTGTCCTGAGCCCCATGTCTGGGGTCCAGTATACACAGAGGGGGACAGTGGCGCTGTATATATATATATATAGGAGGAGGCCGTATACTCTGCACGTGCCACAAATATTCCTCAATACTGAGCTGCGCGTCCCACAGACACATAGAAACCTCAGCACAATGGATCCGTCCATCACAGACAGCTGACCCCGAAAGTCTCCCTCCTCCCGCAGAAATGGGGAAATGTTGGTGATGGTAAGAAGCCATTTATGATCACATCGTTGTTTGGCCCCTTTTTGAATCCTGATAACGAAATCCCCAAAATGGCCCGGATCAGAAGTCTCTCCCCCCCCCCGATAAGAAGTCTCTAAACACCCCCAGATCAGAAGTCTTCCCCCCCCGGATCAGAAGTCTCCCCCCCCGATAAGAAGTCTCTAAACACCCCCAGATCAGAAGTCTTCCCCCCGGATCAGAAGTCTCTAAACCCCCCCGGATCAGAAGTCCCCCCCCCCGATCAGAAGTCTCTAAACCCCCCCTGAATCAGAAGTCTTCCCCCCGATCAGAAGTCTCTAAACCCCCCCCCGGATTAGAAGTCTCCCCCTGATCAGAAGTCTCTAAACCCCCCCTGGATCAGAAGTCTCCGCCCGATCAGAAGTCTCTAAACCCCCCCGGATCAGAAGTCTCCCCCCCCGATCAGAAGTCTCCCCCGATCAGGAGTCTCTAAACCCCCCCGGATCAGAAGTCTCTAAACCCCCCCGGATCAGAAGTCTCCCCCGGATCAGAAGTCTCTAAACCCCCCCCGATCAGAAGTCTCCTCACCCCGGTTCAGAAGTCTCAACTCCCCCCCCACCCCCGGTCAGAAGTCTCCCCCCCCCCGGATCAGATGTCTCTAAACCCCCCAATCAAATGTTTCCCCCCCCCCGGATGAGAAGTCTCTAAACCCCCCCCCCCCGGATTAGAAGTCTCCCCCTGATCAGAAGTCTCTAAACCCCCCCTGGATCAGAAGTCTCCCCCCGATCAGAAGTCTCTAAACCCCCCCGGATCAGAAGTCTCCCCCCCCAATCAGAAGTCTCTAACACTCCCCGGATCAGAAATTTTCCCCCCCCGGATCAGAAGTCTCTAAAACCCCCCCCCCCCAAATCAGAAGTCTTCCCCCCCGGATCAGAAGTCTCCGCCCCCTGGAATGTTCAGCCTTGGTACAGACACACAAGGTGACACACACGGGGTACAATGGCGGTTAAGGGGTGAATTCCCCACATCTGTGGCTTTTTAGCCCCTCCCCCTCCTGAGGATCCCCCCCCCCCCCCCCCTTCCTGGCCAGGCCATTTTTTGCATTAGGGCGTTGCGTTACTTTACCTGACAATTGCGCGGTCATGCAACACTGGACCTAAATGAAATACACGTCCTTTCTTCCCCACGTATTGAGCTTCTTTCGGTGGTATTTCATCCTCTGTGCGGTATTTAATTTTTTGTGCTATAAACAAAAAATGCCAATTTTGAGAAAAAAAACAATATTTTGGACTTTTTGCTATTAAACACGTCCAGTAAAAAACTTTTAAAAAAATACAACTTTGTCATAAATTTCGGCCAAAATGTCTTGCGCTGCGTGTCTTCGCTGAAAAAAATCCCAAATGAATTGGTTTACGGGAAAGTTGTAGCGTCTACAAATGGCGGGATAGATGCTGGGATTTTTGTTTCTTTTTTTACTAGTAATGGCGGCGATCAGCGACTTATAGCGGGACTGCGGCGGGCATTCTGACACTGGGGGGGGGGGGGAGGACTGACTTGGTGTCACTGACATCCCCAGTGACACCAATACAGTGATCAGTGCTAATAAAAAGCACCGACACTGTACTAATGGCACTGAGCAGGAAGGGGTTAATTTGAAGGGCGATCAAAGGTGTGTGTTTCACTGTGCGCATGCTGCTACGCAGAGCCATACAAAGCAGTGTGCTGGAGCTGACGGGAGAGATCTGTGTTGTTTACATACAGGTCTCTCCCCCGTCGGAGATACTCCGTGATCACCGGGTGCTGGCAAGTAATCACTGGGCGGGACCCGGTGACTGACAGCCGAGGCCATGAATGGATAGCGCCCCCTACCCGGACCTGCGATTTCACGTGTACATATGTGATTTTGCGCACCCGTGTGGCAGTATTTTCTGCTATAGGGCAGCACAGAACCAGTTAAAAGGTTAATTTCCCACATCTGTGACTATTAAATAGCAGTTAGTGTCAGTGTATAAACAGTGAGTTTGTTCGCTCTCACGTGGATTCACTGAGCAGGCTAGATACTGAGCCATGGGGAGCAGAAAAGAACTGTCAAAAACCTGCGTAACAAGGTAATGGGACTTAAGAAAGACGGGAAAAGCATATAAACAGATATCGAAAGCCTTGAATATGCCGGTTATCACTGTTCCATCAACTATTAAGAAGTAGAAGAATGTCCCTTACATTGGAGGTCAGTGGGAAGAATGTCCCTTACATTGGGGGGTCAGTGGGAAGAATGCCCCTTACATTGGTGATCAGTGGGGAAGAACGTCCCATACATTGGGGGTCAGTGGGAAGAATGTCCCTTACATTGGGGGTCAGAGGGAAGAATGTCCCTTACATTGGGGGTCAGTGGGAAGAATGTCCCTTACATTGGTGGCCAGTGGGAAAGAATGTCCCTTACATTGGGGGTCAGTGGGAAGAATGTCCCTTACATTGGAGGTCAGTGGGAAGAATGTCCCTCACATTGGTGGTCAGTGGGAAGAATGTCCCTTACATTGGGGGTCAGTGGGAAGAATGTCCCTACATTGGAGGTCAGTGGGAAGAATGTCCCTTACATTGGTGATCAGTGGGAAGAATGTCCCTTACATTGGGGGTCAGTGGGAAGAAATGTCCCTTACATTGGGGGTCAGTGGGAAGAATGTCCCTTACATTGGGGGTCGGTGGGAAGAATGTCCCTTACATTGGGGGTCGGTGGGAAGAATGTCCCTTACATTGGAGGTCAGTGGGAAGAATGTCCCTTACATTGGTGATCAGTGGGAAGAATGTCCCTTACATTGGGGGTCGGTGGGGAAGAATGTCCCTTACATTGGAGGTCAGTGGGAAGAATGTCCCTTACATTGGTGATCAGTGGGAAGAATGTCCCTTACATTGGGGTCAGTGGGAAGAATGTCCCTTACATTGGGGGTCAGTGGAAAGAATGTCCCTTACATTGGGGCTCAGTGGGAAGAATGTCCCTTACATTGGGGGGTCAGTGGGAAGAATGTCCCTTACATTGGGGATCAGTGGGAAGAATGTCCCTTACATTGGGGTCAGTGGGAAGAATGTCCCTTACATTGGTGATCAGTGGGAAGAATGTCCCTTACATTGGGGGTCGGTGGGAAGAATGTCCCTTACATTGGGGGGTCGGTGGGGAAGAATGTCCCTTACATTGGGGGTCAGTGGGAAGAATGTCCCTTACATTGGGGGGTCAGTGGAAAGAATGTCCCTTACATTGGGGGGTCAGTGGAAAGAATGTCCCTTACATTGGGGCTCAGTGGGAAGAATGTCCATTACATTGGGGGTCAGAGGGAAGAATGTCCCTTACATTGGTGATCAGTGGGAAGAATGTCCCTTACATTGGGGGTCAGTGGGAAGAATGTCCCTTACATTGGGGGTCAGTGGGAAGAATGTCCCTTACATTGGGGGTCAGAGGGAAGACTGTCCCTTACATTGGGGGGTCAGTGGGAAGAATGTCCTTACATTGGGGGTCAGTGGGAAGAATTCCTCTTACATTGGGGGTCAGTGGGAAGAATGTCCCTTACATTGGGGGTCGGGGGGAGGAATTCCTCTTACATTGGGGGTCGGGGGGGAGGAATGCCCCTTACATTGGGGGTCAGTGGGAGGAATGCCCCTTACATTGGGGGTCGGGGGGAGGAATTCCCCTTACATTGGGGGTCGGGGGGGGAGGAATTCCTCTTACATTGGGGGTCGGGGGGAGGAATGCCCCTTACATTGGGGGTCGGGGGGGAGGAATGCCCCTTACATTGGGGGTCGGGGGGAGGAGGAATGCCCCTTACATTGGGGGTCGGGGGGAGGAATGCCTTGTGCTCAGTAAGAGAAAAAAATAGTTTCCTCATAATAGTTGTGGTTGGGATGAATATGCCGCCTGTATATGATTGGTCAGCGGGAGGAAGAATCCCCCTCTTCCTGGGTGTCGGTGGGAGGATGAATGATATCCTGTGACATGGGTATTATAGTAAGGATGGATGGGAAGGGGGGGGGGGTGTCCTGTGATGTCAGTACTGGGGGGAAGGATATTAGTTTTGATGGTATTGGTACAGAATAGATGGGGGGGTTGTAGGGGGGTTGTGATTCCCTGTGATGTCAGTATTGGGGGTATTGGTACATATGGGGGGGGGGTAGTGATTCCCTGTGATGTCAGTATTGGGGGGGTATTGGTACAGATGGGGGGGGTAGTTATTCCCTGTGATGTCAGTATTGGGGGTATTGGTACAGTTGGGGGGGGGGGGGGTAGTGATTCCCTGTGATGTCAGTATGGGGGGTATTGGTACAGATGGAGGGGGGGGTAGTGATTCCCTGTGATGTCAGTTTTGGGGGTATTGGTATAGTTGGGGGGGTAGTGATTCCCTGTGATGTCAGTATTGGGGGTATTGGTATAGATGGGGGGGGGGGGTAGATATTCCCTGTGATGTCAGTATTGGGGTATTGGTATAATTGGGGGGAGGGGGTAGTGATTCCCTGTGATGGTATTGGTATAGATCGGGGGGGGGGGGGGGGGTAGTGATTCCCTGTGATGTCAGTATTGGGGGTATTGGTATAATATTGGGGGGGGGGGGGGGGGGTGTATTGATTCCTTTGATGTCAGTATTGGGACAGATCGGGGGGGGGGGGGGTGTAGTGATTCCCTGTGATGTCAGTATTGGGGGTATTGGTATATTTGGGGGGGGGGGGGGGTAGTGATTCCCTGTGATGTCAGTATTGGGGGGGGGGCATTGGTATCTCCTTGATGGCTTCTTTGGGGGGGTGGGGGGTAGTGATTCCCTGTGATGTCAGCATTGGGGGTATTGGTACAGATGGGGGGGGGGGGTAGTGAATTACTTGTGATGTCAGTGTCGGGGGCTATTAGTAGGGATGGGGGGTGGTAATGCCCTGTGATGTCAGTGTTGGGGGGTATTGGTAGGGATGGGGGGTGGTAATTCCCTGTGATGTCAGTGTGGGGGGGTATCAGTGGGGATGTGGGGTGGTAATGCCCTGTGATGTCAGTGTGGGGGGGTATTAGTAGGGATGTGGGGTGGTAATGCCCTGTGATGTCAGTGTCGGGGGGGGGTATTAGTAGGGATGGGGGGTGGTAATGCCCTGTGCTGTCAGTGTCGGGGGGGGGGGGGGGGGTATTAGTTGGGATGGGGGGTGGTAATTCCCTGTGATGTCAGTGTGGGGGGGGGGGGGTATTAGTAGGGATGGGGTGGTGGTAATGCCCTGTGCTGTCAGTGTCGGGGGGGGGGGTATTAGTTGGGATGGGGGGTGGTAATTCCCTGTGATGTCAGTGTCAAGGGGGGGGGTATTAGTAGGGACGGGGGGGGTGGTAATGCCCTGTGCTGTCAGTGTTGGGGGGGGGGTAATCCCCTTATTAGTAGGGACGGGGGGGTGGTAATGCCCTGTGCTGTCTGTGTGGGGGGGTATTAGTAGGGACGGGGGGGTGGTAATGCCCTGTGCTGTCAGTGTGGGGGGGTATTAGTAGGGACGGGGGGTGGTAATGCCCTGTGCTGTCAGTGTGGGGGGGTATTTAGTAGGGACGGGGTGGTGGTAATGCCCTGTGCTGTCAGTGTGGGGGGGTATTAGTAGGGACGGGGGGTGGTAATGCCTGTGCTGTCAGTGTGGGGGGGGTATTAGTAGGGACGGGGGGGTGGTAATGCCCTGTGCTGTCAGTGTGGGGGGGTATTAGTAGGGACGGGGGGTGGTAATTCCTGTGATGTCAGTGCTGGGCGGTGTGTCCGCCCCCCTCCCCGGTGTCGGTGCTCCCTCTGGCTGCGCTCGGTGTCATTCTCTCTCCTCTCCGGGATGATCCGCCCCGATCCCCGTCTGCTGCTCCTTCTCCTCCTCACCGGGGGGACCCGACCCGGAGCCCCGCACCAACCGACCGACCACCGCCCGACCCGACCACCGATGGGACCCTCCGGACCGCCCGTCCCGACCACACCGGACCGAAACCCCATCGGAACCGAACCGGACTCACACCGGATTTATTACTACAGCCAGTGAGGACACATCCCTCACCAGAACCCAACAGAACGAGGCCCATCCCCCCCAGAAAACCAACTGTCATGAACTCATTCCCCACAGAACCTTGAGAACTGAGACTCATTCCCCATCAGAACCATACGAACTGAAACCCATTCCCCATCAGACCCAACAGAACTAAGACTCCACCCATTCCCCAACCCACTGAACTGAGACACATTCCCCGTCAGAACCAACAGAACTAAGACACATTCCCCATCAGAACCCAACAGTAAGAACTGAGACTCATTCCCCGTCAGAACTGGTTAAGAACTGAACTCATTCTCCATCAGAACCAGTCAGAACCCATTCCCCATCAGAACAGTAAGAACTGAGACCCATTTCCTCATCATCAGTAAGAACTGATGACCCATTATCAGAACCAGTGAACTGAGACCATTCCCGTCAGATCAGAACCAGTACGAGAATGAGACCCATTCCCATCAGAACCAGTAAGAACTGAGACCCATTCCCCATCAGAACCAGTAAGAGAACTGAGGACCCATTCCCCATCAGAACCAGTACGACTGAGACCCATTCCCCATCAGAACCAGTAAGAACTGAGACCCATTCCCCATCAGATACCAGTAACAAAACTGAGACCCATTCCCCATCAGAACCAGTAGAGAACTGAGACCCATTCCCCATCAGAACCAGTAAGAACTGAGGACCCATTCCCCATCAGAAAACCAGTACGATATGAGACCCATTCCCCATCAGAACCAGTAAGAACTGAGACCCATTCCCCATCAGAACCAGTACAAACTGAGACCCATTCCCCATTAGAACCAGTAAGAACTGAGACCCATTCCCCATCAGAACCAGTAAGAACTGAGACTCATTCCCATCAGAAATTGGTTTATTATTGGTGAGAGGACAAATGAGAAAAAGTCCAAATGGTGGCAGAACCGGGACCAGACGGGACACCAGAACTTCTTTTGGTGGGACGGTCCACGGACCGAGGTGGATCTAACCCGGGTCGGACGGACAGACGGGTTTGGTGAGTCGAATCTCTAAGAACTTCTAGAAGAAAGTAGATTCTATAAATAACTCGGAATGTTGTGACTTTGTATCCCTTTACACTTCCTCTCATGTTTTATATTTATCTCTCCGTGTATATTCCCTCTGTACACTGTATATATATTTGTACGTGGCCTGGGTATATTCCCTCTATTATACTGTTTATATATATATCTGTACGTGGCCTGGGCTGGGTATATTCCCTCTATATACTGTATATATATATCTGTACGTGGCCTGGGTGGGTATATTCCCTCTATATACTGTATTATATATCTGTACGTGGCCTGGGTATATTCCCTTTATATACTGTGTTTTTATATATATAATTATCTGTACGTGGCTGGGCTGGGTAGATTTTTATTCCCTCTATATAGATTTATATTATATATATATCTGTACGTGGCCTGGGCTGGGTATTATTCCCTCTATATACTGTATTATTATATATCTGTACGTGGCCTGGGCTGGGGTATATTCCCTCTTTTACTGTATTTTATATCTGTACGTGGCCTGGGCTTGGTATATTCCCTCTATATACTGTGTTATATATATATATCTGTACGTGGCCTGGGCTTTGGGTATATTCCCTCTATTATACTGTGTATTATATTTATCTGTACGTGGCGTTGGGCTGGGTATATTCCCTCTATATACTTTATGTATATATCTTATTATATTATATATATATATATATATCTGTACGTGGCCTGGGCTGGGTATATTCCCTCTATTTACTGTATATATCTGTACGTGGCTGGGGGCTGCGGTGTATTTTTTCCCTCTATATACTGTACTATATATTTATCTGTACGTGGCCTGGGCTGGGTATATTCCCTCTATATATGTTTTGTATTATATATATTCTGTACGTGGCCTGGGCTGGGTATATTCCACTCTATTTACTGTATTATATATCTGTACTTTTTGGCCTGGGCTGGGTTTATTCCCTCTATATACTGTTTATATATACGTGGCCTTTATATTTTTTATATATGTATATAAATTGTTACGTGGCCTGGGCTGGGGTATATTTGTTTTATATTACTGTTATTATTTTATATCTGTACGTTATGGGCTGGGTATTTTTCCTCTATATTTTTATTTATATATCTGTAGATTTTTTGGCCTGGGCTGGGTATATTCCCTCTATATACTGTTATATTATATCTTTACTTGGCTCTGGGCTGGGTATATTCCCTTTATTTTACTGTTTATATATTTATCTGTATTTTTTGGCCTGGGCTGGGTATTTAGTATTTTTTTTTTATATACTGTATATTATATTATATCTGTATTTTTGCCTTTTTTTTTTGTATATTCCACTTTTATTTTACTGTTTATATTATATATTGTTTTTTTTCCTTTTTGGGTATATTCCCTCTATTTTACTGTTTTTTATATATATTTATTGTACGTGGCCTTGGGTATATTCCCCTCTATATACTTTTTATTATTTATTGTTCGTGGCCTGGGCTTTTTATTTTTTTTTATACTTTATTATATTTCTGTAGTGGCCTGGGCTTTATTCCCTCTATTTTTTATATTTTATATTTTTCTGTACGTGGCCTGGGCTGGGTATTTTTCCTTTATATACTTTATTTTATATCTGTACGTGGCCTTAAATTTATTATATTCCCTATTTTATATGTTTTATATATCTTTGTTTTTTTTTTATTTTATATATATATGTGTTTTTTTATTTTTACATTTACTGGGCTTTTTTTATATTCCTTCTTATATACTGTATATTTATCTGTACGTGGCCTGGCTGGGTATATTCCCTTCTATATATATTGTTTTTATATCTGTACGTGGCCTGGGCTGGGTATATTTTTCCCTTTATTATACTTTTATATTTTATTTTCTGTACGTGGCCTGGGCTGGGTATATTCCCTTATATACTGTTTTATATATTTTTTCTGTACGTTTCCTTTTTGGGTATATTTTTATCTGTTTACTTATATTATATCTGTACATGGCCTGGGCTGGGTATTTTTTATTTTTATACTTTATATATATCTGTACGTGGCCTGGGAGGGTATATTCCCTCGTAATTTATATTGTTATTTAGATCTGTACGTGGCCTTTATTTTGGGTATATTTTTTTCTATTTTACTGTTTATATATATCTGTACGTGGCCTGGGCTTTATATTCCCTCTTATATATGTATATATATCTATACGTGGCCTGGGCTGGGCATATTCCCTCTAATTTTATACTGTAATATATATATATATCTGTTACATGGCCTGGGCTGGGTATATTCCCTCTATTTACTGTATTATTTATATCTGTACGTGGCTGTTTTTTGGGTATATTCCCTCTATATACTGTATATATATATATCTGTATTGGCCTGGGCTGGGTTTATTCCCTTTATTTACTTTTTTATGGATTTATATTATATTTTATTATTTATATTTATTGTACGTGGCCGTGGGCTGGGTATATTCCCTCTATATACTGTATATATATCTGTACGTGGCCTGGTTGGGTATTTCCCCTCTTTTATATGTGTATATATTATATTTATATATGTTTATTATATACTTTTATAATTTTTATATTATACTTATATATATATATATATTGTCGTTGGCCTGGGCTGGGTATATTCCATTTTTTATATACTTTATATTATATCTGTACGTGGCCTGGGCTGAGTATATTCCTCTATATATTGTATATAGAATCTGTACGTCCCGGCCTGGGCTGGGTATATTCCCTCTATAACTGTTATATATATATTTACTATCTGTACCTGGTCTGGCTGGGTATATTCCCTCTATATACTGTATATATATTTATATCTGTACGTGGCCTGGGCTGGGTATTCCCTCTATATACTGTATATATTATATATATCTGTACATGGCCTGGGCTGGTATATTCCCTCTATATACTGTATATATATCTGTACGTGACCTGGGCTGGGTATATTCCCTCTCTACTATGTACTGTATATATTATTTCTGTACGTGGCCTGGGTATGGGTATATTCTCTCTTGATATATTGTTATATATATATATATGTTACGTGGCCTGGGCTGGGTATATTCCCTCTATATACTGTATTATATATATATCTGTACGTGGCCTGGTCTGGGTATATTCTCTCTCTATACTGTATATATTATCTGTACGTGGCCTGGGCTGGGTATTATTCCCTCTTATTTATACTGTATAATATCTGTACGTGGCCTGGGCTGGGTATTTCCCTCTATATATACTGTCAATATATATATATATTTGTACGTGGCCTGGGCTGGGTTATATTCCCTCTATATACTGTATATATATATATCTGTACGTGGCTGGGCTGGGCTGGGTATATTCCCTTTACATCTTTTATACTGTATATATATCTGTACGTGGCCTGGGATGGGTATATTCCCTCTATATACTGTATATATATCTGTACGTGGCCTGGGCTGGGTATATTCCTCTCATGTTACTGTATATATATCTGAAATTACGTGGCCTGGGCTGGGTATATTTCCTCTATTTACTGTATATATATCTATACGTGGCCTGGGCTGGGCATATTCCCTCTATATACTGTATATATATATATATCTGTACATGGCCTGGGCTGGGTATATTCCCTCTATATACTGTATTATTATATCTGTACGTGGCGTGGGCTGGGTATGTTTGCCCTCTATATACTGTATATATTTATATATCTTGTACGTGGCCGGGGCTGGGTATATTCCCTTTATTTACTGTATATTATATATTATTTATCTGTACGTGGCTGGGTATATTCCCTCTATATACTGTATATATATATATATATATATATCTCTGACCACACTGTTTTGGCCTGGTCTGGGTATATCCCCTTATTATATACTGTGTATATATATATATATATATATATATATATATATATATATATATTTGTACGTGGCCTGGGCTGGGTTTATTCCCTCTATATACTGTATATATTTCTGTACGTGGGCCTGGGCTGAGTATATTCCCTCTATTTATTGTATTATATATCTATACGTGGCCGGGCTGGGTATATTCCACTTATATACTGTATATATCTGTACCTGGTCTGGGCTGGGTATATTCCCTCTATATTACTGTATTTATATATATCTGTACGTGGCCTGGGCTGGGTATATTCCCTCTATATACTGTATAACATATATCTGTACGTGGCCTGGGCTGGGTATATTCCCTCTATATACTGTATATATATTAATTTATATATATATTTCTGTACGTGGCCTGGTCTGGGTATATCCCCTCTATATACTGTGTATATATATATATATATATATATATGTTATTATTATATACTTTATACTCGGTACGTGGCCTGGGCTGGGTTTTTATTCCCTCTATATACTGTATTATTATCTGTACGTGGCCTTCTGAGTATATTCCCTCTATATATTGTATATATATCTATACGTGGCCTGGGCTGGGTATATTCCATACCCTCTATTATACTGTATATATCTGTACCTGGTCTCTTGGGCTGGGTATATTCCCTCTATATACTGTATATTTTTTATCTGTACGTGGCCTGGGCTGGGTATATTCCCTTATATACTGTATATATATATCTGTACGTGGCCTGGGCTGGGTATATTCCCTCTATATACTGTATATATATCTGTACGTGACCTGGGCTGGGTATATTCTCTCTATGTACTGTATATATATCTGTACGTGGCCTGGGATGGGTATATTCTCTCTTGATACTTGTATATATATATATATCTGTACGTGGCCTGGGCTGGGTATATTCCCAGTGTGAGTGTGTAACGCACAGAGTGCAGGGCTCAGGAGTGTGTAACACACAGAGTGCAGGACTCAGGAGTGTGTAACGCACAGAGTGCAGGGCTCAGGAGTGTGTAACGGCACAGAGTGCAGGGCTCAGGAGTGTGTAACGCACAGAGTGCAGGGCTCAGGAGTGTGTAACGCACAGGGTGCAGGGCTCAGGAGTGTGTACCGCACAGGGTGCAAGGGCTCAGGAGTGTGTAACGCACAGAGTGCAGTGCTCAGGAGTGTGTAACACACAGAGTGCAGGGCTCAGGAGTGTGTAACGCACAGAGTGCAGGGTTTTGTAATACCCCTGACCTATGTATGTAACTTACTCCTAACCTCTGCACTCTGTGCGTTACGCACTCCTGAGCCCTGCACTCTGTGCGTTACGCACTCCTGAGCCCTGCGCTCTGTATGACCCTGGTAGTTCTGCCACCGATGTCAATAGTTTTTTTTTTTTTTTTTTTGCTATTTTATTCAATACATTTTTTTCTTACAATTTTATCTATTATTCATTTTTACAATTTTTTTAGGTGCCTCGTCGGGGGCTTTGGTGAGATATCAGGGGGTTTAAACAGACCTTTGATGTTTCACCTTTGAGACAGAGAAAGGTGATTGAAGACACAGCCCCCGGTCTCTGCAGCCTCTGCTGCACAAAATGAATGGAGAGGTATAGCTCTGTACAGAGTTTCTCCTCCATTCATAAACCGAGGCTTGGAGAATACAGGATACTCTTTCTTAGTTATGAATGGATACAGGAGAGATCAGTGCTGATCACTTACTGTGTCCATTCAGAAAAGGAATGGGCAGGTAAATGACATGTTTCCCAGCTGCTTCCCTGCTCTTTATCCTGACACATCCCCTGCAGCAGCCAGCGGTTTGGGGGGGGTGGGGGTTCAGCAGCGCTGCAGGGGATCAGGGGGGGCAGGATAGTACACAGGGGGCCTGGGGGAGCAAGACCTGGAGGGGAGGAGAAGTGGGGGTGGCAGATAGAGGAACCATTGTCCTCGCCTCCAAATCTTGTGATAGCCAATCACAGTGATCACTGGATTCTTCCCACCTCCTCACGATCAGCTCCGGGTATAGGGCAGTGCTGTATATAATATGGCATCTTTCTATTGGTTGATGTGAGGGATACAATGTAACAATTCTAGAGAACGCTAGAGGGAATAATGCCGGCCATACATGGTTCCAATTCTGAACGATTTTTCATCTGAAAATCGGAAATGTCGTTCGCTCGGTAATCTGATGGCGCCATCAGTAATTTCGAAAATCGGCGGCCGGCCGAGTCATAAAGTTCACCCCATATAACAGGCGAAACTTCTGTGTCTTCCATGTCACGGCTCATGCGCAGATTCTTTTCGGAAAAAAAACGATCGTACGATTTGATTTGAGTCGAAAATCAGTTGGTTTTCATGAATTTTCCAACATGCCCGATCACCAAAAAGGGGAGGGATCACGAAAATCGACTGGCGCTATTGACCTCACTAATAGAGGGAAAATCGGCCGATTATTCTTGATGAAAAATCGGTTGAATTTCCACCCATGTATGGCCGGCCTTATGCAGGCCATCGATGGGTCGTAAACCGGCCGTTTAAAAAAACAAAAAAAAAAAAAAATCGGTCGTTCTATAGGCCGACGTTACCACCAACGGTAAAAAAAAAAAATTGGACGATTTTTGTCCCGTCTGCGGCCGGCATTTAATTACTTCTGTCCCTGCAGAGAGTCCGCTATTATATTTTATATGAAAAGTCTTGCGGTTGCAACAATGTATCTATTTGTATCCATTTCGGATTCAGATGTTTTTATTCGGATACAATAGATTTTGTTGCAACCGCAAGAGCTTTTCATATAAAATATAATAGCGGGGATGGAATTCTTTTTTCTTCCTTTTGTTCTTCTTGCAGGTCACGGCTCATGCGCAAATTTTTTATTGGTAAAACGATTTTTCATCATTGCAGGAAAAAATTTTCGTTATCAAACGGCCGTGCATTTAATTACTGCTGTCCCTTCAGAGACCCCCGCTATTTTATATGAAAAGTCTTGCGGCTGCAACAATGTATCTATTTTGTATCCATTTGTATCTATTTCGGATACAGATGTTTTTATTCGGATACAAATGGATACATTGTTGCAAGCCGCAAGACTTTTTCATATAAAATATAATAGCGGACAGGAATTCTCCTTCTTCCCTTCTTCTTCTTCTTCCTCTTCTCCTTCTTCTTCTTCTGATTTTTTTCCAACTTCACCGATAAAAAAAATGTGCCACAACCCTGAAAAACGGCCGACCCAATTAACCCACTAACGGTGTGGAAATCAGCCGATTTTCGACCTGTCTATGGCCGGCATTAGTCTCGGTCCACACTACTGTGAACTGAAAGTCACGCAACTTACAACGCGACTTTGCCAGGCGACTTGAGTACTACTTTGATGCGACTTTCAGAGAATGCTGGGTAATCTTGCTGTCATGTTGGATCCAATCACATACGTCGATGAGGATCCGACTCGGAGACGACTTCCATTGAAGTCTATGGGCCCAAGTTGCTCAGGAACCTTTTCTACAGTCGCAGCGACTTCAGTCACGCTAATAAAGACGCCTCTCATTGGCTAACATGGGATTTCATGTGTCATGTGACGGGGGTCTCACACGGCCACATCGGCTCCACCTCACCGCCATCCACAGACCGCGTCCACTGAATATCGCATGCGTTCCTGAAACCGTCAATCCGCTGTACCGCTTTGCTGTATTTACCGCCAAACGCTTGTTAAGTATCGCATGGAAAGTCAATTCACAGAAGGAAATAAATATTTAAACGCCTGACGTAATTAACTCCTCCCCCTCCAGAGGATTCCGCCCTCCCCCTCCAAGGATTCCCCCCCCCTCCCCCTCCAGAGTATTCCCCCCTCCCCCTCCATAGGTTTTCCCCCCTTCCCCTCCAGAGGATTTCCCCCCTCCCTCTCCATAGGATTTCCCCCCTCCCTCTCCAGAGGATTACCCCCCTTCCCCTCCAGAGGATTGTCCCCCCCCCATAGAGGATTCCCCCCCCCCCCACTCCAAAGGATTCCCCTCCCTCCTGACCGGGCTATTTTTGCGATACATCGCTGCGTTACTTTAACTGACAATTGCGCGGTCATGCAACGCCGCACCCAAATGACATTTACGCCCTTTTTTCCCCACAAATGGAGCTTTCTTTCGGTGGTATTCGATCCCCTCTGCGGTTTTTTGTTTTTTTTTGCACTATAAACAAAAAAAGACAACAATTTTGTAAAAAAATAATATTTTTTTGTTTTTGCTATAAAATTTTCAAAAATCACATTTCGGCCAAAATATATTGTGCTCCGTGTCATCGCTAAAAAAAAAATCCCGATACGTGTAAATGAATTGGGTTACGTGAAAGTTCTAGCGCCTGCAAATGGCGGGATATGGACTGGGATTTTTAAAAAAAAAATTTCTATACTAGTAATCGGCGACTTATAGTGGGACTGCAGTGGGCATTCAGACACGGGGGGGGGGGGGGGGGACTGAACTGGTGTCACTGACATCCCCAGTGACACCAATACAGTGATCAGTGCTAATAAAAAGCCCTGATACTGTGCTAATGGCACTGGGCAGGAAGGGGTTAACATCTGGGGCCATCAAAGGGTTAACTGTGTGCTGTGTTACTGGGGAGACTTGCTGTGTGGAGATACAAAGCAGCATGTCCTTGCTGGGAGGAGAGACCCATGTTATCTACATGCAGACCTCTCCCCTGTCAGGTTTCCTTGATGATCGCCGAGTGCATCCGCGAATCACCAACTGGGACCCGGTGATTGACATCGGTAGCCGCCAATGGCAGCGCGGGTAGGCCGGAAATGCAAAATCACATATATATATATATAAATATAGATATATACTATGTGTGTGTTTATATATATATATTTATAGGTGTGTATGTATATATATATATAGGATTATATACAGTTTGCACAGTCCTGCCGCCCCGTAGCGGGAAAGCGGTTAACAAGCGGTCCAGGCGTGCGAAATTTAAGAAATGTAAAAATATAATCGGCAATTTTTTGGGTGTTTTTTGCCTTTTTTAATTATTCCTCTCAACACTAAAAGCATCAAAACCTCAACATGGAACTCTCGGGGGGGTGGGGGGGGGGGGGGGGGGGGGGGGGGGGGGGGGGGGGGGGGGGGGGGAGGGGTTGACTTACGTAAAGAATAACTGAAGAACATTTTTTTCTTACGTGTGGATGGAGCGGGGGGTTGACAAGACCCCCTGTCAGGGTTTATTGCTGCCTGTGTCCCCATCGGGGAGATTCCTCCATTATCATCCCAGATTTCAGGTTGCCACCAGAAAAGCAATAGAGGGGAAATCCTCCAATGGGGACACAGATGACAAAAAAGTATTTTGAAAAAAATCTGACAGGGGTTCTAACCCAGCCGCCCCCCTTACTCTATCCAACATGAAAAAAAAAAGTGTTGCCTAGAGTTCTCCTTTAAGGCAAATAGACGGTGCAATGTGCAGGTTGCTCCAGAGCTGAGTACATGAGGCAACGTAGAATACTCAAGGGAAAACAAAAACGCATTTTTTGCCCGCACATCATTGGACGATGGAAGTCAGCAGAGCCCCCCCCCCCCCCCCCCATTTACTAAGCTCTGGAGCAACTTCACCTGCAAAGTGCTGTCTATTTGCTGTTAGTAAATCCCCCCCCCCCCCCCCCCCCCCCCCCGATGTGTGCCTCGGTGTCCTCTCTGACTTCTTATCCTCCAGAGATGATTTTAGGTGGAGCTCCCGCCAAAAAAATTACTTTTTTTTTTTTTTTTTTGTGCATATCGATCATTTGCTGCAAGAACAATCCCAATCACTCCAAACACAATACAATGTCCGAGCCCCACCCAACCGCCCCGTCCATTGTTAGAATGTATATTGCCCCAAGTATTGGGCCCCGCCCTTTCCACACACATGACCTTTAATGGCCCCCAGTCTTAGTCCGTAGGGTTCAATATTGAGTTGCCCCGCCCTTTCCACGCCCTTTGGCCCCCCACGTCTGTAGGGTTCATATGACCTTTTACATGACCTTTAATGGCCCCCAGTCTTAGTCCATAGGGTTCAATATTGAGTTGGCCCCCGCCCTTCCACGTCATGACCTTTAATGGCCCCCCCCAGTCTTAGTCCGTAGGGTTCAATATTGAGTTGGCCCTGCCCTTTGGCACATGACCTTTAATGTCCCCCAGTCTTAGTCCGTAGGGTTCAATATTGAGTTGGCCCCGCCCTTTGCAGCTATAACAGCTTCAACTCTTCTGGGAAGGCCGTCCACAAGGTTTAGGAGGGTGTCTATGGGAAGGTTGGACCATTCTTCCAGAAGGCACATTTGTCAGGTCAGGCACTGATGTCGGGGGAGGAGGCCTGGCTCGCAGTCTCCGCTCTAATTCATCCCAAAGGTGTTCTATGGGGTTGAGGTCAGGACTCTGTGCAGGACAGTCAAGTTCCTCCACCCCAAACTGGCTCCTCCATGTCTTTATGGACCTTGCTTTGTGCACTGGTGCGCAGTCATGTTGGAGAGGGAAGGGGCCATCTCCAAACTCTTCCCACAAAGTCCAAAATGTTGCCTTAAGAGTTCCCTTCACTGGAACTAGGGGGCCAAGCCCACCTCCTGAAAAACAACCCCACACCATAATCCCCCCTCCACCAAACTTTACACTTGGCACAATGCAGTCAGGCAAGTACCGTTCTCCTGGCCACCACCAAACCCAGACACGTCCATCGGATTACCAGACAGAGAAGCGTGATTGGTCACTCCAGAGAACACGCCTCCACTGCTCTAGAGTCCAGTGGCGGCGTGCTTTACACCACGGCATCCGACGCTTTGCATTGCACTTGGTGATGGAAGGCTTGGATGCAGCTGCTCGGCCATGGAAACCCATTCCATGAAGCTCTCTACACACTGTTGTTGGGCTCATCTGAAGGCCACACCAAGTTTGGAGGTCTTTAGCTATTGACTCTGCAGACAGTTGGTGACTTCTGCGCACTGTGTGCTTCAGCATGCGCTGACCCCAGCCCTGTCATGTGACGTGGCCTACCACTTGGTGGCTGAGTGGCTGTTGTTCCCAGTGGCTTCCACTTTGTTATAATCCCACTAACAGTGGAGCGTGGAATATTTAGTAGCCAGGAAATGTCACGGATGGACTTATTGCCCAGGTGACCACCTATCACGGGACCACGCTTGGAGTCACTGAGCTCCTGAGAGCGACCCATTCTTTCACCAATGTTTGTAGAAGCCGTCTGCATGCCTAGGGGCTTGATTGTATACACCTGTGTCCATGGAGGGGACTGGAACACCTGAATCACATGATATGGAGGGGATTGGAACACCTGAATCACATGATATGGAGGGGATTGGAACACCTGAATCATATGATATAGAGATGATTGGAACACCTGAATCACATGATTTGGAGGGGATTGGAGCACCTGAATCACATGATATGGAGGGGTTTGGAACACCTGAATCACATGATTGGGAGGGGATTGGAACACCTGAATCACATGATATGAAGGGGATTGGAACACCTGAATCACATGATTGTGAGGGGATTGGAACACCTGAATCACATGATATGGAGGGGGATTGGAACACATGAATCACATGATTGGGAGGGGATTGGAACACCTGAATCACATTATTGGGAGGGGATTGGAACAAATGAATCATATTATTGGGAGGGGATTGGAACACCTGAATCACATGATATGGAGGGGATTGGAACACCTGAATCACATGATATGGAGGGGATTGGAACACCTGAATCACATGATATGGAGGGGATTGGAACACCTGAATCACATGATTTGGAGGGGATTGGAACACCTGAATCACATGATTAGGAGGGGATTGGAACACCTGAATCCCATGATTGGGAGGGGATTGGAACACCTGAATCACATGATTGGGAGGGGATTGGAACACCTGAATCACATGATATGGAGGGGATTGGAACACCTGAATCACATGATATGGAGGGGATTGGAACACCTGAATCACATCTCTTTCCTATGTAAGCAGTTTGTATGGCTCCAGTTGCCGGCTCTTGTCTTTGTCACATACGATGGATGGAGGACAGTTCAGATCCGGAGCTCCACCTTTGGTCTCCATGATGATTTCTAATGGTTTCCCGCTGTGATCTCTGATCTTTATAGCTATCTGTACAGAGCCTTGAAAAAGTCTTCATGTTACAATGTATTCCCCCCCTGAAATGTTACCCCATGTTGTCATGTTACAATGTATTCCCCCCCCCTGAAATGTCCCCCATGTTGTCATGTTACAATGTATTCCCCCTCCCCCCTGAAATGTCCCCCATGTTGTCATGTTACATTGGAGCCCATGATGACGTGCAGCCGGTGGGTGGCGCAGTGTGGCGTTGGGGTCGGTAGGGTCCAATCTCTGGGCCCCGGATCTCACTATGGCGGCACCCGGTGTGAACTGTTGATTATTGCTCTGGAAGGCGTCACGTTGTCCGGGGTGACGTCACGCGCACATGTAATCCGCTTATGGCAGTTTAGCTCGCTGTGCTGGCGGTTTATCGGGTCACGTCGATCGTTAAGCTTCTGGCACAGAAATCTGCGATATTCCCGCTAACACTATTAGGGGCCAAATACAGCCAATTACTGCGCTGCGTTCATCCAATCACATGATCTCTGGGTGCTGACAGGCGGACACCTACCAGGCGACCAATCAGCGCTGTTGTCAGGGGGCAATCAGAAAAAGGTGCTTTTTCAGGCTGTTCAAGAAATCCCCTCCCCCGCCTTCCTCCTTAGAGGAATATCTGTCTATGTATGATCAGTGATCAGACTGTACATTGTAACTTTGTAGCAGGAGGAGGAGGTGTTTCCTCAGTCCCCCCTCCCCCAGTGATCAGACTGTATATTGTAACTTTGTAGAAGGAGGAGGAGGCATTTCCTCAGTCTCCCCTCCCCCAGTGATCAGACTGCACATTGTAACTTTGTAGAAGGAGGAGGAGGCATTTCCTCAGTCTCCCCTCCCCCAGTGATCAGACTGTACATTGTAACTTTGTAGGAGGAGGAAGCATGTCCTCAGTATCCCCTCCCCCAGTGATCAGACTGTACATTGTAACTTTGTAGAAGGAGGAGGAGGCGTTTCCTCAGTCTCCCCTCCCCCAGTGATCAGACTGTACATTGTAACTTTGTAGAAGGAGGAGGAGGCGTTTCCTCAGTCTCTCCTCCCCCAGTGATCAGACTGTACATTGTAACTTTGTAGAAGGAGGAGGAGGCGTTTCCTCAGTCTCCCCTCCCCCAGTGATCAGACTGTACATTGTAACTTTGTAGAAGGAGGAGGAGACATTTCCCCAGTCCCCCCTCCCCCAGTGATCAGACTGTACATTGTAACTTTGTAGAAGGAGGAGGAGGCATTTCCTCATTATCCCCTCCCCCAGTGATCAGACTGTACACTGTAGCTTTGTAGCAGGACACTAAGTGAGAGTTTGCAGCAGGGGCTGATTTGTGTCAAACATTTGTGAACACAGCCAAGACCTGCACAGGCACCATGATGGTGTCATCTCTGAGCCGGCACCTCAGTCCAGGAAGTAGCCGCTGACTCTGGATGATGCCTGAACAAGGATGGTGCCGCCCTCTTGGACAGAAGACAGATGAAGGCGTTGTCAGGGGGAAGGGTCACACGGACACATAGCTCAGCAGATCTGATGACAGGTCCTCTCTAAGGACAGTTTGGTACATACGCTTCTGTATTGCACACAATTCCTCCAGACTTAGAGCCACATGTGCACCCCGAGCCACTGGCTGCCAGTTCTATGGAAGGACTATGGAAGTTTCTCCTTCCCATGGCGCCAATTCCCCACTTCCTGCCTTTCTCTGTACAAGTCGGGGGTGGGGACACCTCAAAACAAAGGCGCAGAGCCGCCGCCATCCGGAATGTTCCTCGCGCTGGTCATGTAAAGCGTCCAGCGAGGGCCAGGAAATGCCACCCCACCGGCTGCACCTCCATTGGATATGAATGATCAATATACAGGATTCACATAGAGGGTCAGGAGGGCCCTGGTCATAGGAGCTGACAATCTAATGGGGAGGGGCTGGGGATACAAAAGGTAATAACAGCAGGGGGGGGGGGGGATGGGTTCATGGAGAAAGTAGCCGGTCAGTTGTTAGGTGGGGGCAGGGTAGGTTTTTAGGGATCGTCTAAAAGTGGACAGAGTAGAGGATAGCCGGACAGATTGGGGTAGCGAGTTCCAGAGGATGGGAGAGGCTTGGGAGAAGTCCTGGAGGTGGAGGTGTGGGAGGGTATAGAGAGCAGGAGGGTATAGAGGGTTTTGGAGGAACAGGGAGGACAGTTTGGGTGATATTTGGGAATGAGGTTGGGGGTGCAGATTGGGGCAGAATTGTGGATGGCTGTGTGTGGTTTTAGGACTTTGAACTGCATTTGTTGTGTGAGTGGAATGAATGGAGGCCAGTGGAGGGATTGACAGAGAGGGATGGAGGTCACTGAATGGAGGCCAGTGGAGGGATTGATAGAGAGGGGTGGAGGACACTGAATGGAGGCCAGTGGAGGGATTGGCAGAGAGGGGTGGAGGACACTGAATGGAGGCCAGTGGAGGGATTGATAGAGAGGGGGGTGGAGGTGGAGGCACTGAAGGGGGTTGGAGGCCAGTGGAGGCCAGTGGAGGGATTGCAGAGAGGGGTGGAGGACACTGAATGGAGGCCAGTGGAGGGATTGATAGAGAGGGGTGGAGGACACTGAATGGAGGCCAGTGGAGGGATTGGCAGAGGGGGTGGAGGACACTGAATGGAGGCCAGTGGAGGGATTGATAGAGAGGGGTGGAGGACACTGAATGGAGGCCAGTGGAGGGATTGAGAGAGGGGGTGGAGGACACTGAATGGAGGCCAGAGGAGGGATTGGCAGAGGGGGTTGGAGGACACGGAATGGAGGCCAGTGGAGGGATTGGCAGAGGGGGGTGGAGGACACGGAATGGAGGCCAGTGGAGGGATTGGCAGAGGGGGGTGGAGGACACTGATTGGAGGCCAGTGGAGGGATTGGCAGAGGGGGGTGGAGGACACTGAGTGGAGGCCAGTGGAGGTGAGAGGGATTGGCAGTGGAGATTGGGGGGGTGGAGGACACTGAGTGGTTGGTAAGGCGGATTGGGGTAGATGGAGACTCTGTCACGGTACATTGAGGACTCTCTCAGGGTATTCTTTCAATGGTGATTGGGGTCTCTATTGGGGATTCTCTCGGACTTCATCTACAGTTGTGTTCAGAATAATATCCGTGTGATGATAAAAGTGAGTAAAGCTGAAAATCCTTCTAATCCTTTTATTTCCATCCACACAAATGCATTGGGAACACGACACATTCTATTCCAAATCACAACATGAAGAAAAATACATCCAATTTGTGTTGTTCCTCTAAAAAAAATGGAAGAAAAGTGAATATTAGACGGTTCAAAAAAAAATGGCCGTGTTTGTATTCTTCTTTACAAACTCCAACATTCACTATATAAACTGAGAAATGTTTGAAGATTTTGCTTTCCTTTGAATGACTTCATGAATATTTGGTTGTAGTCGCACTGTTTCTGAGAACTGCTGTACATCTGTGTTGCATGGAGTCCCCCAACTTCTGGCCCCTGTGATCAGGTATTCCAGCCCAGGATGATTGGACCACATTCCACAGTTCTTCTCTATTTCTTGGTTTGGCCTCAGAAACGGCATTTTTGATGTCACCCCACAAGTTTTCTATTGGATGAAGATCCGGGGATTGGGCTGACCACTCCATAACGTCCATCTTGTTGGTCTGGAACCAAGATGTTGCACGTTTACTGGTGTGTTTGGGGTCGTTGTCTTGTTGGAACCCCATTTCAAGGGCATTTCCTCTTCAGCATAAGGCAGCATGACCTCTTCAAGTATTCTGATGGATTCAAACTGATCCATGATCCCTGGTATGCGATAAATAGGCCCAACACCGTAGTATGAGAAACATCCCCATATCATGATGCTTGCACCACCATGCTTCACGGTCTTCACAGTGTACTGTGGCTTGAATTCAGTGTTTGGGGGTCGTCTGACAAACTGTCTCCGCCCACTAGACCCAAAAAGAACAATTTTACTTCCATCAGTCCACAAAATGTTGCGCCATTTCTCTTTCAGGCCGGTCAATGTGCTCTTTGGCAGATTGTAACCTCTTCAGCACACGTCTTTTTCCCAACAGTGGGACTTTGCGGGGACTTCTTGCAGATAGCTTGGCTTCACATCGGCGTCTTCTAATTGTAACAGTCCTCACAGGGAACGTCACACTTCTTTCATCTTCCTGGAGCTGATTGTTGGCTGAGTCCTCACAGGGAACGTCACACCTTCTTTGATCTGTCCTGGAGCTGATTGTTGGCTGAGTCCTCACAGGGAACGTCACACCTTCTTTCATCTTCCTGGAGCTGATTGTTGGCTGAGTCCGCCCCATTTTGGCTATTCTTCTATCCATTCCAATGGTAGTTTTTCGCTTTCTTCCGCGTCTTTCAGGTTTTGGTTGCCATTTTAAAGCATTTGCCATCATTTTAGCTGAGCAGTAACCGATCATTTTCTGCACTTCTTTATATGTTTTCCCCCTCCAATCAACTTTTTAATCAAGGTACGCTGTTCTTCTGAACAATGTCTGGAAACCACCTATTTTCCTCAGAATTTCAGAGAGAAATGCACTGTAACCAGCATGTCCAACATTTGCTGCCTTCCTTCCTTAAATAAGGGCAATCATTGCCACCTGTTTATCAAAGAATGAATGACGTCACTAATAGAACTCCACACGGCTATTATTGTGAACACACCCCTTTCAATGAGTGATTCAATGACACAGAATCAGCAGCATGCATGTCATGACTGTCGGGTCTGTTGGATTTCTATGACTCTACTACACCTGCTAGGAAATTATCTGCCATGTAGAAATATCATTTCCACCAAAAACAGTGATTGATCCGGTTAGTGATGTCTGACGGCTATTATTTTCAACACAACTGTAGGTCTCTCTGAGTAGATTGGGGTCTCTCTCGGAGTACATAGATTGGGGTCTCTCTCGTTGTACATTGAGGTCTCTCTGGATAGGAGGTCTCTCTGGGTAGATTGGGGTCTCTCTCGGAGTACATGAGGTCTCTCTGGGTAGATTGGGGTCTCTCTCGGAGTACATTGAGGTCTCTCTGGGTAGATTGGGGTCTCTCTCGGAGTACTTGGTTGGGGTCTCTCTGGGGTACATTAGATTGGGGGGGTCTCTCTCGGAGTACATTGAGGTCTCTCTGGGTAGATTGGGGTCTCTCTCGGAGTACATTGAGGTCTCTCTGGGTAGATTGGGGTCTCTCTCGGAGTACATTGAGGTCTCTCTGGGTAGATTGGGGTCTCTCTCGTTGTACATTGAAGTCTCTCTGGGTAGATTGGGGTCTCTCTCGGAGTACATTGAGGTCTCTCTGGTAGATTGGGGTCCCTCTCGGAGTACATTGAGGTCTCTCTGGGTAGATTGGGGTCTCTCTCGGAGTACATTGAGGTCTCTCTGGGTAGATTGGGGTCTCTCTCAGAGTACATTGAGGTCTCTCTGGGTAGATTGGGGTCTCTCTCGGAGTACATTGAGGTCTCTCTGTGTAGATTGGGGTCTCTCTCGGAGTACATTGAGGTCTCTCTGGGTAGATTGGGGTCTCTCTCGGAGTACATTGAGGTCTCTCTGGGTAGATGGGGTCTCTCTTGGAGTACATTGAGGTCTCTCTCTGTGTAGATTGGGGTGTCTCTCTGGAGTACATTGAGGTCTCTCTGGGTAGATTGGGGTCTCTCTCGGAGTACATTGAGGTCTCTCTGGGTAGATTGGGGTCTCTCTCGGAGTACATTGAGGTCTCTCTGGGTAGATTGGGTCTGGGTAGATTGGGGTCTCTCGGAGTACATTGAGGTCTCTCTGGGTAGATTGGGGTCTCTCTCGTTGTACATTGAGGTCTCTCTGGGTAGATTGGGGTCTCTCTCTCGGAGTACATTGAGGTCTCTCTGGGTAGATTGGGGTCTCCTCTCTCGGAGTACATTGAGGTCTCTCTGGGTAGATTGGGGTCTCTCTCGGAGTACATTGAGGTCTTTCTGGGTAGATTGGGGTCTCTCTTGGAGTACATTGAGGTCTCTCTGGGTAGATTGAGGGGGTCCCTCTCGGAGTACATTGAGGTCTCTCTGGGTAGATTGGGGTCTCTCTCGGAGTACATTGGGGTCTCTCTGGGTAGATTGGGGTCTCTCTCAGAGTACATTGAGGTCTCTCTGGGTAGATTGGGGTCTCTCTCAGAGTACATTGAGGTCTCTCTGTGTAGATTGGGGTGTCTCTCGGAGTACATTGAGGTCTCTCTGGGTAGATTGGGGTCTCTCTCGGAGTACATTGAGGTCTCTCTGTGTAGATTGGGGTCTCTCTCGGAGTACATTGAGGTCTCTCTGTGTAGTACATTGATTGGGGTGTCTCTCGGAGTACATTGAGGTCTCTCTGTGTAGATTGGGGTCTCTCTCGGAGTACATTGAGGTCTCTCTGGGTAGATTGGGGTCTCTCTCGGAGTACATTGAGGTCTCTCTGGGTAGATTGGGGTCTCTCTCGGAGTACATTGAGGTCTCTCTGGGTAGATTGGGGTCTCTCTCGTTGTACATTGAGGTCTTTCTGGGTAGATTGGGGTCTCTCTTGGAGTACATTGAGGTCTCTCTGGGTAGATTGGGGTCCCTCTCGGAGTACATTGAGGTCTCTCTGGGTAGATTGGGGTCTCTCTCGTTGTACATTCAAGTCTTTCTGGGTAGATTGGGGTCTCTCTTGGAGTACATTGAGGTCTCTCTGGGTAGATTGGGGTCCCTCTCGGAGTACATTGAGGTCTCTCTGGGTAGATTGGGGTCTCTCTCAGAGTACATAGAGGTCTCCGGAACGATTGGGGTCTCTCTTGGGGACTCGGAAGTCGTTTTCTGAATATCTCTTTCCTCACATTTGGATGATAAAAGTCAGACTGCAGTGATTGGAGGAACGTTTTCCGGCTGCCGCACCCCCAGAATGCCAATAACGGCTCTCTTAGTGACTGTGGTGCTGGACTTGCTGGGACAGCATTGAGAGCTCCTCTCAGTGACAGAGGGGATGGTAGACCTCTGAGCCGGCATTTCCATAGGAAGTAGATGGTGTCACTGGATGATGCCTGAACAAAGATGGCGCCTTCTTTCTGGAGGAGCCCTGTGATCTGGTGTGATTGGGAATAAATACCTGGAAGGGGGACACTGATACTCAGCACACATATGTCCATCTGAGGACGGGTCCAGCCAAACCCACCCAATGTAGCGTGGCACGCTGTGGTGCACAGCATTGAGGGTGTGTGGCGCTCTGTGCTGCGCAGAATTGAGGCATGGCTTGCTGTGGCGCGCAGCATTGAGGCGTGGTGCGCTGTGGCGCGCAGCATTGAGGGGGTGCGCTGTGGCGCGCAGCATTGAGGCGTGGTGCGCTGTGGCGCCCAGCATTGAGGTGTGGCACTCTGTTGCGCCAAGCATTGAGGCGTGGCACTCTGTGGCGCCCAGCATTGAGGCGTGTGGGCGCTCTGTGGCGCGCAGCATTGAGGCGTGGTGCGCTGTGGCACACAGCATTGAGGCGTGGTGCGCTGTGGCGCCCAGCATTGAGGTGTGGCACTCTGTGGCACGCAGCATTGAGGTGTGGGGCGCTGTGGCACACAGTATTGATTGAGGTGTGGCACTCTGTGGCGCGCAGCATTGAGGCGTGGTGCGCTGTGGCACGCACAGCATTAAGGCGTGGTGCGCTGTGGCGCCCAGCATTGAGGTGTGGCACTCTGTGGCGCCCAGCATTGAGGACTTGTTCAAAAAAGATACACATGGGCCTCATTCTCACGAGTAGCTCCGCCCACGTGGTCTATTCCCATCCAGTGACGTTCGGGCTCCAGCCTTACTTCTGCACATTGGCCTCCCCGCGTCGGGGATTTGCCCTGAGCTACATCTGCGCTGTCACCTCCTGTCCCCCCATCCCCCTCTCCGTCTCCTAATCCCCCTCCACCTGCCCAGGACTTCTCACCCATCACCCGCCCAGCGCCCCTCACCCGCCACATGCCAGTCTAATCCTCTTACATGATCGGGCAGCCAGGATTAACCTGTCCAATGCCGGAGGAGACAGATGGCACCCAGAGACGCCATGACACCTGCCACTGCAGCGGGGGAGGGGAAGGATGGCGGACACAGTCCATACATACAGGATAAGGGAGATACATCTGTCGCCATTTCAGTGACCTGCTTCTGTCCTGGAGATATAAGGAGAGTCCATTCTATTGGACGTAATATGGTCACATGATCAGTGTGCAGTATATAATCTGTAGGTGGACACGCTCAGTGTTGTCAACCTTGGGGCAGTATGGGGGATGGGGGATGTAGTATCAGGGCAGTATGGGGGATGTAGTATCGGGGATGCAGTATGGGGGATGGGGGATGATGTAGTATCAAGGCAGTATGGGGGATGGGGGATGTAGTATCGGGGCAGTATGATGGGGATGGGGGGGAAGTATGGAGGCAGTATAGGAGAAGATGCAGTATGGTTGAAAGGCAGTATCGGGGCAGTATGGGGGATGGAGGATGCAGTATCGGGGCAGTATGCAGGATGGGGGGTATTGCAGTAGTATGGGGGCAGTATGGGGGATGTGGGACGCAGTATGGGATGCGGGATGCAGTATCGGGGCAGTATATGGGATGGGGAATGCAGTATCGGGGGATGGGGGTAATGGGGGATGGATGGGGGATGCAGTATCGGGGCAGTAGGATGGGGGGTATTGGGGGATGGGGCAGGAGGATTCAGTGGGGGATGCAGTATGGGGGCAGTGGGGGGGGGATGGGGATGCAGTATCGGGGCAGTATGGGGGATGTAGTATCGTATGGGGGCAGTATGTGGAGGATGGGGGATGCAGTATGGGGGGATGGGGGAAGTATGGGGGCAGTATGGGGGATGCAGTATATGGGGGCAGCATGGGGGATGTGGGATGCAGTATGCAGTATGGGGGGCAGTATGGGGGATGGGGGAATGCAGGATGGGGGATGCAGTATGGGGGATGGGGGATGCAGTATCGGGGCAGTATGGGGGCAGCATGGGGGATGGGGGATGCAGTATGGGGGCAGCATGAGGGATGTAGTATCGGGGCAGTATGGGGGAAGAGGCAATGAGTTACAAGAGAAGGGGGATGAGGATTGTGAAAAGTCCTGTTTATGGGGTACTATTGCCATGGTTGCAAGGAAACCGGAATATTCTGTAGAAAATCAAAGCTTGCTTGCAGGTTGAGATGCGTCTTGTCCCTGGCAGCCCACCTTGTCCTTCCCTGTAAGAACAGATGTTGGGGGAGGGGAGGTAAGGGGACCCCAGTGTGTCTCAGGATGTCCCTCTGTCCAGGCAGAACAAGGCGGTCATTGTCATCCTGCGGATTGAGTGATGGGAAAGGCAGGTGAGGGACTCTGGGACGAGGTGTGTGACAATGGCGTCCTCTGAGGGATCAGTGACGGGACGGTGTAATGGAATCATCACCCCCCCCCCCCGTGCCTGAGTGCAGCCATTGTACTGAGGAATCTCACTTACCACTGCAATGGGGGCCAATCTCTGGGGGCCGCAGTCACACGGGTCTAACATCACCTCACAGAGAGCTCCAGACATCACATAGACACAAGGTAACGAGACGTCTGAAGAGTGAAATGTGACATACAACGCGGGGAAGACCCTTCTGTCTTCCCCCATGACTGTCCCTCATGTACAGAGCCAGCTCCATACAGACATGGATGACCAGTTTGGGGTGGAGGAACTCCAGTGTCCTGTATAGAGCCCCGACCTCAACCTTTGGGAAGGATTGGAACTCCGATGGTTAGTCAAGTCTTCTCATCCAACATCAGGACCTAACCTCACACATGGCCACAAACTCCCACAGACACCCTCCAAAATCTTGTGGAAAGTCTTCCCTAAAGTGTGGAGGTGGTTAAAGGCCATAAAGTGGGCAACTCCATATTATTGATCATGCTCCATGAAGACATGGATGACCAGTTTGTTGTGGAGGAACTCAATAATCATGGCCATGGTGTTTGGAATGAGATGACCAGCTCTATATGGACATGATTTAATCAGTTTGGTGTGGAGGAACCCGAATGTCCTGAACAGAGCCTTGACCTCAACCCTACTCTTCACCTTTGGGAAGAATTGAAACACCAATTATGAGCCAAGTCTTTTTTAGTGTCCAATATGGGGCCCTACATGTGAGCCAGGTCTTCTCCAACATCCATTCCTGACCTCATAAATACTCTTTTGGCTGGATGGAGTTTTGTAGGAAGCAGTCAAAGAGTGGAGCCAGCTCCATTAAGACATGGTTTGATCAGTTTGGTGTGGAGGAACCCCCGAGTGTCCTGTACATAGTCCTGACCTCAACCCTACTAGTCGTCTTTGGGAGGAATTTGAAACACAAATTATAAGCCAAGTCTTTTTTAGTGCCCAACACATGAACCAGATCTTCTCCTCCAACCTCATAAATACTCTTTTGGCTGGATGGAGTTTTGTCAGAAGCAGTCAAAGAAAAGTGGAGCCAGCTCCATAAAGACATGGTTTGATCAGTTTGGTGTGGAGGAACCTGAATGTCCTGTACATAGCCCTGACCTCAACCCTACTGGTCGTCTGAAAGACAGATTATCACCCAAGTCTTTTTTTTGAGCCCAACATGTGAGCCAGGTCTTCTCCTCCATCATCTGTCCTTTCAGGCTCATGGTTAAAAAATAATAGTAATGGGGTCATCACACTCAACACTGACACTATATGGCCTAAAGATGTGAACCCTCCCAAGGATGGAGGTCAGATGTCTCCAGTGAAGGATCCTTTTAATACTTCATCATATATAAAGATATTGTAGACAATTGTGCTCTTCCAACCTTGTGGTAACAGTTTGGTGAAGACCCTTTCCTCTTCCCCCTTGACTGTCCCCCTGTGTACAAAACCAGCTCCATAAAGACATGGATGACCAGTTTGTTGTGGAGGAACTCAAGTGTTCTGCACAGAGCCCTGACCTCAACCTACTGACTACCTTTGAGATAAATTGGAACACCAATGGTGAGTCTAGTCTTCTCATCCAACTTCAGGACCTGACTGCATAATGGGCACAAATTCCCACAAACACCCTCAAAATTCTGTAGAAAGTCTACCCAGGAAACTGGAGGATGGTATAGACACAACTCCGTATTAATGGCAACGGGGGAGGAGGGCAACTCCACGTTAATAGATACAGGAGGGCAACTTCATATTTCTGGCCATGGGGGAGGGAGGAAACTCCATACTAATGCACAGGGAGACTGCATATTAATGTCTAAGGATGGGGGGGGGGGGGTAACTCCATATAATGGCCATGGGGGGCGATTGCTCCAACCCTATTTCCATGAGGCAGCAGGGAAGCTCCATATTAATGGCCGTGGAAGGGGTTGGGGGGAGTACTCCAGATCAGATAAATAGTTACTCCATAGATCAGATACACTATATTGCCCCAAGTATTGGGCCCCCCCCTTTCCACACACATGACCTTTAATAGCCCCCCAGTCTTAGTCCGTAGGGTTCAATATTGAGTTGGCCCCGCCCTTTCCACACACATGACTTTTAATGGCCCCCCAGTCTTAGTCCATAGGGTTCAATATTGAGTTGGCCCCGCCCTTTCCACACACATGACTTTTAATGGCCCCCCAGTCTTAGTCCATAGGGTTCAATATTGAGTTGGCTCCGCCCTTTCCACACACATGACCTTTAATGGCCTCCCAGTCTTAGTCTGTAGGGTTCAATATTGAGTTGGCCCCGCCCTTTCCACACACATGACTTTTAATGGTCCCCAGTCTTAGTCCGTAGGGTTCAATATTGAGTTGGCCCCGCCCTTTCCACGCACATGACCTTTAATGGCCCCCCAGTCTTAGTCCGTAGGGTTCAATATTGAGTTGGCCCCGCCCTTTCCACACACATGACCTTTAATGGCCCCCCAGTCTTAGTCCGTAGGATTCAATATTGAGTTGGCCCCGCCCTTTCCACACACATGACCTTTAATGGCCCCCCAGTCTTAGTCCGTAGGGTTCAATATTGAGTTGGCCCCGCCCTTTGCAGCTATAACAGCTTCAACTCTTCTGGGAAGGCCCCCACAAGGTTTAGGAGGGTGTCTATGGGAAGGTTGGACCATTCTTCCAGAAGCACATTTGTCAGGTCAGGCACTGATGTCGGGGGAGGAGGCCTGGCTCGCAGTCTCCGCTCTAATTCATCCCAAAGGTGTTCTATGGGGTTGAGGTCAGGACTCTGTGCAGGACAGTCAAGTTCCTCCACCCCAAACTGGCTCCTCCATGTCTTTATGGACCTTGCTTTGTGCACTGTGCAGTCATGTTGGAACAGGAAGGGGCCATCCCCAAACTCCTCCCACAAAGTTGGGAGCATGAAATTGTCCAAAATGTCACCTTAAGATTTCCCTTCACTGGAACTAGGGGGCCAAGCCCAACTCCTGAACAACAACCCCACTCCATAATCCCCCCTCCACCAAACTTGGCACAATGCAGTCAGGTAAGTACCGTTCTCCTGGCCACCGCCAAACCCAGACACGTCCACCGGATTCCCAGACAGAGAAGCGTGATTGGTCCCTCAAGAGAACACGCCTCCACTGCTCTAGAGTCCAGTGGCGACGTGCTTTTACACCACGGCATCCGCCGCTTTGCATTGCACTTGGTGATGGAAGGCTTGGATGCAGCTGCTCGGCCATGGAAACCCATTCCATGAAGCTCTCTACGCACTGTTGTTGGGCTCATCTGAAGGCCACACCAAGTTTGGAGGTCTTTAGCTATTGACTCTGCAGACAGTTGGTGACTTCTGCGCACTGTGCGCTTCAGCATGCGCTGACCCCGCCCTGTCATGTGACGTGGCCTACCACTTGGTGGCTGAGTGGCTGTTGTTCCCAGTGGCTTCCACTTTGTTATAATCCCACTAACAGTTGAGCGTGGAATATTTAGTAGCCAGGAAATGTCCCGGATGGACTTATTGCCCAGGTGACCACCTATCACGGGACCACGCTTGGAGTCACTGAGCTCCTGAGAGCGACCCATTCTTTCACAATGTTTGTAGAAGCCGTCTGCATGCCTAGGGGCTTGATTGTATACATCTGTGTCCATGGAGGGGATTGGAACACCTGAATCACATGATATGGAGGGGATTGGAACACCTGAATCACATGATATGGAGGGGATTGGAACACCTGAATCACATGACATGGAGGGGATTGGAACACCTGAATCACATGATATGGAGGGGATTGGAACACCTGAATTACATGATATGGAGGGGATTGGAACACCTGAATCACATGATTGGGAGGGGATTGGAACACCTGAATTACATGATATGGAGGGGATTGGGACACCTAAATCACATGATTGGGAGGGGATTGGAACACCTGAATCACATGATATGGAGGGGATTGAACACCTGAATCACATGATATGGAGGGGATTGGAACAGCTGAATCACATGATTGGGAGGGGATTGGACCACCTGAATCCCATGATTGGGAGGGGATTGGAACACCTGAATCACATGATATGGAGGGGATTGGAACACCTGAATCACATGATATGGAGGGGATTGGAACACCTGAATCACATGATTGGGAGGGGATTGGAGCACCTGAATCACATGATTGGGAGGGGATTGAAACACCTGAATCACATAATTGGGAGGGGATTGGAACACCTAAATCACATGATTAGGAGGGGGGGGGATAATACTTTGGGCAATATAGTATATATTGTTACTCCATAGATTAGATCATTGTTACTTTATGGAATGTATACATTGTTACATCCTGCTTTGACATGACCCCATTATGAAGTGACATCACCCGGTACAGTATGACATGACCCTGTACAGCATGACATCACCCACCACAGTATGACATCACCTGGTACAATATGACATCACCCGTACAGTATGACATCACCCACTACAGTATGACATCACCTGGTACAGTATGACATCACCTGGTACAGTATGATATGATCCTGTACAGTATGACATCATGCGCTACAGTATGACATGACTATGTACAGTATGACATCACCTGGTATAGTATGACATCACCCACTACAGTATGACATCACCCTGCACAGTATGACATCACCCAGTACAGTATGACATCACCCGGTACAGTATGACATCACCCTGTACAATATGACATCACCCACTACATATGACATCACCCACTACAGTATGACATCACCCGGTACAGTATGCCATCACCCCGGTATAGTATGACATCACCCAGATACAGTGATAGCACTCAGATTCTGAGTGGGATCATCCAAACAGATCATGACATCATTGAGATAGAGTGTGACATCATCACCCCTGTATGGGGACCTGATATCCATCCAATGTTCATCCTGCGATTCCCGCCTCAGTCTACAAATAGTAACAGCAAATCTTCCTGTAAATTCCCTGACTTCCTTCTGCGGATACATTTCCTGTTTTTTGGTGTCACCGATGGGCAGCGTATCCCCATCCCACACACATCAGAGCGGGACATGAGCGGGTTGTTCTCCATCCAGGTCTGTACAGCCACCAGTGACACCATGCTGCTCTCTGTGACACCATGCTGCTCTCTGTGACACCATGCTGCTCTCTGTGACACCATGCTGCTCTCTGTGACACCATGCTGCTCTCAGTGACACCATGCTGCTCTCTGTGACACCATGCTGCTCTCAGTGACACGCTGCTCTCAGTGACACCATGCTGCTCTCGTTCATCCAAATCCCTACAAATGATCCCTGGCGTATGTATAAAGGCAGCAGGGAGGTTTTCATGTTATCAGTCACCACATCTGAGCTTCCTCTATGGTCTCCCTATCATAATGATAATAAATATAATATTGGTGATGATAATAATAATAATAATTAGTGTTGATGATAATCTCGGTAATAAGCAGAATAATGATAATATTAGTGATGACATTAATAGGAGTTATGAGGCGGCTCCCTGCGGGGGGCGCTGTGCTGTCTGACAGATCCATTGTTGGCCGTTATCACAGGCGGAGCTCAGACAGTTCTGTGGAATTTCCTGGTAACACCCAACCGGAGGGAATCCGGAGTATTAATAGCGGGCGACAGCGGGGAGGATTAACCCTTCACCCCCCAGAGGGGGATAGAGACTGTGACCCCCCCCCCCCCCCCCCCCCGCTGTCTGTATCTGTGGTGTATACACTGTGTATATATAAGGAGGGATCACTGATGATGGGCGTATTTGGATGTTCTGTAGCTCCTCGCCCTCTTCTGATCTCCATTCTTGCAGGAGGTGTATAAAGCGCAGCACACATATAAAGAACTAAACCTGAACTGAATCACTAAGCCTCATCCCTAACCCACCTCCTAACTGACCTCCTAACCTAACCTCCTAACCCAGGGGTGGGCAACTGTGGCCCTCCAGCTGTTGGTGAACTACAAGTCCCATCATGCATCTGCCTTTGGGAGTCATGCTTGTAACTGTCAGTTTTGCAATGCCTCATGGGACTTGTAGTTCTACAACATCTGGAGGGCCGCAGTTGCCCACCCCTGACCTAACCCAACCTCCTAACACAATCTCCTAACCTAAACTCCTAACCAACTCTTCTAACTTAACCTCCTAACTGACCTCCTAACCTAACCTCCTAAAAAAAAATATCCTAACATAACCTTCTAAACTAACATAACCTCCTAATATAAATATAAGATAATAACCCAAAAAATGAACCTGAACGGAATCACTAAGCCTCACCCCTAACCTCCTAACCTAACCTCCTAACCAAATCTCCTAACCCACCTCCTAACCAAATCTCCTAACCTCTTAACTGACCTCCTAACCCAACCTACTAAACTGACCTCCTAACTGACCTCCTAACCCAACCTCCTAACCCAACCTCCTAAAAAAATATCTTAACATAACCTTCTAAACAAACCTCCTAATATAAGATAATAACCCAAAAAATAAACCTGAACGGAATCACTAAGCCTCACCCCTAACCTCCTAACCTAACCTCCTAACCAGATCTCCTAACCCACCTCCTAACCAAATCTCCTAAACCTCCTAACCCTCCTAACCAAATCTCCTAACCTAACCTCCTCCTAACTGACCTCCTAACCCAACCTCCTAACTGACCTCCTAACTGACCTCCTAACCCAACCTCCTAACTGACCTCCTAACCTAACCTCCTAAAAAAATAACATAACCTTCTAAACTAACCTCCTAATATAAGATAATAACCCAAAAAATAAACCTGAACGGAATCACTAAGCCTCACCCCTAACATACCTCCTAACCAACTCTTCTAACCTAACCTCCTAACCTAACCTCCCAATCACAGTAAATGTCCCCAGAAGTGTCAGGTCCCTATTCCATGTAGATCAGGACAACCTCTGACATGAGGGATATGTAAGACCCGACACCATTGTCCTGTATAACATAAACTTTATTTATAAACTTTATTTATAGAAACGACAACCCCCCCCCCCCCCCCCGCAGTGCAAATACTGCCACAGGGCGGCGGGCTGCGCAAAATCACCGATATATATTTATATATATACATACGTGATTTGCATTTCCGGGAGGGGGGCGCACACACCACCCCACCTGTGCTGCTATTGGTGGATAGAGATGTCAGTCATCGGGAGATTTCCAGTCGGTTGGGGAACAGTGACAGGGGAGAGGTCTGTATGTAGACAACACGGGTCTGTCTCCTCCCAGCAAGGACATGCTGCTTTGTATCTCCGCACAGCATGTCTCCCTAGTAACACAGCACACAGTTAACCCTTTGATGGCCCCAGATGTTAACCCCTTCCGGCCCAGTGCCATTAGTACAGTGTCGGGGCTTTTTATTAGCACTGATCACTGTATTGGTGTCACTGGAGATGTCAGTGACGTCACGTCAGCCCCCCCCCCCCAGTGTCAGAATGCCCACCGCAGTCCCGCTATCAGTCGCTGATCGCCGCCATTACTAGTATGAAATAAAAAATAAAATCCCATTATCTATCCCGCCATTTGTAGACGCTATAACTTTCACGTAAATAAATTCATTTACACGTATTGGGATTTTTTCAGCGAAGACGCGGAGCGGGAGACATTTTGGCTGAAATTGAGGAAGCAGCCGAAGGTGTACACATAGCGCAGCAGGAATTACGCCGCGTTTGCTTTTGGTGGGCGCTGCCGCCTGTCAGTCACTACCCATTCATGTAAATGGGGCCACTCTGCAAAACCCCGGCCGCCATCTACTGGTCACCTGGCCACCATCTACCGGTCACCCTACTGCCATCTACCGGTCACCTGGCCACCATCTACCGGTCACCCTACCGCCATCTACCGGTCACCTGGCCACCATCTACCGGTCACCCTACCGCCATCTACCGGTCACCTGGCCACCATCTACCGGTCACCCTACCGCCATCTACCGGTCACCCTACCGCCATCTACCGGTCACCCGGCCTGCCATCTACCGGTCACCGGGCCGCCATCTACCGGTCACCTGGCCGCCATCTACGGTCACCCTACCGCCATCTACCGGTCACCTACCGCCATCTACCGGTCACCCGACCGCCATCTACGGTCACCTGGCCGCCATCTATCGGTCACCTGGCTGCCATCTACCAGGTCACCACACCACCATCTACCGTCACCTGGCCGCCATCTACAGGTCACCTGGCCGCCATCTACAGGTCACCTAACTGCCATCTACAGGTCACCTGACTGCCATAACTACAGGTCACCTGACTGCCATCTACCGGTCACCTGGCTGCCATCTACTGGTAACCCTAACGCCATCTACCCGTCACCCTACCGCCATCTACTGGCCTCTATCTACCGGTCACCTGGCCGCCATCTATCGGTCACCTGGCCGCCATCTATCGGTCACCTGGCTGCCCTCACCACACAACATCTACCAGTCACCTGGCCGCCATCTACTAGTCACCTGGCCGCCATCTACAGGTCACCTGGCTGCCATCTACAGGTCACCTGACGCCATCTACAGGTCACCTGACCGCCATCTACAGGTCACCTGACTGCCATCTACAGGTCACCTGACCGCCATCTACCGGTCACCCTACCGCCATCTACTGGTCACCTGGCCGCCATCTACCTGTCACCTGACTGCGATCTACAGGTCACCTGACCGCTATCTACCGAACACCTGGCCGCCATCTTCCGGTCACCTGGCCGCCATCTTCCGGTCACCTGGCCGCCATCTTCCGGTCACCTGGCCGCCATCTAACATTCTACTGGTCACCTGACTGCCATCTACCAGTCACCTGGCCGCCATCAACTGGTAGATCGCAATCTACGGATTGCTGCCACCCACCTTGGAACATGTCCCGGGATATGTACGTTTGTGCATGTATGTGCACACCCACATAAGCATACTGTCACATGTACACATGTGCTGACACATAAACACATACATGTTCTTTTATTGAAGTACCAATCAGTTACCTCCTCTCAGGAATATTTCAGAACCTTCCGCAGAGATGATGGCAATCCAAATCCCAACAAACAGCCAGATATTGCACTGCTTTACCATCTATGGGGGGGGGGGGGCAGAAAAGGACGAGGCAATCCTCCCGTGGAGTCCTCCCACCATGCAGTGCCGGGTACTTGTCACGTCTGGGACCCGGTGATGGCCGTATCTCCAGGAGCTTCCAACCCTCTTCACCCTCCACAATACTCGGCTCTGTAGCCCCAATTGTGCCGCCATATATATGGCCCCTGGGACGGCACACCCGGGGACACCAACCGGCACATTGTGGTCAGGTGAATTGCGTTGGCCAATCACAATGCACTGTCGGGGCGCAGTGCATTGTGGGGGGAGGATGGTGAACAGCCCACCTAACACCGTACCGTTCATGTGTTCACCGAACTCGACTCGAACAATCAACCCTACTGCTAACCTTCTAACATGACCTCTTAAAATGACCTCCTAACATGATCTCTTAACATGACCTAACATGACCTCTTAACATGACCTCCTAACATGATCTCTTAAAATGACCTCCTAACATGATCTCTTAACATGACCTCTTAACATGACCTAACATGACCTAACATGACCTCTTAACATGACCTCCTAACATGACCTCTTAACATGAGCTCCTAACATACCCTCTTAACATGACCTCTTAACATGACCTCCTTACATGACCTCTTAAAATGAGCTCCTAACATGACCTCCTAACATGACCTCCATAACATGATCTATTAAAATGAGCTCCTAACATACCCTCTTAACATGACCTCCTAACATGACCTCCTATCATGACTTCCTAACATGACCTCTTAAAATGAGCTCCTAACATGACCTCTTAACATGACCTCTTAACATGACCTCTGAACATGACCTCCTAACATGACCTCCGAACATGACCTCTGAACATGACCTCTGAACATGACCTCCTAACATGACTCTTTCCCCAGCCTCCTAACCACAGTCTGAACCTGATTGCACAACATCATGGAAAACGTCCCCGAAGTGTCTGCGCCAAAAACAACCGTCCGGAACGTCTGGAACTTCTGATAGTGAAGACATCGGAGATAAAGTTCCGGCTCTGAGGGGACATGTTCCTTCACACGGCCCACTTCCTGCTGGAACTTCCTCTGCAGGCGGCCTGAGCCGGTCTTGGCACAGGACTCCCAGTGCACACATGTCACATGACCCCCCCCAGTGCACACATGTCACATGACCCCCGTGCACACATGCCCCCCTCGGTGCACAAGTCACATGACCCCCTGGTGCACATCAGAGGGCTCCGAGGGCCACAGGTTGGGCACCCCTGTTCTATATGAACAAAGAGAAACATAAAAACCTTTTACACTTATTGATACGTCCGTTCCTCACCCCGGAAACCACCAAACAACTCATCCACTCCCTTATTATCTCACGTCTGGACTACTGCAACTCCCTCCTCACCGGCCTCCCTCATCACAGGCTATCCCCGCTTCAGTCTCTCCTGAACTCAGCGGCCAGACTCATCCACCTCACCAACCGCTCCGTATCTGCCACCCCCCTCTGCCAATCCCTCCACTGGTCTCCACTCAGTGTCCACCCTCCCTACCATCCCTCCACTGGCCCCACCAGTGTCCTCCACCCCCCTCTACCAATCCCTCCACTGGCCTCCACTCAGTGTCCTCCACCCCCCTCTGTCAATCCCTCCACTGGCCTCCACTCAGTGTCCTCCACCCCCCTCTGTCATTCCCTCCACTGGCCTCCATTCAGTGTCCTCCACCCCTCTCTGCCAATCCCTCCACTGGCCTCCATTCAGTGTCCTCCACCCCTCTCTACCAATCCCTCCACTGGCCTCCACTCAGTGTCCTCCACCCCCCTCTGCCAATCCCTCCACTGGCTCCACCCCCCTCTGTCATTCCCTCCACTGGCCTCCACTCAGTGTCCTCCACCCCCCTCTGCCAATCCCTCCACTGGCTCCACCCCCCTCCGTCATTCCCTCCACTAGCCTCCACTCAGTGTCCTCCCACTCCCCTCTGTCATTCCCTCCACTGGCCTCCACTCAGTGTCCTCCACCCCTCTCTGTCAATCCCTCCACTGGCCTCCACTCAGTGTCCTCCACCCCTCTCTGCCAATCCCTCCACTGGCCTCCACTCAGTGTCCTCCACCCCCCTCTGTCATTCCCTCCACTGGCCTCCATTCAGTGTCCTCCACCCCCCTCTGCCAATCCCTCCACTGGCCTCCACTCAGTGTCCTCCACCCCCCTCTGTCATTCCCTCCACTGGCCTCCATTCAGTGTCCTCCACCCCTCTCTGCCAATCCCTCCCCTGGCCTCCATTCAGTGTCCTCCACCCCCCTCTGCCAATCCCTCCACTGGCCTCCACTCAGTGTCCTCCACCCCTCTCTGCCAATCCCTCCACTGGCCTCCACTCAGTGTCCTCCACCCCTCTCTGCCAATCCCTCCACTGGCCTCCACTCAGTGTCCTCCACCCCTCTCTGCCAATCCCTCCACTGGCCTCCACTCAGTGTCCTCCACCCCTCTCTGCCAATCCCTCCACTGGCATCCACTCAGTGTCCTCCATCCCTCTCTGTCAATCCCTCCACTGGCCTCCACTCAGTGTCCTCTACCCCTCCCTGCCAATCCCTCCACTGGCCTCCACTCAGTGTCCTCCACCCCTCTCTGCCAATCCCTCCACTGGCCTCCAGTCAGTGTCCTCCACCCCCTCTGCCAATCCCTCCACTGGCCTCCACTCAGTGTCCTCCACCCCCCTCTGCCAATCCCTCCACTGGCCTCCATTCTGTGTCCTCCACCCCTCTCTGTCATTCCCTCCACTGGCCTCCATTCAGTGTCCTCCACCCCCCTCTGCCAATCCCTCCACTGGCCTCCACTCAGTGTCCTCCACCCCCCTCTGCCAATCCCTCCACTGGCCTCCATTCAGTGTCCTCCACCCCCCTCTGCCAATCCCTCCACTGGCCTCCACTCAGTGTCCTCCACCCCCCTCTGCCAATCCCTCCACTGGCCTCCATTCAGTGTCCTCCACCCCTCTCTGTCATTCCCTCCACTGGCCTCCATTCAGTGTCCTCCACCCCCACTCTGTCATTCCCTCCACTGGCTGCCGATTGCCCAAAAATAAAATTCAAACTACTAACACTGACATACAAAGCCATTCATAACTCCGCCCCAAACTACCTCACCGACCTGATACCCAAATACCACCCAACCCATGCCCTCTGCTCCTCACAAGACCTCCTTCTCTCTAGTTGCCTGGTCTCCTCCTCCCATGCCCATCCCCAGGACTTCTCCAGGCCTTTCCCCATCCTCTGGAACTCACTACCCCAATCCATCAGACTGTCACCTACCCTCCTCACCTTCAGGCACACCCTGAAAACCCATCTCTTCAGGGAAGCCACCCCACCCTCACCTAACAGCCGATTTCCTCCACTCCTCCCACCACTCCATCCCCACCAGCAATCTCCTCCTGTACCACCATCCCCTCCCTCCTAGATTGTAAGCTCCCAGGATCAGGGCCCTCGCCCCCCTCGTGTATTGTATTGTACTGTATTGTCTCATGTTCTCTCCCCACTATAATGTACAGCGCTGAGCAAACCTTCTGCCGCCATATAAATCCTGTATAATAATAATGATACATTCGTGATACATTGTACAGTATGATACATTGTATGACACATGGAGTTGATTTACTAACACTGGAGCCCTCAGAATCTGGAGCATCTTTTCATGGCGGCCAATCAGCTTCTGACTCCAGCTTGTTCTATGAAGCTTTGACTATAAATCCTGGAAGCTGATTGGCTGCTGTGCAGAGATTTTGCACTCTCCAGCTTTAGCCCCATTGTATGACAGGGATGGGGGAGAGAAGAGGACCTGTCATGTCCCGCACATGTCCCGCACATTTCCCGCACATTCCCCGCGCTCTGTATGATCACTGGGTAGGATGTTTCTAGGACTGTCTAGACAATGGGCGGGGGCCGGGGACAAGGTCGGTTCCTGGAGGGGGGGGGGGGGCTCCAGGATCTGTCGCTAGGAAGGAAACGCCGGTCCCAGCAAGCTCTGGGCACTCCAGATAGCGACCTCAGCCTTTGTTAGCACACATTCTTCTGGACGCCAACTCTCCCCCACCCACAACTGTCACGTCCGCAGCCGCAGCTCCAAAACAATCCTGGCGGCGGTGGGATGACGCTGGGCGGGTGGTCAGCTGACCCCGGCCGGCGCAGAGGAACCCATTGGACGCTGCTGAGATTCCCGCCATCCAAAATCATTCTCTCTGCGTTTTGGTAACTCCAAAGTGCGTCCTTCTACTTCTCTGTGACGTCCTCCTGCGCCAGGATTCGTCACCCACCCGGCCCGGGCTGTACCCGCCATCGCCACCCGGCCTGGGGTGCACCCGCCACCACCTACCCTGCCCGGGGTGCACCCGCCATCACCCACCATGCCCGGGGTGTACCCGCCATCACCCACCCGGCCCGGGCTGTACCGGCCATCGCCACCCGGCCTGGGGTGCACCCGCCATCACCCACCCTGCCCGGGGTGCACCCGCCATCACCCACCCTGCCCGGGGTGCACCCGCCATCACCCACCCTGCCCGGGTGCACCCGCCATCACCCACCCGGCCCGGGCTGCACCCGCCATCACCCACCCTGCCCGGGCTGCACCCGCCATCACCCACCCGGCCCGGGCTGTACCCGCCATCACCCACCCGGCCCGGGTGCACCCGCCATCACCCACCCTGCCCGGGCTGCACCCGCCATCACCCACCCGGCCTGGGGTGCACCCGCCATCACCCACCCTGCCCGGGCTGCACCCGCCCATCACCCACCCGGCCCGGGCTGTACCGGCCATCGCCACCCGGCCTGGGGTGCACCCGCCATCACCCACCCTGCCCGGGCTGTACCCGCCATCGCCACCCGGCCTGGGTTGCACCCCGCCATCACCCATCCTGGCCGGGGTGCACCCGCCATCACCCACCATGCCGGGGTGTACCCGCCATTGCCACCCGGCCTGGGGTGCACCCGCCATCACCCACCATGCCCGGGGTGTACCCGCCATCACCCACCCTGCCCGGGGTGCACCCGCCATCACCCACCCGGCCCGGGCTGTACCGGCCATCACCCACCCTGCCTGGGGTGCACCCGCCATCACCCACCCGGCCCGGGCTGTACCCGCCATCTTCCACCCTGCCCGGGGTGCACCCGCCATCACCCACCCGGCCCGGGCTGTAATCGCCATCATCCACCCTGCCCGGGGTGCACCCGCCATCTCCCACCCGGCCCGGGGTGCACCCGCCATCACCCACCCTGCCCGGGCTGTAGCCGCCATCACCCACCCTACCCGGGGTGCACCCGCCATCACCCACCTGGCCCGGGCTGTACCCGCCATCACCCACCTGGCCCGGGGTGCACCTGCCACTCCCCATCCGGCCCGGGCTGTACCCGCCATCACCGACCCGGCCCGGGGTGCACCCGCCATCACCCACCCTGCCCAGGCTGTACCCGCCATCACCCACCCGGCCCGGGCTGTACCTGCCATCACCCACCCGGTCTGGGCTGTACCCGCCATCACCCACCCCGGCCTGGGCTGTACCCGCCATCACCCACCCTGCCCAGGCTGTACCCGCCATCACCCACCCGGCCCGGGCTGTACCCGCCATCACCCACCCGGCCTGGGCTGTACCCGCCATCACCCACCCGGCCCGGGCTGTACCTGCCATAGACACGCCATTCTAGGTGCCCACCCTTCTCCTTCACTACAACCCTCAAGGCTCCGTACATAGACATCGGGGCCCCTAGGGGACCACCAATGGGTGCAAGGCTCTGCGGGCAATTGAAGGAATCCCCCGAGGGGTCCACGATGGACTATCAATCCAGGAGAACGGCAGACATTTATTGAAGGAAATTGTAAGAAGCGCTGAGATTGAAGCCCCCCACAGCCTGCTGGGGGGTCCGGATACGGCTTCATTCCAGGACAGGTCAGGGTGAGACACTGAGACGTCACCAGCATGTTTCGGGGGACCAAGTGCCCCCCCCTTCATCAGGGCGAGAAAGAACATCAGGAGATTCTCATCCCAATCTGACATCAATACAATCTACCGCATACCTCCTTCTACCTCGTACCTCCACCTACCTCATACCTCCTTCTACCTCGTACCTCCACCTACCTCATACCTCCTTCTACCTCGTACCTCCACCTACCTCATACCTCCTTCTACCTCGTACCTCCACCTACCTCATACCTCCTTCTACCTCGTATCTCCACCTACCTCATACCTCCTTCTACCTTCTACCTCCACCTACCTCATACCTCCACCTACCTCATACCTCCACCTACCTCATACCTCCTTCTACCTTCTACCCTCCACCTACCTCATACCTCCACCTACCTCATACCTCCACCTACCTCATACCTCCATCTACCTTTTACCTCCACCTACCTCATACCTCCTTCTACCTCGTACCTCCACCTACCTCATACCTCCTTCTACCTCGTACCTCCACCTACCTCATACCTCCTTCTACCTCGTACCTCCACCTACCTCATACCTCCTTCTACCTCGTATCTCCACCTACCTCATACCTCCTTCTACCTTCTACCTCCACCTACCTCATACCTCTACCTACCTCATACCTCCACCTACCTCATACCTCCATCTACCTTTTACCTCCACCTACCTCATACCTCCATCTACCTCTTTCCTCCATCTAACTCATACCTCCACCTACCTTGTACCTTCACCTACCTTGTACCTTTACCTACCTTGTACCTTCACCTACCTCGTACCTCCACCTACCTTGTACCTCCACATACCTCATACTTCCATCTACCTCATACCTCCATCTACCTCATACCTCCATCTACCTCATTCCTCCATCTAACTCGTACCTCCACCTACCTCATACCTCCTTCTACCTTGTACCTCCACCTACCTCGTACCTCCACATACCTCATACCTCCAGTGTGCTGGGCCTGTGATGAGAACTTAGGGGTAGGGAAGGCAGAGAGGAAGGAGGTTGTACGTTCTTTGTGTTCCTCTATATATTGGCAGGACCTGTGATGCCTCCTGTGTTCTCAGTCCTGGTCTGCAGACTGTGTAGTGTAGACTGCAGACAGGATGAATGTAAACAAAGCAGAGCTTACACTGTCCCAGGCCGGTGATGAGAACTGTGAAAGCTGGAGGGGGGGGGGGGATGGGAGGGGAGGGGTTATAAGTTGCCTACGTTCCTTGTTACCGTACAATTGCTGATGGTAGTCCTCTATTTGATTGCATGCTCTTGGGGTCACAGAATGACATTTGAACACTGTTGTCTTCTTCCAGCTTCCGGCATCACTCAGAAGTCGGTGACTCGAAGGCACATCAGTAAGCGGACCCCACACATGGATACCACCTACCTTTCCACCACGTTCACCCAAGGAGGAGACCAGACGCCCTTCTCTGTGACCAACAAGACCAACGTGTCCGACATCACCGAGAATCCCGTCACTTCCACCACCAATCCGGATCCTGCACTCACACACACCGGGGGAACCGGATCTGTCACCAACGATTCTGGAAATCAAACCTATTCTGCTGGGATGACGCAAGTGTCCGTTACCAGAGCAAAGGATTCTGGGAACACAACACAAGAATTTGTCACCATGACACAGGATTCCGAAAATTCCACTGAGACCTCCGGGATTCATAAAACAGATTCGGAGCTTTCTGCCTCCATCACCTACCCTCTGCAGACCCCTTCTTACTTGATGACCACCTACCCATCCCCCACATCTCACCAGGCCTCAGAATCTTCAGCCCCGTTCACTAGCATTCCTGTTACTGCTCCAAGCACGACCAGCAATGTCCAAGGGACCCATATTTCAGTTAGTGAGTCAACCTTTGTGTATTCTTCTCTGACTTCCCCCAACTCTTCAATGTCCACCTTCCCAGCTTCCTCCAGCCAGTTGCCATCCTCTCCTCCTGAAGATGCAGGAACCGTCTTCAACCAAACGTCACCTGAAGTTTCTTCTTCATCTTCTATTCCTTCCACGTTGGTCTCTACATCTTTCTCCACCTTCTCCACCTTCCCGCCTGAGGCTTCATCAACATTCATCTCCACAGAGTCTTCTCCCCCACAAACCACCCTTCTAACGACTCCCGAACTTCCTTCTTCGTCATCTTTACCTTCTGTGCCGCCATCTTTACACACCACGTCCTCTTCCAATGACATTATAGGAGCAAGCACCTCCTATAGGACTTCTTTACCTCCAGCTAGGACTGACCAAACCCCTGGGGCCTACAACATTTCCACCACTGGCCTTAGAGAGTCCTACACTACAGAAAGTGGTCAGAGGTTCCTTGACGAGACCAGGACGGCATTAAAAGACTTGGTAACGACCATGAGCTCCGTTGTGGAAACTCAAACTTCAGCTACTTCTCTTGAAGGTGGAGGAACTCCAGTCTGGCAACAACACATGTAACTGAACCTTCAGCTCCACCAACTAGTCCCATTCCATTGACTACTTCCAGAAACTGGCTGATCCCGTCACCACGTTTTAGCACACAAGGGCCCCCTCAAGATATTCCAGAGACTACAAAACCAGGAGGTCCAGCATTGACCACTGGTGACCCCAGAAAGCAGGTGACCTCCATCAGAACAACCAGCATGGACATAAAGACCGTAATGCCAAAAGTGGAGACTACTGTCAGTCATAAGGAGAAGGAGCCGGCGCACACCACAGCACAACCCAGTGTAGTCACCATCAAATATTCCACCACCACAGCAACTAGTCCTCCAACTCCAGCCGCACCGCCCAGACCCACCTCACCAGCACCAGGTATGGCATCGAAGGACTCTGACTGCTCTCCATACACTGCAGAACTTCACATAAATGTGTTCCTAACAGTTTTCCCGTTTCCATAGTCAGTGTCTGCTCCCCAAATCCGTGCCACAACGGCGGCAGCTGCATAGAACATGGCGGGCACCGGAAGGACTACAGATGTGAGTGTCCCGTGGCCTGGCAGGGGCAGCACTGTGACAGAGGTAAGTTCCCCACAGCCAACGCTTCATTCTGAGAGGGAATTCAAATGTGGGCCCAACAGCCAGACATAGAAGAAGACCCAATGGTCCATCAAGTCTGGAGGATGGTGATACCGCCTGCACCCCTCAGTACCCTCCAATCGCTGGTCCCTGGGGATGGATGGTGATACCTCCTGCATCGCTCTGCTCACTCCTCGCACCCCTCAGTACCCTCCAATCGTTGGTCCCTTTGGATGGTGATACCTCCTGCATCGCTCTGCTCACTCCCCGCACCCCTCAGTACCCTCCAATCCCTGGTCCCTGGGGATGGACGGTGATACCTCCTGCATCACTCTGCTCACTCCCCGCACCCCTCAGTACCCTCCAATCCCTGGTCAATCGAGTCTGGAGGATGGTGATACGCCCTGCATCGCTCTGCTCACTACCTGCACTCCTCAGTACCCTCCAATCGCTGGTCCCTGGGGATGGATGGTGATACCTCCTGCATCGCTCTGCTCACTCCCCGCACCCCTCAGTACTCTCCAATCCCTGGTCCCTGGGGATGGATGGTGATACCTCCTGCATCACTCTGCTCACTCCCCGCACCCCTCAGTACTCTCCAATCCCTGGTCCCTGGGGATGGACGGTGATACCTCCTGCATCACTCTGCTCACTCCCCGCACCCCTCAGTACCCTCCAATCCCTGGTCAATCGAGTCTGGAGGATGGTGATACGCCCTGCATCGCTCTGCTCACTACCTGCACTCCTCAGTACCCTCCAATCGCTGGTCCCTGGGGATGGATGGTGATACCTCCTGCATCGCTCTGCTCACTCCCTGCACCCCTCAGTACCCTCCAATCCCTGGTCCCTGGGGATGGATGGTGATACCTCCTGCATCACTCTGCTCACTACCTGCACTCCTCAGTACCCTCCAATCTCTGGTCCCTGGGGATGGATGGTGATACCTCCTGCATCGCTCTGCTCACTACCTGCACTCCTCAGTACCCTCCAATCTCTGGTCCCTGGGGATGGATGGTGATACCTCCTGCATCACTCTGCTCACTCCCGCACCCCTCAGTACCCTCCAATCCCTGATCCCTGGGGATGGACGGTGATACCTTGTTAATCGCTCTGCTCTCCCTCACTCCCCGCACCCCTCAGTACTCTCCAATCCCCGGTCCCTGGGGTACCTCCATATTAATGTCCATAGTTCTGGAATGGGATGTCCATCCAGCTGGCATTATAATTTGGGGTTCACTAACTTTTGGCCACAATGACACCAGAAAGTGCAGCCCCCCCAATGCCTCCCCCGATACCTCCCCCCCCTGATGCCCCCCCTTGATGCCCCCCCCCCCTTGATGCCTCCCCCTCCTAATATACAGGATATCATTGTCTTGTGATCTGATCTCGCTGTCTGTGGACGATTGTATGTCACCTCCTTCTCCTTTCTGCCCAGATGTGGACGAATGTCTCTCCAGGCCGTGTCCTGCCCCGGCCACGTGTGTGAACCTTCGGGGGTCCTTCGCCTGCCGCTGCCCCCTGGGGTACATCCTGGAGAACGGCACCGGCTGCGTCCAGGGTGAGACATCGGGAAAAGGGATTGATCGTTCTGTATGTTCCCAGATGGGGGCGGAGTCTCACTTCTCTGTAACCACAATGAATATTTCTGATTGGAGGCCAGCAGCTCCTCCCTCCCATTCTTCTTTTATTTGCCCAGACAGACCGAACGGCGTTCTCATCGATCGTTTTGTCTTTGCAGTGAGGACGTTCCTCGGCCACATCGAAATCCCGAGAAGTTTGCTGAACGGCTCCAACGGGAAATACACCAAATTACAGCAAATCGAAGATGAGATCGTTCATATCGTGAGTAGAGCGAATGTCCGGACAGACCATTCCATGTCAGAGAGGGGAGCTGCTAGAGTTCTGTTCAGCCAGTTCTCAGATTTACACACACCTGCCGGACAGTACAGCCAGACTGGTGACCTGACTTCTTCCACTGCAGATAATCGGTTCACTGGGGCTCTCCGGGTGCCCACGGTATGTCCCTGCAGACATAGATAGGAGGGCCCCAGACATAGAACTTCAAAGGGCCCCAAACAGAAGAAGCTCCAGAGGGCCCCACACACAGACCTCCAGAGGGTCCCACACACTGAACCCCAGAGGGCCCCACACTCAGAATCGCAGAGGGCCCCACACACAGAACCCCAGTGGGCCTCATACACAGAACCTCAGAGGGCCCCACACACTGAACCCCAGAGGGCCCCACACTCAGAACCGCAGAGGGTCCCACACACAGACCTCCAGAGGGTCCCACACACTGAACCCCAGAGGGCCCCACACTCAGAACCGCAGAGGGCCCCACACACAGAACCCCAGTGGGCCCCACACACAGAACCTCAGAGGGCCACTCACTCAGAACCGCAGAGGGCCCCACACTCAGAACTGCAGAGGGCCCCACACACAGAACCACAGAGCACCCTACACACAGAACCCTAGAGGGCCCCACACACAGACCTCCAGAGGGCTCCACACACAGAACCCCGGAGGGCCCCACACACAGAACCTCAGAGCACCCTACACACAGAAGCCTAGAGGGCCCCACACACAGACCTCCAGAGGGCCCCACACACTGAACACCAGAGGGCCCCACATACACAACCCTAGAGGCCCCGCACACAGAACCCCAGAGGGCCCCGCACACAGAACCCCAGAGGGCCCCACACAAAGAACTCCAGGGGGCCTCACACAAAGAACTCCAGAGGGTCCCACACTCTGGACTCCAGAGGGCCCCTCCCACAGAACCCCAGAGGGCCCCACACACAGAACCCTAGAGGGCCCCACACAAAGAGCTCCAGAGGGCCTCACACACAGGATTCCAGAGGGTCCCACACACAGGACTCCAGAGGGCCCCCACACACAGAACTCTGGTGGGTCCCACACTCTGGACTCAGAGAGGGCCCCACACACATTACTTCAGAGGGCCCCACACACAGGACTCCAGAGGGCCTCACACTGGACTCCAGAGAGCCCCACACACAGAAATCCTGAGGGTCCCACACACAGAAATCCTGAGGGCCACACACACACACACACTATTTTTTTCAGAAAATGATGAACAACATTTTTTTTTTTTTTCTGCCGACTAACCTGCGGTCATCTGAGCCCGTTCTACAAACCTCCGGCTGAGATCAATTTCTAACACATGAACTTTAAACTTCTAACCCATGGACTTCCTAAGGGCCCCACTGGAGAGACCATGGACTCCTGGAGGACAACACTGGAAATACTGTGCACACTTGGAGGGCACCAATGGTGGTGCTGAGGTCATCTGCAGGGCCCAATTAGAGGCACTATGGATACCTAGAGGGCTCCACTGCAGACGCCATGGACATCTGGAGGGCCCTACTGGAGATACCATGGACACCCAATGGCCCCACTGAACCACTGTGGACACCCGGAAGGCCCCACTGGATATACCATGGACACCCAAGGGCCCAAATGGAAACACCGTGGACACCTGGAGGACCCCACTGGAGATACCATGGACACCCTAGGACCCAAATGGAAACACAGTGGACACCTAGAGGGCTCCACTGGAGATACCATGGACACCCTAGGACCCAAATGGAAGCACTGTCGACATCTGGAGGGCCCTACTAGAGATACCATGGATACCAAAGGGCCCAAATGGAAACACTGTGGACACCTGGAGGGCTCCTCTGGAGATACCATGGACACCCTAGGACCCAAATGGAAGCACTGTCGACATCTGGAGGGCCCTACTAGAGATACCATGGATACCAAAGGGCCCAAATGGAAACACTGTGGACACCTGGAGGGCCCCACTGGAGATACCATGGACACCCAATGGCCCCACTGGAACCACTGTGGACACCCGGAAGGCCCCACTGGATATACCATGGACACCCAAGGGCCCAAATGGAAACACCGTGGACACCTGGAGGACCCCACTGGAGATACCATGGACACCCTAGGACCCAAATGGAAACACAGTGGACACCTAGAGGGCTCCACTGGAGATACCATGGACACCCTAGGACCCAAATGGAAGCACTGTCGACATCTGGAGGGCCCTACTAGAGATACCATGGATACCAAAGGGCCCAAATGGAAACACTGTGGACACCTGGAGGGCCCCACTGGAGATACCGTGGACACCCAAAGGGCCCAAATGGAAACACTGTGGACACCTGGAGGGCCCTACTGGAGATACCTTGGACACCCAGGGAACCAAATGGAAAAACTGTGGACTACTAGAGGGCCCCACTGGAGATACCATGGACATCCAAAGGCCCAACTGGAAACACTGTAGACACCTGGAGGGCCCTACTGGAGATACCATGGACACCCAAAGGCCCAAATGGAAAAACTGTGGACATCTAGAGGGCCCCACTGGGGATAACATGGACATCAAATGGCCCAAATGGAAACACTGTGGACACCTGGAGGGCCCCACTGGAGATACCGTGGACACCCAAAGGCCCAAATGGAAAAACTGTGGACATCTAGAGGGCCCCACTGGAGATACCATGGACATCAAAGGGCCCAAATGGAAAAATGTGGACACCTGGAGGGCCCCACTGGAGATACCATGGACAACAAAGGGCCCAAATGGAAACACTGTGGACACCTGAAGGTCCCCACTGGACATACAATGGATACCCAAGGACCCAAATGGAAACACTGTGGACTACTAGGGGGCCCCACTGGAGATACCTTGGACACCCAAGGGCCCAAATGGAAACACTGTGGACACCTGGAGGGCCCCACTGGAGATACCATGGACACCCAAGGGCCCAAATAGAAACACTGTAGACACCTGGAGGGGCCTACTAAAGATACCATGGATACCCAAGGGCCCAAATGGAAACACTGTGGACACCTGGAGGGCCCCACTGGAGATACCATGGAGACCCAAGGACCCAAATGGAAACACTGTGGACATCTAGAGGGCCTCACTGGAGATACCATGGACACTCAAGGACCCAAATGATACATTGTGGACACCTGGAGGGCCTCACTGGAGAAACCATGGACACCCAAGAGCCCAAATAGAAACACTGTAGACACCTGGAGGGCCTCACTGGAGAAACCATGGACAACCAAGGGCCCAAATGGAAAAACTGCGGATAACTAGAGGGCCCCACTGGAGATACCATGGACACCCAAGGACCCAAATGGAAACACCGTGGACATCTAGAGGGCCTCACTGGAGATACCACAGACTCCTGAATGGCCCCACTGCAGACCCCATGGGCACCTGGTGGAAACTACTGGAGACACCATGGACACCTGGATGGCCTATGTGGACCCCATGGTCAGTGGAAGATCCCTCACCAGAACCAGCAGCATTCTATATTATATTTCAGCCCACATATTAGTTTTCTTCTTCGGCCGCACATAGACCCCGCCCCTTCTGATTAATGAGACATAGACCCCCCCCCCCTTCTGATTAATCAGACATAGACCCCGCCACTTCTGATTAATCAGACATAAACTCTCCTGGTTGTCTCCTGCAGCTGAGCTGATTACATTCCTCCTGCTTGTTGGTGGGCAGGCGGCTCAGGCACAGAGGGGAACTAGAAATGAATTGATAATCGTCAATATACCTCAAGCACAAGAAATATGTTAGTACCGATCGGTCACGTTACGACTTTTCGAGTCTTCGAACAGCCAATGCAGAGAGATGATGGTGGACAGCTGCAAGTCTACAGATAACAATACACATAGATCCATTCTGTACAATTCACAATCGATCGTTTTATTGATCAGCAGATATTACACATAGATCCATTCTGTGCAATTCACAATTGATCGTTTTATTGATCAGCAGATATTACATATAGATCCATTCTGTGCAATTCACAATCGATCGTTTTATTGATCAGCAGATATTACATATAGATCCATTCTGTGCAATTCACAATCGATCGTTTTATTGATCAGCAGTTATTACATATAGATCCATTCTGTGCAATTCACAATCGATCGTTTTATTGATCAGCAGTTGTTACACATAGATCCATTCTGTGCAATTCACAATCGATCGTTTTATTGATCAGCAGATATTACACATAGATCCATTCTGTGCAATTCACAATCGATCGTTTTATTGATCAGCAGTTATTACACATAGATCCATTCTGTGCAATTCACAATCGATCGTTTTATTGATCAGCAGATATTACACATAGATCCATTCTGTGCAATTCACAATCGATCGTTTTATTGATCAGCAGATATTACACATAGATCCATTCTGTGCAATTCACAATCGATCGTTTTATTGATCAGCAGTTATTACACATAGATCCATTCTGTGCAATTCACAATCGATCGTTTTATTGATCAGCAGTTATTACACATAGATCCATTCTGTGCAATTCACAATCGATCGTTTTATTGATCAGCAGTTATTACGCATAGCATTGTTATTAAACAAGAGGATAAAAGTCGGGGTTCCCCTTCATGGTAGAGCCCCACATGTAGTGTCACACGCTGACAGGTTGCAGTTTTGGGCGGAGTTCTGATACTAACCTCATCGATCTCTCTTTCTTCCTGTAGCTGAATTCCTCCTTCTCTGTGATTGGTGGATATTACCAATCGGCCGTCACTAACAGCAGGTGAGATGCGCAGTTGTAGCTCTGCCATGTGTGGGAGGAGTCTGAGCGGTTCTGACCCGAGTCTGTCGCTGTTCAGTTTCAGCAATCGCATCGAACTCTCCGTCCAGAATATCTTCCTCCTGTCCTCCAACGTCACCCTGTATGACCTGAGACACAACATCCAGCGCTACAAAAAGGGGTGCCAGTCCGCCCCCGAGCACTCGCCCACGTGCCAGCTCATACTCCACCCTGAACTCTATTACATAGGTAATTGTATACACAAATATACCGCCTCCACCCCAAACTGAGGTATGTAGATGACTCCACAATGCTGTACAGAGGAGCTTACACTCTAATGTCCCCTCCCCCCACAGTCCCATCAGTCTCTGTACTGAGGAGCTGACACTCTAATGTCCGCACTGATCTCTCTCTGTTCTCAGCTGTCAGTCTGTGTAATATGAAGAATCCGGGATGTGATAACGAGACGTCGGAGTGCGCTGACCCAGCCGGCATCACCCAGTGCCAGTGTAAGGCCGGATTCTTCAAATACAGCACAACGGACCGATCCTGCCGGGGGGTAAGATGAGCGACACACAACCAATGAGGCCTGGAGCTGGGAGGGGCTAATATGCAAATGAGCTGATCTACATAAACATCGATCAGACGGGAGATAGAGATACAAAGTAACATTTATTTATAAACATCGATCAGACGGGAGATAGAGAGATACAAAGTAACATTGTTTATAAACATCGATCAGACGGGAGATGGAGAGATACAAAGTGACATTGTTTATAAACATCGATCAGACGGGAGATAGAGAGATACAAAGTAACATTGTTTATAAACATCGATCAGACGGGAGAGAGAGATACAAAGTAACATTGTTTATAAATATCGATCAGACGGGAGATAGAGAGATACAAAGTAACATTGTTTATAAATATCGATCAGACGGGAGATAGAGAGATACAAAGTAACATTGTTTTTATAAATATCGATCAGACAGGAGATAGATACAAAGTAACATTGTTTTTAAACATTGATCGGATGGGAGATAGAGAGATTCAAAGTAACATTGTTTATAAACATCGCTCAGACGGGAGATAGAGAGATACAAAGTAACATTGTTTATAAACATCGATCAGACGGGAGATAGAGAGATACAAAGTAACATTGTTTATAAATATCGATCAGACAGGAGATAGATACAAAGTAACATTGTTTATAAACATTGATCGGATGGGAGATAGAGAGATGCAAAGTAACATTGTTTATAAACATCGCTCAGACGGGAGATAGAGAGATACAAAGTAACATTGTTTATAAACATCGATCAGACGGGAGATAGAGATACAAATTAACATTATTTATAAACATCGATCAGACGGGAGATAGAGATACAAAGTAACATTGTTTATAAACATCGATCAGACGGGAGATAGAGATACAAAGTAACATTGTTTATAAACATCGATCAGACGGGGGATGGAGAGATACAAAGTAACATTGTTTATAAACATCGATCAGACGGGAGATAGAGATACAAAGTAACATTGTTTATAAACATCGATCAGACGGGAGATGGAGAGATACAAAGTAACATTGTTTATAAACATCGATCAGACGGGAGATAGAGAGATACAAAGTAACATTGTTTATAAACATCGATCAGACGGGAGATAGAGAGATACAAAGTAACATTGTTTATAAACATCGATCAGACAGGAGATAGAGAGATACAAAGTAACATTGTTTATAAACATCGATCAGACGGGAGATGGAGAGATACAAAGTAACATTGTTTATAAACATGGATCAGACGGGAGATGGAGAGATACAAAGTAACATTGTTTATAAACATGGATCAGACGGGAGATAGAGAGATACAAAGTAACATTGTTTATAAACATGGATCAGACGGGAGATAGAGAGATACAAAGTAACATTGTTTATAAACATCGATCAGACGGGAGATAGAGAGATACAAAGTAACATTGTTTATAAACATCGATCAGACAGGAGATAGAGAGATACAAAGTAACATTGTTTATAAACATCGCTCAGACGGGAGATAGAGATACAAAGTAACAAAGTGGACTTTGTGCTAGGAAAGGGAAATGGGGGGGGGGGGGGGGGTATTTGTGTTAGGAGGGGGGAAGTGGGGGGATTTGTGCTAGGAGGGGGGATTGGGGGGGAGTTTATACTAGGAGAGGGAGGGGGGAGATTTGTGCTAGGAGGGAGATAGGGGGGAAATTGTGCTAGGAGGGGGGATTTTGGTGGGGAGGAATGTTTTGTGCTGGGAGTGGTAGATTGGATGGGGTTGTGCTAGTAGGAGGGATTTAGGGAGATTTGGGGGAGGAGATTAGTGCTGGGGGGGGGGGGATTTGAGGAGAAAGAGGATGTGTGCACGGAGGGGTGAAGTAGAACTATAGATTAAGTTTTATTTAATTTTTTTGGTGGTGGTGGTGGTGGGGGGGGGGGGGGGGGCAAGTAGCTGGTCTTGCCTAGGGTGCAAAATAGTCTAGCAGTGGCCCAGTCTATGGGGGGGTACGGGGGGTACGGGGGGGAGGGGGAGAGAGGGGAGAGGGGGGGAGTCATTAATGGAGATATTCTGAGTCATCTCAGTCTTAGGATTTCAGTTTTGGGTGTGGGGTCTCCCTATAACTCCCCCATATTCAGGTGGTGTTGTTGGAGTTGCTGGCTCCGCCCTTCCCTCTCACTTAGTGTCATTCTGAGCAGGGAAGTCCCACCCTGCAGAACTGTCCAATTAATCCTCCCCCGCCTACTGAGCCCCTTGAGGGAGGAGCCTGGTTATGGGTGTGGCGAAGGGAATGGCAGTGGCCCTGATGGAGATGCAGAGACAGGAGCTCCACCTATCAGTCCCGGCATCCCACAGAGTCTTCCTCCACATCCACCTCAATCTGAACTGTCACTTTCTGCCCGGAGCCGGCCTCCTCCATGCAGTAACACTTACACTGTCGTTTCCTCCGCAGCCTGTGACGACGGGTACAAACTTCAGGATGGAGCCTGTGTGAGGTGAGGAGGGGCGGAGCTCCGTATTCTGGGGGAGGGGGTTTTCAGGGTGAATATTGGGGATCCATATTTTCATTATCGTATTTCATGGAGGGCGGAGACAGTGCTCCCTCTAGTGGTCAGCGGTATATATGAAGGGGGGCGGGGTTGCTGAGATAAGCCCAGTTAGCCTGGTAGATTGTCAGATTCATGGGGGGGGGGGCAGTAAAGGCCATTCACTGTGCAGCACTCAGCAGGACACAGAGCCCGTGTGGGAGGGGCTTGTATGACGGCCCCACCTACTACATATAGAATTCTATACACAGACATGACTGGACTGAAGACTGTAGGGCAGCGGAAATGTGGGAGGAGCTAGGTGTGAGGTGACTGCGTAGTGATGGGAGGACGGGGATGATGGATCAGCAATGGTGTCTCCTGTATATCTATCCACATTATCTATTAAAGGTGGAAGAGAGCCGTGTGTGACCCGGAGCAGCCAATCAGATTTCATCTTTCAAGTGGAACTTCAGCCAAAACGTTTTTTTCTCGATGTTTGATGGAGGGGTGGAGCCTCTGTTGGTGACCCCTGTTGGGGAACTTTTCCCTCACTTCCTGTCTCGGGGGCTCCTGAGGGACTGTTGAGGACTGATGACCCGTCAGAGCGGTTGTTTTGCCGCCTGTGTCCCCAGCGCTTCCTCCCAGCTCCTTCCATGTATTGGCCGGAGTCTCATCCTGCGATTTTCATTGCGACTTTACAGTGCGACGTGATGTGACTTTGGACGAGTGGGACTTTACAGTGCGACTTGATGCGACTTTGGATGAGTGGGACTTTACAGTGCGACTTGATGCGACTTTGGATGAGTGGGACTTTACAGTGCGACTTGATGCGACTTTGGATGAGTGGGACTTTACAGTGCGACTTGATGCGACTTCGGATGAGTGGGACTTTACAGTGCGACTTGATGCGACTTTGGATGAGCGGGACTTTACAGTGCGACTTGGTGCGTCTTGGGATGAGTGGGACTTTACAGTGCGACTTGGTGCGTCTTGGGATGAGTGGGACTTTACAGTGCGATGTGATGCAGCTTTGGATGAGTGGGACTTTACAGTGCGACTTGGTGCGTCTTGGGATGAGTGGGACTTTACAGTGCGATGTGATGCAGCTTTGGATGAGTGGGACTTTGGCTTTGCCCGAGGACGATCGTTTCTGCTGCACAAAGTCGCACACAAGTCACATGTACAACATTCAGGTGCGACTTTCATGCGACTTTGAGGGGTTTACATTGAAGTCTATGCCCTCAAGTCCCATGAAAGTTGCACCGGAGAAGTGCAGGAACTACGTTGAAGTCGCAGATATGAGTGGTACCCGTTGGGAGACATGGGGGGGGGGACCCCAAAGTCGCATAGATGTGAATGGGCTCTGGGTGTGGAATTGTCTGCGGATTGGAGAACATTTGATGATTCCTCTTCTCTCTTAGATGTCCCTTTGGATTCGGAGGATTCAACTGCTCCAACCGTAAGTTCAGCGCTGCGCGTTCAGTTACAGGTGGAGGAAAGGCTCCGCCCATTGTTTGGTGTATATATGTAGCCCCTCCCCCTTCTATTGGACCCAAATTCCCCTTCACTGTCAGCCGGCCCCCTTTCTGCTCTCATGTATAAAGCTGTATACAGCGTGTATATATACAGTGTGAACTGCCACTGAGGGATGGTAACAGAAGGGGGATGGAGAACAGATAACTGGGAGGGGTACCCCCAAAATGTCCCTCCCCCCGGGACACAGATTGCTGGGACGTCGGGGTGATGTTCCTGGACGGGGATAATCCAAATACTGCCGGGGTCAGTAGGGGGGCCCCATGAGATGACCCTGGTACCTTTTTCATAGGCTTTTTTGAGTTTGGGCAAAGAAGACACAGGGGCCCCATGATCCCCTATTGCCCGGGGGCCCCATGATCCCCTATTGCCCGGGGGCCCCATGATCCCCTATTGCCCGGGGGCCCCATGATCCCTATTGCCCGGGGGCCCCATGATCCCCTATTGCCCGGGGGCCCCATGATCCCCTATTGCCCGGGGGCCCCATGAGTTGTCAGATTGTATCAAAAGATAAAGCTGCGTTATCTCCGTCTGAGGACTAAACACAGAAACCAGAAATGTGTTTGTGTAATGGATTCATAGAACGGATCGCACAGCGATTCTCTCTCATGCAGAATCATGTGTGGGGGGGGATCGGATCTGTGAATAGTCTGCAGTGTATGGGGGGGAGGGGGGGCAGATCGGTTTCTGTGAATAGTCTTGCAGTGTGTGTGGGGGGGGACCTGAGGGGGGGAGAGATCGGTCTGAGTGATATAGTCTGCAGTGTAATGGGGGGGGAGGGGGGGGAGATTGGTCTCTGTGAATAGTCTGCAGTGTGTTGGGGGGGGAGGGGGGGAGATCGGTCTGTGAATAGTCAGCAGTGTTGTAGGGGGGGGAGATCGGTCTCCCTGAATATCTGCAGTGTATGGGGGGTGCGGCGGGCTCACCTCTGTTCTCATCCATTCTTTGCACCACTAGGAAGCGGCTGAGACTGATTCCTGAGGGCTCCCCCGCCCATTATAGTGGACAGTAATAGCGGGAGATGGGAGTGCAGGAGGCTGGAGGAGGGTTTTTAATGCAGCAGCTTAGACCTGCTGGCACTTGTAGTTCCATATTAGCTGTATGTGCTGCTATCTGGGATTGCTGGGACTGATCTTTACTGTGGTTCTGTATCATGCAATGTGCACATTGGGTTGGGATGGAATTTGTGGTGCTGCCGTGACACAGTTAGTTGTTGATGGCGCTGATAGCGCCCCCTGGATTTAGTCAATTTGGTGAATTGTTGTTTAAGTGACCCAGACTTGTCATATCTGCCCCCCCCATCATTATCCCCCCCCCTCACCCATCATTAACCCACCCTTTCCCACATGGGGTGTTTTATCCCCTCCCCTCTCCCCATACAATAGACCCCACCCATCGTTATCCACTCCACTCCCCGTCATATATCCCTACCCCATCATTATCCCCCCCTCCCCGTCATTATCCCCCCTCCCCATGGTTTCCAGTTTTTTCCGCCCCTCCCTGTCAAGTATCTCCCCCCTCCCCATCATTATCTGCCCTCCCCCCATAATTATGGCCCCCTCCCTGTCTTATCTATTATCCCCCCCCTATTATTACCACCCCCCACTCCCCATTAGAAGCCCCGCCCAGCACTATCCGCCCATCCCCATCAATTATCCCCCCCCCCCCTATCCATTATCCCCCCCTCCCCATCATTACGCCCCCCCCCCCCCATCATTATCCCCCTCATTATAAATTATCCCCCCCTTCCCTGAGTCCATTATCCCCCCCCATCATACATCCCCCTGCTTGTCATTATTCCCCCAGCCACATCATTAGTCCCCCCCCCCCTCATCGATTATCCCCTCGATGTCCCTTCCATTATCCCCCCTCCCCCTAATCATTAACCTCCCCCCTCACTCCCTGTCATTATCCCTCCCCCCCTCCCAATTATCTTCCGAACCCACCCCTCCCCATCATTACCAATCCCCCCCTCATCATTACCCGCCCCCCTCCCCATACATATGTCCCCCCATAATTGATCCCCCCCATCATTATTCTCCCACCCTCCCCATCATTACTTCCACCCCATCATTATCCCCCCCCTCCTCGCCATTTCCTTTTAATTGTTCACTTCCTTCCCCCCCCTCCATCCATGTCCCCCCCATCATACAAACACCCCCCCCCCACCCCATCATTAATCCAAACCCCCCCCCAGGTCCTGCTCTGACACATCCTAGGTCATCACAACGCCTTCAGGACTCGGAGGGAAGGGGAGAATCAGAGTTGGAGTTGCTGTCAGTCGGTTTAGTTACACCTTTCATTGTGCGGGTGAAATAGAAACCTGATTAGAGAGCGTCGCGATGTAGCCAGTCCTGCCAGTGGCAGCCAATTCTTTTCCTCTTTTTCGGCACCTGTACAAGTAGACGGTCCCCGAGAGCGGAGGGTGAGATACAGAGCGCAGGCAGAGTGCGGAGCCATCAGAGCGGACCCCCTCGCGTGTCTGTGATCAGATGGGACCCCCCACACATTGGGGACCCCAGAACCGTCTACTGCGGGCGGTCCCCGAATACAGATCTGAAGTCTGCAGATCGCAGCATTTATGGCAGCTCAGCATTCAGAGTTCATTGGAATGAAGAAATTCTGTGGTGGAGTTCAGTTTTCTGTAACTTCTCCAGCCTGACCTCATGCAGGATCTGCAGCAACAGCGACACCCCATGGACACATTGAGTAATGCAGGACAATTGGTTAAAGCCGTGTTAAAGAGCAACTCCGGCCAAACAACTGTGCACACAGGAAGGGCATAAGGCCCATGTAGAGCCGGGGCAGGCAAACCTCGGCCCTCCGGCTGTTGTGGAACCAGAAGTCCCAGGAGGCATGAAGACTATGACAGCCACAAGCATGGCTTCCAGAGTTCAGAGGCATGTTGGACCCGTACGTACTTCCACAACAACTGGAGGTCTGAAGGTTGCCTACTCATGACACAGGGGCCCTGGTACTAGCTCAGTGTCACGTTTGGGGCCCCCATATTTGGTGTTTGCAGATATTTATATATCGCTGACAATTTACATACCAGTCCCTGCCCTCAGGAGCTTACAATCTAAGATCCCTACCTTACATACCGGAGCAGGGCGTGGACTGACAACTCATGGGGCCCCCGGGCAATAGGGGATCATGGGGCCCCTGTGCCCTTGCCCAAACTCAAAAAGGCCTATGAAAAAGGTACCAGGGGCATCTCCTGGGGCCCCCTACTGACCCCGGGCTCTCGGGCAGTACCCGAGTTTCCAAATAGTCAGTCCGCACCTGTACCGGGGCCACTTTAGACAGGAGCCGATTAACCTGCCAGCATGTCTTTGGCGTGTGGGAGGAAACCAGAGTACCTGGAGGAAACCCACGCAGGCACAGGGAGAACATGCAAACTCCATGCAGATGGTGTCCTGACTGGGATTCAGACCAAGGACCCCAGTGCTACAAGAGCTAGCCACCAATCCGCCGTGCTGCCCATGACCGCAGAACATAAGGGGGGCAAGAAGTATAGGGAGGCCGTGATCCGGAGGTCCCGTGTCCTGTAGAAAATATTAAATCCACAAAACACGAATCTGTTAAATTTCTTTTAATTTGCAAAAATAAGTGCCATAAAATGCCTCCAGCACCAATATTACCGACAAAATATATATTAACCAAATAAAAATGAACTGTATTAACCAGAGAAAAAAAAAAAAAATGAGACAGAGTCCAAGAGGAACACTGGAAGGGTGGCAGCTCAGCTGCTACACTGGCCCCAGACACCCGGCATCTTCCTCTGTCTAACTGGTCATGTGTGTGGACAGGCTGTAAAGATCCCGTCATTCCCTCGTCATTCCCCGTGTATGAGGGGGGGAGGGGACTCTGCAGAGGAATGAAGAATTCATACAAGAGGTCTATAGGCCACACAGAGAGAGAGAGTGCCGGCCTGTGCTGCACCCAGGGGCCCCTAGGTGGCAGTGTGTGTGCCCCAGGTGGCTGCCTAGTCTGCCTAGCACCGGCCCTGGGACCAGAAAAGAATCCCCCCCCCCCCCCTCTTTAAAAAAAATCCCATTTTGTTGCTTTGCAACCTGAAATGAAGACAGACACAGTTTTTTTTTTACTTATAGCATCCAAGTGAAAGATAGAACACCGACGTGTCAGAAAAACAATTAAAATGTTGGAGAAAGGACCCCCCCCCCCCCCTTGGTTGGGGTCAGTATTTTGTTGGACCCCCATTTGCTGTAATTCCAGCCTTCAGTCTGTCGGGATTTGTCTCTATAACTTCATCCATCCAGACTGCGATATTCACTGCTCTGCTGACATTGGATGGGGGCGGTGTGTGGGGGCGGCGGCTTCAAATCATTCCACAGACTTTCAAAGGGCTTGAAGTCGGGGCTCTGACTAGGCCATGCCAGGCCACGCCCCTTCTTATCCTCCAACCACTGGGGGGTGCTGTGTCCATTTTTCCTGATTTCTATCCTGACAAGTGCTCCAGTCCCTGCTACCCCCCCATAGAGAAGCCCCCCATAATAGATATACCCCCCCATAACATGACATTTACCACCCCCCATAACAGGACATTACCACCCCCATAACAGGACATTACCACCCCCCATAACATGACATTACCAGCCCCCCATAACAGGATAACCCCCCCATAACAGGACATTACCCCCCCCCATAACATGATATTACCCCCCATAATAACAGGATATTACCCCACCCCCCCCCACAGGATATTGCCCCCCCATAACAGGACATTACCAAGCCCCCCCATAACAAGATATTAACCCCCCATAACAGGAGATATTACCCCCCCATAACAGGACATTACAGCCCCCCATATAACAGGATATTACCCCCCCCATACCCCCCCCATAACAGGATTACCCCCCCCCATAACAGATATTACCCCCATAACATTACCCCCCATAACAGGATATTTGCCCCCCCATAACAGGATATTACCACCCCCCCCTCCATTACCAGCCCCCCATAAGGATATTATACCAAAAGGATATTACCCCCATAACAGGATATTACCCCCAATACAGGATATTACCCCCAATAACAGGATATTGCCCCCCCATATACAGGACATTACCAGCCCCCCATAACAGGATATTACCCCCCATAACAGGATATTACCCCCCCATAACATAACAGGACATTACCCCCCCCCATAACATGACATTACAAGCCCCCCATAACAGGATACCTCCCCCCCATAACAGGATATTACCCCCCCATAACAGGACATTACCACCCCCCATAACATGACATTACCAGCCCCCCATAACAGGATATTACCCCCCCAATATTAACAGATATTACCCCCCCCCATATACATTACCCCCCCCATTACCAGGATATTAACCCCCATAACAGGATATTACCACCCCCATAATATTACCCCCCATAACAGGATATATTATTACCCCCCATAACAGGATATTAGCCCCCCATAACCCCCCATAACAACAGGATATTACCCCCATAACAGGATATTACCCCCCCATAACAGGATATTACCATATTTATAACCCCCCATAACAGGATATTACCCCCCAAAACAGGATATTACCCCCCCATAACAGGATATTACCACCCCCCCATAACAGGATATTACCCCCCATAACAGGATATTACCCCCCATAACAGGATATTATTATACCCCCCATAACAGGATATTATCCCCCCATAACAGGATATTACCCTCCATAACAGGATATTACCCCCCCATAACAGGACATTACCACCCCCCCATAATATGACATTACCAGCCATAACAGGATATTATTACCCCCCCCCCCCCAATAACAGGATATTACCCCCATAACAGGATATTACTCTCCCATAACAGGATTATTATCCCCATAACAGGATATTACTCTCCCATAACAGGATATTACCACCCCCCCAAAACACCCAAAACAGGATATTACCCCCCATAACAGGATATTATCCCCCCATAACAGGATATTACCCTCCATAACAGGATATTACCCCCCCATAACAGGACATTACCACCCCCCCATAATATGACATTACCAGCCCCCCATAACAGGATATTACCCCCCCCCCCCCCCCAATAACAGGATATTACCCCCATAACAGGATATTACCCCTCATAACAGGATATTATCCCCCCATAACAAGATATTACCCCCATAACAGGATATTACCCCCATAACAGGATATTACCACCCCCCCATAACAGGATATTACCCCCCATAACAGGATATTATCCCCCCATAACAGGATATTACTCTCCCATAACAGGATATTACCACCCACCCAAAACAGGATATTACCCCCCATAACAGGATATTACCCTCCATAACAGGATATTATCCCCCCATAACAGGACATTACCCCCCCATAACAGGACATTACCACCCCCCATAATATGACATTACCAGCCCCCCATAACAGGATATTACCCCCCCCCCAATAACAGGATATTACCCTCCCATACCAGGATATTACCCCCATAACAGGATATTACCCCCCTCATAACAGGATATTATCCCCCCATAACAGGATATTACCCCCCATAACAGGATATTACCACCCCCCCATAACAGGATATTACCACCCCCCCATAACAGGATATTATCCCCCCATAACAGGATACCCCCCATAACAGGATATTATCCCCCCATAACAGGACATTACCACCTCCCTAAAACAGGATACCCCCCCCATAACAGAATATTACCCTCCCATAACAGGACATTACTACCCCCCCAAAACAGGATATTACCCCCTCATAACAGAATATTACCACCATAACAGAATCTTACCCCCATAACAGGATACCCCCCCATAACAGGATATTACCCCCCCATAACAGGATATTACCCCCCCATAACAGGATATTGTCCCCCATAACAGGATATTACCCCCTCTCCATAACAGAATATTACCACCCCCCCATAACAGTATATAACCACGCCAATAACAAGATATTACCCCCATAACAGGATATCACCCCCCCCAATAACAGGATATTACCCCCCATACCAGGATATTACCCCCCCAACAGGATATTACCCCCCCCAATAACAGGATATTCCCCTCTCCGTGCTGCACCATAGGAATGGTGGTCTTTGGATTGGACATTTGGTTTAATGTTGAGGCCAAATTCTTCCATTTTTGTCTCCTCTGACCGGAACCCGTCTCCATGTGACCTCAGAACCTTCAAGATGCGTTTCGGCAAAGCTCAGTGGTGGCGGCATGCGGCCTTTCTTGAGGAGCGGCTTTTTTCTTGCACCCCTCCCCCCACACAAGGTGGAGGATTGGTGATCTTGGTGTCACACGCACACAATGACCGATCTTTGTCATCCATTCCTGACTCGGCTTCAGAGTCGCTGGAGGCCTCTTGGTTGCCTCTCTGACCCGTCTCCTCCTGGCCCTTCCATCCAGTTTGGAGTGACGTCCCGATCCAGGGAGGGTCTGTGTTCCAGCAAATACCTTCCACTTCTTCATCATAGACGTCACCCCGCTTCTAGGCATTGATAAAGTTTTGTATCCATCTCCTGACTTGTGCCTCTCCACAACTTTATCCCGGAGACCCCGGTGACAGCGCCTGGCCACCCATAGTGGATTGTTGGCTTCAGTTGCACTACTAGGGACTGAAATGCTCCAGGAAAGCTCTTTTCATGCAGAGCCAATCACAATGTCCACACAGGGGAAAGTTACATGGCTCTGTGTGCCATTGAGAAGGTGATTGGCTACACCTAACAAGTCATTTTTAGGAGTGGGGAGGGGGGGAGGGGTCCTTCTTCCAACTCAGTGATTCTTTTTTTTGAATTTTTGATATTTTTTTCTGACACGTTAGTGTTCTATCTTTCACTTGGATGTTATAAGTTGCACTTAAATACAGCTGAATAAAACAAAAACAGTGTCTGTCTTCATTTCAGGATGCCAAGAACCAACATGCACTTGTTTTAAAGAGGGGGAGGGGGGATTCTTTTCTCTACCCACTTTACATCTTAATCCCTCCCCCCCCTCCTGTCCCGTTACAGATTAGCCACTCCCACTGCAAGCCTGATTTGATGGTTCGGCTGCGCGGGGACATATTTCTGTCCGGTGGAGGGATCTGTATTTCTTCATTGGCCGGCGTTGTCTTTAGCGGGATACGGGCGCGGTTGTCGGACGCGGAGTATATTATCTGGAATTGCCCGTGTGGATGACAGTCGCAGATATTTCCCCCTTCGCTGTGTTTGTGATTCCACTCATTCTGTCTATAAATAGTTCACTGATAAGCGGAATTTATGGGATGTCATAAAATATTATTACCCCCTCCCCCCCCCCCCCCCCCCCCCCCACCCCCAGTACATACATTGCTGATAAATAGGCCCCTCCCACTTTTCCTTCCTTGTTCTAAAGGTGAACAAGCATGATGCAACCATGTGAGCTGTTATGACCTCACCTGCCCCGCCCCCCACCCTCCCCTGCTTTAATGACCAATTGCACGCAGCACGTCTGCCAGCCGCTCATTCAGAGGAATAAATGTTACATTGTATCCAATCCTGACAACAGAAATGTAACGTTTCTCCTGGTGATCCTGCCAGAAGCACTTCCTGTCCCAGGGTGACAACGCTCACTGTACTGTACCTATGGAGCTGCAGTGTTGTCACCCTAGGACAGGACTACAGAACACCTCCCCTCCCCTCTATAATACAGAGAGGAGGTGTTCTGTAGTCCATAATGAGGTTCCATTACAAATGAATATTATTGCATCCCACCAGCACAGGAAACGTGTGAATGGATCCTTGGCGCAAGTATTCCTGGTCTTCAGGCCATCACCCACCTTTCCCCTGTCCCAGAGATTGCCATGGTCCTTATATTGCAGCGTTGTGTCATTCGTAGGACCGCCCCCTGCGTCTATTTCCCGGCTGACGCCGTTCTGTGTTTTATTTTGCAGCGTACCAGCTGATCACGGTGATCATATCGGCGGCCGGCGGGGGTCTCCTCCTCATCCTGGGCGTCGCTCTGGCCGTCACCTGCTGCAGGTTCGTAGATCTTGCTCCTCCCAGGTCATGGAGAATTCAGCTGTGACCCCAAAATATGGACAATGTAGAGGGGGGAGGGGCAAGGACCGGATTGGCTGATCTGAGAATGAATTGGGTGGGGGAGGGGACAGATTTCCACCAAGGAACTGACTTCCAATGTGATTCTGTGTTTCAGGAAGAGCAAACACGACATTAGCAAACTCATCTTCAAGAGCGGAGACTTCCAGATGTCCCCGTACGCCGAGTATCCGAAGGCCCAGCGCTCCTCGGATTGGGGACGGAGACCATCGAGATGCAGGAGAACGGGAGCACCAAGAACCTCCTGCAGATGACCGACATCTATTACCCCGTAAGGAATCCCCCGCCCCACATTGCAGCCGGATTCAGGCTCTGGTCACATGATCGTCTTCTGTGCAACCTCCCACTCATGGCTCATTGTGTGGCCAGAAGGGGGTGGTGGCGCTGGAACTCGGGAACACACTGGCTACATTGAACCAGATTCCAGCTGAGGAGGATAGGAGAAGGGAATGGATGGGACAGTTGGGTGGACATAGGAGGCAGATGTCTCAGGGGCCCAGCGCCTATAGGGGGCCCAACTGGGTATACAGTGTGCTGTAAATGTAAGGCTGACAGAGAACATTAACCTGTACAGTCTGTAGGGCCAAATCTGTAGGGAAGAGGCGGAACAGTGCTCTCTCCTTCCCAATCCGTGGCTGCAGATCCAGTGCTCCGACTTCAAGGGTTCCCACACCCCGGCAAGACACACTACTGGAGAAAAAGTCGGCATCCGGGGAGGTAAAAAAGTCTGGTCTTCCTATATGGAATCGCATGAATGCAGCCGTAAAACAGCCAACGCATTTTAGAATTGACTAAGGCCTAATGGCCGAAACGCGTCGGGGTGTTTTACAGCTGCATTCATGTGATTCAATAAAGGAAGGCCAAACTTTTTTTTTCTACTTGAGTGACGACCTTTTTTCCAATGGAGTGTAAAAAAGTCTGGTCTTCCTCAAAGAAATCGCAGGAATGCAGCCATAAAATATCCAACACGTTTCTTCTATTAGGCCTTAGTCATGACTAAAACTAGTTTGATGCTTTACGGCTGCAGTCTTGCGATTCCATTGAGGAAGACCAGACTGGTCATGACTAAGGCCTATTGGCCGAAACGCGTTGGAGTGGTTTACAGCTGCATGCATGTGATTCTATAAAGGAAGGCCAAACGTTTTTGACCTACTTGAGTGCCGACTTTTTCTCCAGTGGAGTGTAGAGAAGGGTTAGAACCCCTATCAGGTTATTTTTTTACTACCTGTGGAGATTTTTCCTTCTCACTTTCTGTTCCAGAGACACGGCAGGAAGTGGGAAGGTCAAAAAAGTCTGGTCTTCCTATATGGAATCGCATGAATGCAGCCATAAAATTTCCAACGCGTTTCTTCCATTAGGCCTTAGTCATGACTAAAACACGTTGGATGCTTTACGGCTGCATTCATGTGATTCCATTGAGGAAGACCAGACTTTATGGTCATGACTAAGGCCTAATGGGCGAAATGCGTTGGAAATTTTAGAGCTGCATTCATGTGATTCAGTAAAGGAAGACCAGACTATTTTCACCCACCCGGGTGCCGACTTTTTCTCCATGGAGTGTAGGGAAGGGTTAGAACCCCTATCAGGTTATTTTCCCTCTCACTTCCTGTCCCAGAGACATGACAGGAAGTGAGAGGAAATTCCTCCACAGTGAGGGGAATTCTCCTCTTCACCAGAACAGGAGTCCCCATTGGAGACTTATTCCCACTTCCTGCATCCCAGAGTTGAAACCACCCGCCATGTTTTCCCGTTTCCGCCATATTCCACCCTGAAATACGTGCGCTGTGTAACGCCCATCGCGATCCGGCCACCCTACACTTGTGGTGCCGCCCATGGCGCTTGCTTGTTGTCATCAATGGACAAACACCCCACCTACAGATTTCCTCACCCTCTTCCCGATACTGAGAACCAATACGAACAATAGGGACACATCTATAAAAAATGGAAAGTCTATTCCTGGATCCTGATTGGCTGAAAGCCGTGCCGGGCAGGAGGGCGATGCCGCTGAATTGGAGGATAGAATTCTCATTAGCAGGAACGGGTGGAGAATGCGGGCAAACCGAGAGGATTGGGAGTCATTTGTAAAATCAGGAACACCGAAGGAAACTTTTCTCTGTTCCAAATAGAGGGAGAAGGGTTACACATGTGCTTTTCATATCTCCATCAGGGAGATTTATCCTCACTTCCTGTCCCAGTGACTACATAGAAAGTGAGGGGAATTCTCCCCACTGGGGACACACATAGGAATAAGAACCTAACAGAGGTGCCAGCACTTTCCTGCTCTTTTCTGATGGATCCTGGATGGATGACACTCAGTGCTCTGGACTGAGACAAGGACACACCATAGAGGGATGTGCTTTGTTCATGTTTCATGTCTGAGGGTTACAATCACTGTACTGCACATTGGCCGGCGGTGAATGTCACATTCCCCCCCCCCCCCCTCCCCCGGTGCCTGGCTGGATGAGGAAATAACTTGATTCCATAGATTTATTGATCTCGGTGAACCTGTGTGGCGGCAGCGGGGTGGCGGTTTCCGCGTTGTTGTCTGATTGTCCTCCCCGGCAGGGAATTCCCGACTCTAACAATCTCCTCGTCTGTTTTCAGCCCGGATTGCGGAGCTCGGAGGCGGAGCGGAACGGCCTGTACCCCTTCACTGGGCTCCCCGGATCCCGCCACTCGTGTATCTACCCCGGACAGTACAACCCGTCCTTGGTCTCAGGATGGATCCCGCCGCGCTCGGATGGTTCACGGACCAGAATTCCACCGAAGCGCGTTGGCGGCCCGTGTCCTGTATGTAGCCTTCCTCTGCGGATCGACCTTCTTCTCCGAGATGAGACTCGTCCTGATGTTCGATTTCCACTCATTAATGGGGTGTCTGGGAGGGTGAAGGATCGCAACTGCAGCGTGGGGCCCCCTGCTCAGTGAGGGGCCCAGGGGGAGCCGCTTGGGGCTTTGATGAAAAATAATGGTAGCGCCGCAACCTAAAGCAGCTACTAGGGGATGCAGACCCCCGCCTGCTGCAGTGTAGGCGGAGTTACACAGATTTAAAGGAGGAGTCCAAAGACAGACCAGGACAACCCCCACCATAAAGGAGAAAAGATAGCCCCACCCAACTAACCCCCCCACCACACCCCCACAATAAAAAAGGAAAGATAGCTCCACCCAACTAACTCCTCCCCCCCAACAAGCTAAACTGTGAATAGGAGTGAAGGAGTTAAATGATGGCGGGTCGTCTTTCTTTTTTTTGATCCAAGTTGTCTCTGGACACGGCACACGTCCTCCCTCACTAATTCTGCAGTTTGGTTGTCGCAGCTCCTCCCCTCGGTCTGGTCATAGGCTATTGCCACTCACTGCCAGCCAACCGCAGAGCAGGAGAGAGGGAGTGAAGTATTGCATCCCCAGAATGGAGCTGCACCAGTTTCCAGAGACGACACGCCAGAAGAATCTACAGCTGGAGGAGGGGATGCTGTCCTCCATAACAGGGATGGATATTGGGGTGTGGCCCCGTGTGACCTCGCTATTTACTGGACAGAAGCGGGGTAACAATCTGTGAGGGACGTCCTACAAATCCTCATATTGTGTGCCGGGACCGGAGCGTCTCTGAGGTTCCATTAGTGGGGTCCCTCCCTTATATTGCGATCACTGCGCTGTGGGCGGGGCTGGTGTCGATCAGTGGGGTCTCCCTCCCTTATATTGCGATCACTGCACTGTGGGCGGGCTGGGATCGATCAGTGGGGTCTCCGTCTCCCTCCCTTATATTGCAATCATTGCGCTGTGGGCGGGGCTGGGATCGATCAGTGGGGTCTCCGTCTCCCTCCCTTATATTGCAATCATTGCGCTGTGGGCGGGGCTGGGGTCGATCAGTGGGGTCTCTGTCTCCCTCCCTTATATTGCGCTGTGGGCGGGGCTGGGATCGATCAGTGGGGTCTCTGTCTCCCTCCCTTATATTGCGCTGTGGGCGGGGCTGGGATTGATCAGTGGGGTCTCTGTCTCCCTCCCTTATATTGCGATCATTGCGCTGTAGGCGGGGCTGGGGTAGATCAGTTGGGTCTCTTTCTCCCTCCCTTATATTGCGCTGTGGGCGGGGCTGGGATCGATCAGTGGGGTCTCCGTCTCCCTCCCTTATATTGCGATCATTGCGCTGTGGGCGGGGCTGGGATCGATCAGTGGGGTCTCTGTCTCCCTCCCTTATATTGCGATCATTGCGCTGTGGGCGGGGCTGGGATCGATCAGTGGGGTCTCCGTCTCCCTCCCTTATATTGCAATCATTGCGCTGTGGGCGGGGCTGGGATCGATCAGTGGGGTCTCCGTCTCCCTCCCTTATATTGCAATCATTGCGCTGTGGGCGGGGCTGGGGTCGATCAGTGGGGTCTCTGTCTCCCTCCCTTATATTGCGCTGTGGGCGGGGCTGGGATCGATCAGTGGGGTCTCTGTCTCCCTCCCTTATATTGTGCTGTGGGCGGGGCTGGGATTGATCAGTGGGGTCTCTGTCTCCCTCCCTTATATTGCGATCATTGCGCTGTAGGCGGGGCTGGGGTAGATCAGTTGGGTCTCTTTCTCCCTCCCTTATATTGCGCTGTGGGCGGGGCTGGGATCGATCAGTGGGGTCTCCGTCTCCCTCCCTTATATTGCGATCATTGCGCTGTGGGCGGGGCTGGGATCGATCAGTGGGGTCTCTGTCTCCCTCCCTTATATTGCGATCATTGCGCTGTGGGCGGGGCTGGGATCGATCAGTGGGGTCTCCGTCTCCCTCCCTTATATTGCAATCATTGCGCTGTGGGCGGGGCTGGGATCGATCAGTTGGGTCTCTGTCTCCCTCCCTTATATTGCGCTGTGGGCGGGGCTGGGATCGATCAGTGAGGTCTCCGTCTCCCTCCCTTATATTGCGATCATTGCGCTGTGGGCGGGGCTGGGATCGATCGGTGGGGTCTCCGTCTCCCTCCCTTATATTGCGATCATTGCGCTGTGGGCAGGGCTGGGATCGATCGGTGGGGTCTCCGTCTCCCCTCCCTTATATTGCGATCATTGCGCTGTGGGCGGGGCTGGGGTCGATCAGTTGGGTCTCTGTCTCCCTCCCTTATATTGCGCTGTGGGCGGGGCTGGGATCGATCAGTGGGGTCTCCGTCTCCCTCCCTTATATTACGATCATTGCGCTGTGGGCGGGGCTGGGATCGATCGGTGGGGTATCCGTCTCCCTCCCTTATATTGCGATCATTGCGCTGTGGGCGGGGCTGGGATCGATCGGTGGGGTCTCCGTCTCCCTCCCTTATATTGCGATCATTGCGCTGTGGGCGGGGCTGGGATCGATCGGTGGGGTCTCCGTCTCCCTCCCTTATATTGCGATCATTGCGCTGTGGGCGGGGCTGGGATCGATCAGTGGGGTCTCCGTCTCCCTCCCTTATATTGCGATCATTGCGCTGTGGGCGGGGCTGGGATCGATTAGTGGGGTCTCTGTCTCCCTCCCGTAATGAAGAAGTCGACGCAGACAATGTTTCTATATATTTTGCAGCACTAAGAGGCCTATTTATAGAAAAACGCGCACAATCGTTCGTCCTGCGAATCCGCATGTCCTGTCCTGTTCGGATTGGGTAAAAACGAACGATCTTTAGGCCATTTCCTCTTCTGAACGAATGTCATGTTATTAGGGGGCGGTAGTGAGGCCCCATTCACGTCGCTTGAAATCGCGCTCCCGCGTGTGACTGTGTGGGCGGTTTTCACGCTACTCTGTGCGTCGCACATTGGGCAGCCCATTTGCTTCAATAGGCCCCCCCCATGCCCATTTGTCACCCCTGCTCCTTTCTGGGCGGCTGGCTTCTTGCGATTTTTAAAGGCACGGTTTGCCGCGACAGCAGCGCGTTTCTTTTCGTGGAAAAATCGCACTGCGTTTGGGGCGCCGTTTAGCAAGAAATGGCAACCAGAAGAACGTTGTGCGTTTTAAGTACTGCCACGAGATTTGTAATCGCTGGCAGAATCACAGCGACTCCGCCCTCGGAAAATCCTCCAAAATCAACGCTCTATGAGCACCAGGAGGAGCCCGAGGAGCGAGGAAATACATACATCTCGGTAACAAAAGATACAATGTAACAATTGAAGAGAAGATTAGAAAACCCCACAAATGTCCCCAAAGGCGAGGAATTCCCTATAGCGTCCTCTAGTGGTTACATTGTATCTTCAGTCACAAAGCCGCGTATTTCCTTGGCTCTCCAGCTCCACCTAGTGGTCATACTGCAGTATTCCCTGTAGCGTCCTCTAGTGGTTACATTGTATCTTCAGTCACAAAGCTGCGTATTTCCTCGGCTCTCCAGAACCACCTAGTGGTCATACTGCAGTATTCCCTGTAGCGTCCTCTAGTGGTTACATTGTATCTTCAGTCACAAAGCCCTGTATTCCTCGGCTCAGCTCCACCTAGTGGTCATACTGCCGTATTCCCTGTAGCGTCCTCTAGTGGTTACATTGTATCTTCAGTCACAAAGCTGCGTATTTCCTCGGCTCTCCAGAGCCACCTAGTGGTCATACTGCAGTATTCCCTGTAGCGTCCTCTAGTGGTTACATTGTATCTTCAGTCACAAAGCTGCGTATTTCCTCGGCTCCTCAGCTCTCCACCTAGTGGTCATACTGCAGTATTCCCTGTAGCGTCCTCTAGTGGTTACATTGTATCTTCACGTCACAAAGCCGCGTATTTCCTCGGCTCTCCAGAGCCACCTAGTGGTCATACTGCAGTATTCCCTGTAGCGGCCTCTAGTGGTTACATTGTATCTTCAGTCACAAAGCCCTGTATTTCCTCAGCTCCACCTAGTGGTCATACTGCCGTATTCCCTGTAGCGTCCCTCTAGTGGTTACATTGTATCTTCAGTCACAAAGCCTCGTATTTCCTCGGCTCTCCAGCTCCACCTAGTGGTCATACGGCAGTAATTCCCTGTAGCGTCCTCTAGTGGTTACATTGTATCTTCAGTCACAAAGCCCTGTATTTCCTCGGCTCCTCAGCTCCACCTAGTGGTCATACTGCAGTATTCCCTGTAGCGCCCCCCTAGTGGTTACATTGTATCTTCAGTCACAAAGCCGTGTATTTCCTCGGCTCTCCAGCCCCACCTAGTGGTCATACTGCAGTATTCCCTGTAGCGCCCTCTAGTGGTTACATTGTATCTTCAGTCACAAAGCCCTGTATTTCCTCGGCTCCTCAGCTCCACCTAGTGGTCATACGGCAGTAATTCACTGTAGCGTCCTCTAGTGGTTACATTGTATCTTCAGTCACAAAGCCGCGTATTTCCTCGGCTCCTCAGCTCCACCTAGTGGTCATACTGCAGTATTCCCTATAGCGTCCTCTAGTGGTTACATTGTATCTTCAGTCACAAAGCCGCGTATTTCCTCGGCTCTCCAGAGCCACCTAGTGGTCATACGGCAGTAGTTCCCTTACTTCCATAATAAAAGAACATTCGTTCAGAAGAGCAAACGTTCGTTTTTTCACAATCCGCACCCATCGAATGTCCGCGTGGATTTGCTGGTCGATTATCTCTGCTAGTTTGATGTGAACAGACCCCCGAACGACTCTGTCACCTGACTGCGCTTGCAGAGAGCGAGGCGTGACAGGTACACTTGGACTCTCCCCTGGCGAATGTTTGGCGTATTTTATCGACCCCCCACGCCGCCATCTTGTAGGTCCGCACCTTATTCTTTGCTCTCAGCTTCGATTTCTTACAATGCAATATGTAAAGCAGGCGCGGTGTGATGTCACCAGGACCACACCCAACCCCTTTCTTGGTCAGGTGACCCCCGCGCTGCATCTGTGACCGGTTAGAAACACTGTATTCCCCCCCCCCCCCCCCCCTTCCTGCGGTGCTGCGGGGGGGAGGGGCCTCAATGGATTGTTGCCATAGATGTGTAAATCTAATTCTTAGAGATGGATTATTTTTGTACGAAGTGCGGACGCAGCCTGGCGTTTAGTCAGCGCCATAATGATTCCGATTCAATAAATACGTGATTATAGCTCCGCCTCCCTGACATTATTTCTGATCGACTTGCTGCTACCATCGATCCTTATCTTCATGTCGGCCAATCACAGGGCGGCTAGGAAAACTGTGGTGGCCAACCAGTGCCAGGACAAGGGGGGGGGGGGGGGGGGGCAGGTCTGATGGGAGGAAGGGAGGGGAGATTTGTGGTGGGGGGAGAGAGGATTTTTTGCCTAAGAGGGGGAATTTAGGTGGGATCTGTGCTGGGAGAGGGAGGGACTTTTTGGGACTTGGGGGGTGGGGAGATGATTTGTACTGGAGGAGGGACTGGGGGGTGGGGAGAGGATTTGTACTGGGGTTGGGGGGGCTGGGGGGATTTGTGCAAGGAGGGGGGATTTAGGTGGAATCTGTGCTGGGAGAAGCGGACTGGGGGGAGGGAAAAGGATTTGTGCTGGGAGGGGGGGGATTGTGGTGTGAAGGGTGACTGCAGGGATTTGTTTTAGGAGGATGATGGATGGGGGGGGGGGGATTTTTGTGCGAGGAGGGGAAACTGGGGGGAGGGGAAAGTATTTGTGCTGGGAGGGGGAGGATTTTTGCCAGGAGGGAGGATTGGGTGGGGCAGAGATTTTGTTAGGAGTTGGAATTAAGGGGGGGGTTTGTGCTGGGAGAGGGAGGGGACTGGGGAGGTGGGGAAAGGATTTGTGCTAGGAAGGTGACTGGGATGGGAGGATTTGTTCTATGAGGGGGGATTTAGGTGGGATCCATGCTAGGAGAAGGGGATTTTGCTAGGAGGGGGGATCTGAAGCTGAGTTTTGGACTAGATTTGTTCTACAAGGGCGATTTGTAGGAGATATTTGGTGCTGGGAGGGTGGGGGATTTTGGGGGGAGTAGGGGTTTGGAGGATTGGGGGGTATTGGCATCTTTGCCCTGGATGTTAGATGACCTTTTCCTGGCACTGTGGCCAACCTACAAGGTATAGGAGGGAAAATGTCCCCCCCTGAAATGCCCCCATGTTGTCATATTACAATGTATCCCCCCCCATGTTGTCATGTTACAACGTATCCCCCCCCCCATGTTGTCATGTTACAACGTATCCCCCCCCCATGTAGAGTGTCATGTTACAACGTATCTCCCCCCCCCATGTTGTCATGTTACAATGTATCTCCCCCCCCATGTTTTCATGTTACAACGTATCCCCCCCCCCCCCCCATGTTGTCATGTTACAATGTATTTATCAGGATTGGATGTGATAGGCCGGCACAAAGCAGCACATAATCACATGACACACAGGGGGGCTCTATGTACTAATCAGGTGACTTCTGAAGGCAATCCGTTCCACTAGATTGTAGTTATGGGGATCAGAGTAAAGGGGGCTGAATACAAATGCCGCCACACACTTCTCACAGATTTATTGGCCACAAATGTTGGAAACCATTTCTCATTTTCCTTCCACTTCACAATTATGTGCCAGTTTGTGTCGGTCTATAACAGGGGTCTCCAAACTGTGGCCCTGGGGCCGGATGGGGCTCTTTGCTTGCTTTTATCCGGCCTTGGGGCACTCTTCCTCCCACTGACACCAATGATGGGACACTATTCCCCCCACTGACACCAATGATGGGGCACTATTCCCCCCACTGACACCAATGATGGGGCACTATTCCTCCCACTGACACCAATGATGGGGCACTATTCCTCCCACTGACACCAATGATGGGGCACTATTCCTCCCACTGACACCAATGATGGGGCACTATTCCTCCCACCGACACCAATGATGGGGCACTATTCCTCCCACTGATACCAATGATGGGGCACTATTCCTCCCACCGACACCAATGATGGGGCACTATTCCTCCCACTGACACCAATGATGGGGCACTATTCCTCCCACTGACACCAATGATGGGACACAATTCCTCCCACTGACACCAACGATGGGCACTATTCCTCCCACTGACACCAGTGATGGGGCACTATTCCTCCCACTGACACCAATGATGGGACACGATTCCTCCCACTGACACCAATGATGGGGCACTATTCCTCCCACTGACACCAATGATGGGACACGATTCCCCCCACTGACACCAATGATGGGGCACTATTCCTCCCACTGACACCAACGATGGGACACGATTCCTCCCACTGACACCAATGATGGGACACGATTCCTCCCACTGACACCAATGATGGGGCACTATTCCTCCCACTGACACCAATGATGGGACACGATTCCTCCCACTGACACCAACGATGGGGCACTATTCCTCCCACTGACACCAGTGATGGGGCACTATTCCTCCCACTGACACCAATGATGGGACACGATTCCTCCCACTGACACAATGATGGGGCACTATTCCTCCCACTGACACCAATGATGGGACACGATTCCCCCCACTGACACCAATGATGGGGCACTATTCCTCCCACTGACACCAACGATGGGAAACGATTCCTCCCACTGACACCAGTGATGGGGCACTATTCCTCCCTGAACTGACACCAATGATGGGGTACTATTCCTCCCACTGACACCAGTGATGGGGCACTATTCCTCCCACTGACACCAATGATGGGGCACTATTCCTCCCACTGACACCGATGATGGGGCACTATTCCTCCCACTGACACCAATGAAGGGGCACTATTCCTCCCACTGACACCAATGAAGGGGCACTATTCCTCCCACTGACACCAATGATGGGGCACTATTCCTCCCACTGACACCGATGATGGGGCACTATTCCTCCCACTGACACCAATGATGGGGCGCTATTCCTCCCAATGACACCAATGATGGGGCGCTATTCCTCCCACTGACACCAATGATGGGACGCTATTCCTCCCACTGACACCAATGATGGGGCGCTATTCCTCCCACTGACACCAATGATGGGGCGCTATTCCTCCCACTGACACCAAGGATGGGGCATTGTTTGCTCCCACTGACACAAGGACATTTTCTACTCCCGATGGTCGCAGTCTGGCCCCGTAAGATCTGAAGAACAGTAAACTGGCCCTTTGTTTTGAAAGTTTGGGGACCTCTGGTCTATCACAACAAATCCCAATAAAATACATTGACGGTTTTGGTTGTCACATGACAACACGGGGAACATTTCAAGGGGGAGGACGACTTCTTCAAGGCACTGTCTGTGGCCCCTGATGTTACCAAAGGGCCACATATAAAGTCCATTATATGTAATGATACGGAAGACACAATCTGGAGACTTACAGGAGGAAGTGGCTCTACGGGAGATGGCTGGAGGAGACATGAGACTGCTAGGAAGACCTGATCTGAGGTTCAAAGTCTCACCTCCTGTCAGCGTCCTCCCTGTGCACAGAACATTCCTGGACATCATGATAAGGTTTCCCTCCCCATGGACTTCCTCCTGATGATGGTCATATCCCTCCTGATGGTGGTCATATTTCTCCTGATGGTGGTCATATTCCTCCTGATGATGGTCATATTCCTCCTGATGATGGTCATATCCCTCCTGATGATGGTCATATCCCTCCTGATGGTGGTCATATTCCTCCTGATGGTGGTCATATCCCTCCTGATGGTGGTCATATTCCTCCTGAAGATGGTCATATTCCTCCTGATGGTGGTCATATCCCTCCTGATGGTGGTCATATCCCTCCTGATGGTGGTCATATTCCTCCTGATGATGGTCATATCCCTCCTGATGATGGTCATATTCCTCCTGATGGTGGTCATATTCCTCCTGATGGTGGTCATATCCCTCCTGATGGTGGTCATATTCCTCCTGATAATGGTCATATTCCTCCTGATGGTGGTCATATTCCTCCTGATGGTGGTCATATCCCTCCTGATGGTGGTCATATTCCTCCTGATGGTGGTCATATTCCTCCTGATGATGGTCATATTCCTCCTGGTGGTGGTCATATTCCTCCTAATTGGTGGTCATATTCCTCCTGATGGTGGTCATATTCCTCCTAATTGGTGGTCATATTCCTCCTGATGGTGGTCATATTCCTCCTAATTGGTGGTCATATTCCTCCTGATGGATGGTCATATTCCTCCTGATGGTGGTCATATCCCTCCTGATGGTGGTCATATTCCTCCTGATGATGGTCACCTCTACATCTGCGGATTGCTATTGGAGACGACTGAAGCGGTTGTCTTGGTGACGGATGGACCAGTAATGGGAACTCTACTGGGGAGAGTTTGGTATAAAAAAATAAAACGATTTTCTGTCATCCTGATATCTGTGATAGGAAATCGATGTCCCCTGCGGACTGAGTGGCATAATGTGAGATCTTCCATGGTAAATTGGGGGCCCCCAGGGGTTGAGGACTCTACATATGAAGAGATCTTCAATGGTAAATTGGGGGCCCCCTGGGGTGGAGGACTCTACATATGAGATCTTCGATGGTAAATTTGGGCCCCCAGGGGTGGAGGACTCTTCATATGAGGAGAATTTCCATGGTAAATTGGGGGCCCCCAGGGGTGGAGGACTCTACATATGAGGAGATCTTCGATGGTAAATTTGGGGCCCCCAGGGGTGGAGGACTCTACATATGAGGAAATCTTCGATGGTAAATTGGGGGCCCCCAGGGGCGGAGGACTCTACATATGAGGAGATCTTCCATGGTAAATTTGGGGCCCCCAGGGGTGAGGACTCTACATATGAGGAGAATCTTCAATGGTAAACTGGGGCCCCAGGGGTGGAGGACTCTACATATGAGGAGATCTTCAATGGTAAACTGGGGCACCCAGGGGTGAGGACTCTACATATGAGGAGATCTACATGGTAAATTTGGGGCCCCCAGGGGTGGAGGACTCTACATATGAGGAGTAAATGGTAAATGGGGCCCCCAGGGGTGGAGGACTCTACATATGAGGAGATCTTCAATGGTAAACTGGGGCACCCAGGGGTGGAGGACTCTACATATGAGGAGATCTTCATGGTAATTGGGGCCCCCAGGGGTGGAGGACACACAAAGAGATCTTCATATGAGGACTCTAATATGAGGAGATCTTCCATGGTAAATTGGGGGCCCCCAGGGGTGGAGGCCATATGAGGAGATCTTCAATGGTAAACTGGGGCCCCAGGGGTGGAGGACTCTACATATGAGGAGATCTTCGATGGTAAATGGGGCGCCCAGGGGTGGAGGACTCTACCATGGGATCTTCGAGTAAACGGGAGCCTCCAGGGGTGGAGGACTCTACATATGAAGAGATCTTCGATGGTAAATCGGGAGCCTCCAGGGGTGGAGGACTCTACACACGAAGAGATCTTCGATGGTAAATTGGGGGCCCCCAGGGGTGGAGGACTCTACATATGAGGTGAGATCTTCCATGTCTATGAATCGTTGGGTCCTGAAGAAGATGGAACTCTACAACCCCTGAGACGTGTCGGCCAGTTATGATGGAACTTGATGGTGAAGATTCTGGAAACCACCAACCTGTTCATGACACCAAGTGAGGAGCCCCAATCCTGAGGGGAGAGATGGGGGCCCGGGCCCCTCTGGGTCTCATACTTGTAGTGCCGATGTTTGGGGCTCCTCACTTGGTGTCATGAATAGGTTGGTGGTTTCCAGAAACCTTCTGTGCATAGAGCACAGAGGAGGGCAGTCCTTATAATGGAGCACAGAGGAGGGCAGGCCTTATAATGGAGCACAAAGGAGGGCAGTCCTTATAATGGAGCACAGAGGAGGGCAGTCCTTATAATGGAGCACAGAGGGGGCAGTCCTTATAATGGAGCACAGAGGGGGGCAGTCCTTTATAATGGAGCACAGAGGAGGGCAGTCCTTATAATGGAACACAGAGGGGGCAGTCCTTATAATGGAGCACAGAAGTGGGCAGTCCTTATAATGGAGCACAGAAGTGGGCAGTCCTTATAATGGAGCAAAGAGGGGGGCAGTCCTTATAATGGAGCACAGAGGGGGCAGTCCTTATAATGGAGCACAGAAGTGGGCAGTCCTTATAATGGAGCAAAGAGGGGGGCAGTCCTTATAATGGAGCACAGAGGGGGGCAGTCCTTATAATGGAGCACAGAGGGGGGCAGTCCTTATAATGGAGCAGAGAGGGGGCAGTCCTTATAATGGAGCACAGAGGAGGGCAGTCCTTATAATGGAGCACAGAGGGGGGCAGTCCTTATAATGGAGCACAGGGGGGGCAGTCCTTATAATGGAGCACAGAAGGGGCAGTCCTTATAATGGAGCACAGAGGAGGGCAGTCCTTACAATGGAGCACAGAGGAGGGCAGTCCTTATAATGGAGCACAGAGAGGGGGGCAGTCCTTACAATGGAGCACAGAGGGTGGCAGTCCTTACAATGGAGCACAGAAGTGGGCAGTCCTTACAATGGAGCACAGAGGAGGGCAGTCCTTATAATGGAGCACAGACGTGGGCAGTCCTTAATGGAGCACAGAAGTGGGCAGTCCTTATAATGGAGCACAGAGGGGGCAGTCCTTATAATGGAGCACAGAAGTGGGCAGTCCTTATAATGGAGCACAGAGGGGGGCAGTCCTTATAATGGAGCACAGAGGGGGGCAGTCCTTATAATGGAGCACAGAGGAGGGCAGTCCTTATAATGGAGCACAGAGGAGGGGCAGTCCTTATAATGGAGCACAGAGGGGGGCAGTCCTTTATAATGGAGCACAGAAGTGGGCAGTCCTTATAATGGAGCACAGAGGGGGGCAGTCCTTATAATGGAGCACAGAGGGGGGCAGTCCTTATAATGGAGCACAGAAGTGGGCAGTCCTTATAATGGAGCACAGAAGTGGGCAGTCCTTATAATGGAGCACAGAAGTGGGCAGTCCCTTATAATGGAGCAAAGAGGGGGGCAGTCCTTATAATGGAGCACAGAGGGGGCAGTCCTTATAATGGAGCAAAGAGGGGGGCAGTCCTTATAATGGAGCACAGAGGGGGGCAGTCCTTATAATGGAGCACAGAGGGGGGCAGTCCTTATAATGGAGCACAGAGGGGGGCAGTCCTTATAATGGAGCACAGAAGTGGGGGCATTCCTTATAATGGAGCACAGAGGGGGCAGTCCTTATAATGGAGCACAGAGGGGGCAGTCCTTATAATGGAGCACAGAGGAGGGCAGTCTTTATAATGGACCACAGTGGGGGGCAGGAGTGGCTCTACCCACAGTATTTTGACTCGTATGGGGGGTGAGAGGGGCAGTTTTTTACCATGGAGGAGGGGCAGTTTTATAATGGGGAGGGGCAGTTTTACCATGGAGGAGGGGCAGTTTTATAATGGGGAGGGGCAGTTTTATAATGGGGGAGGGGCAGTTTTATAATGGGGAGGGGCAGTTTTTATAATGGAGGAGGGGCAGTTTTATAATGGGGAGGGGCAGTTTTATAATAGGGGAGGGGCAGTTTATAATGGGGGGGGGGGGGCAGTTTTACCATGGAGGAGGGCAGTATTTATAATGGGGAGGGGCAGTTTTATAATGGGGGGGGGCAGTTTTATAATGGGGGGGGCAGTTTTACCATGGGGGAGGGGCAGTTTATAATGGGGAGGGGCAGTGTTTTTATAATGGGGAGGGGCAGTTTTATAATGGGAGGGGCAGTTTTTACCATGGAGGAGGGGCAGTTTTATAATGGGGAGGGGCAGTTTTATAATAGGGGCAGTTTTTATAATTGGGGAGGGGCAGTTTTAATATGGTGGGGCAGTTTTATAATGGGGAGGGGCATTTTTATAATGGGGGGGCAGTTTTACCATGGGGGAGGGGTATTTCACATGGAGATGACATATGTTGGATGTCAGTCGGTGGAATGGCCGCCATTGCTCATATACTGAGTTGTGCGATTTTCCCGATATTTCCCGCGATGACGTCAGGACATATGTGAAGCGCGGTTTCCTGGCCGGGTGTGAATAGCCGCCATAAAGCGAATTATCAGCGTCTGATGCAAAACAAAGGACAAAGTTCGCTCTTATCGCTCCTCATTTGCATTACTGGATGCCGGCTGTGCCGTGGGTTAACCCTTCCTGGGACACCTGCCGGGCCCCGGGGCCCCAGATTCTCATTAAAGCCAAATTCCGGACAGATATTAAATCCGCACATCAATAAATGTATCTTTTTAAATACAAGAATTTGTCCTGAGAGCTTGCAATCTGTACAGCAGAGCTCAGACTGGGTGGGGGAGACGCCTCAGAGGAAGCCAATCACTTGTCCTGCAGCACTAATGTGTTACAAAGGGGCACACCACCAGGAGGAGAGAGCAGAGTGACCTCATCAACCTGCTGCTTCTCCTTTCACTGTCCAATCACAGGCTGGGGGAGGGATCATCAGGTTCCAGACTTCAGGCTGTCATTGCCAGTAAAGGATTCTCAACAAAATATTACAAATCAACATTTATGATTCTATTAAATTGTCCAATTACTTCTGGTCCCTTGAAAAAGGGGGTGGGGGTACTCCTCAGAGCTGTAATTCCTAAACCCCTCCCCCAATGTAGATGTACATACCCCCTAAACCCCCCCCCCCAATGTGGATGTACATACCCCCTAAACTCCCCCCCCCCCAATGTGGATGTACATACCCCCTAAACCCCCCCCAATGTGGATGTACATACCCCCTAAACTTCCCCCCCCAATGTGGATGTACATACCCCCTAAAACCCCCCCAATGTGGATGTACATACCCCCTAAAAACCCCCCCAATGTGGATGTACATACCCCCTAAACCCCCCCCCCAATGTGGATGTACATACCCCCTAAACCCCCCCCCAATGTGGATGTACATACCCCTAAAAAAAACTCCCCCCCCCCAAATGTGGATGTACATACCCCCTAAAAACCCCCCCCCCAATGTGGATGTACATACCCCCTAAACCCCCCCCCCAATGTGGATGTACATACCCCCTAAACCCCTCCCCCAATGTGGATGTACATACCCCCTAAACCCCCCCCCCCCAATGTGGATGTACATACCCCCTAAACCCCCCCCCCCAATGTGGATGTACCTACCCCCTAACCCCCCCCATGTGGATGTACATACCCCCTAAACCCCCCCAATGTAGATGTACATACCCCCTAAACCCCCCCCAATGTAGATGTACATACCCCCTAAACCCCCCCCCCCCAATGTGGATGTACATACCCCCTAAACCCCCCCCCCCAATGTGGCTGTACATACCCCCTAAACCCCCCCCCCAATGTAGATGTACATACCCCCTAAACCCCCCCCCCCCAATGTGGATGTACATACCCCCTAAACCCCCCCCCCAATGTGGATGTACATACCCCCTAAACCCCCCCCCCCAATGTGGATGTACATACCCCCTAAACCCCCACCCCCAATGTGGATGTACATACCCCCTAAACCCCCCCCCCCCAATGTGGATGTACATACCCCCTAAACCCCCCCCCCCAATGTGGATGTACATACCCCCTAAACCCCTCCCCCAATGTGGATGTACATACCCCCTAAACCCCTCCCACTGGAGAATGTGCACTGCCCGCCCATATCCATCATAGAACCAGAGCTGGGATGGGGGATGGGAAATACCTGAAAAACTCTAGAATTGTGCCGGAGTCCAGATCTACAGGTGACACTAATATATGAGACTCATTCCATGCAAAGCAAGATAGTTCCAGCCGTGATTTGTCATCATTGTGATGATTATGGATTACAGCTCATGGAAACCCCAAATCCACAATCTCAGAAAATGAGAATATTCCATGCAATCAATAAAACACGGATTGTACATAGAACAATATCGCACCTCTGAAAGTAGAAGCTGCATATGTACTCAGTACTTGGTTGGGGCCCCTTTTGCAGCAATTACTGCCTCAATGCGGCGTGGCATGGAAGCTATCAGCCTGTGGCACTGCTGAGGGTGTTATGGAAGACCAGGATGCTTCAATAGCGGCCTTCAGCTCTTCTGCATTGTTCGGTCTCATGTCTCTCATCTTTCTCTTGGCAATGCCCCATAGATTCTCTATGGGGTTCAGGTCAGGCGTTAGTTTGCTGGCCAATCAAGCACAGTCATCCCACGGTCATTGAACCAGGTTTTGGTGCTTTTGGCAGTGTGGGCGGAGCCAAGTCCTGCTGGAAAATGAAGTCATCATCCCCATAAAGCTCGTCTGTGGAAGGAAGCATGAAGTGCTCCAAAATCTCCTGGTAGACGGCTGCGGTGACCCTGGACTTAATGAAGCACAGTGGGCCAACACCAGCAGATGACATGGCTCCCCAAATCACCACAGACTGTGGAAACTTCACACTGGACTTCAAGCATCTTGCAGTGTGTGCCTCTCCATTCTTCCTCCATACTCGGGGTCCTTGTGCCTCTCCATTCTTCCTCCATACTCGGGGTCCTTGGTGCCTCTCCATTCTTCCTCCATACTCGGGGTCCTTGGGCCTCTCCATTCTTCCTCCATACTCGGGGTCCTTGGCCTCTCCATTCTTCCTCCATACTCGGGGTCCTTGTGCCTCTCCATTCTTCCTCCATACTCGGGGTCCTTGGGTCTCTCCATTCTTCCTCCATACTCTGGGTCCTTGGGCCCTCTCCATTCTTCCTCCATACTCGGGGTCCTTGGGCCTCTCCATTCTTCCTCCATACTCGGGTCCTTGTGCCTCTCCATTCTTCCTCCATACTCTGGGTCCTTGGGCCTCTCCATTCTTCCTCCATACTCGGGGTCCTTGGGCCTCTCCATTCTTCCTCCATACTCGGGGTCCTTGGGCCTCTCCATTCTTCCTCCATACTCGGGGTCCTTGTGCCTCTCCATTCTTCCTCCATACTCGGGGTCCTTGGGCCTCTCCATTCTTCCTCCATACTCGGGGTCCTTGGGCCTCTCCATTCTTCCTCCATACTCGGGGTCCTTGGGCCTCTCCATTCTTCCTCCATACTCGGGGTCCTTGTGCCTCTCCATTCTTCCTCCATACTCGGGGTCCTTGGGCCTCTCCATTCTTCCATTCCTCCATACTCGGGGTCCTTGGCCTCTCCATTCTTCCTCCATACTTGGGGTCCTTTGGGCCTCTCTTCCCATTCTTCCTCCATACTCGGGGTCCTTGTGCCTCTCCATTCTTCCTCCATACTCGGGGTCCTTGGGCCTCTCCATTCTTCCTCCATACTCGGGGTCCTTGTGCCTCTCCATTCTTCCTCCATACTCGGGGTCCTTGTGCCTCTCCATTCTTCCTCCATACTCGGGGTCCTTGGGCCTCTCCATTCTTCCTCCATACTCGGGGTCCTTGTGCCTCTCCATTCTTCCTCCATACTCGGGGTCCTTGGGCCTCTCCATTCTTCCTCCATACTCGGGGTCCTTGGTTTCCAAATGAGATGTAAAAGTTGCTCTCATCAGAAAAGAGGACTTTGGACCACTGAGGACAGACCAGGTCTGTTTTTCTTTAGCCCAGGTAAGACGCTTCTGACGTTGTTTGTTGTTCAGGAGCGGCTTGACAAGAGGAATACGACATTTGAAGCCCATGTCCAGGATCCGTCTGTGTGTGTGGTGGCTCTTGATGCACTGACTCCAGCCTCAGTCCACTCCTTGTGAAAGTCCCCAACACTTCTGAATGGCCTTTTCCTGACAATCCTCTCCAGGCTGCTGTCATCCCTGCTGCTTGTGCACCTTTTTCTTCCACACTTTTCCCCTCCACATAACTTTCTATTAATGTGCTTTGATACAGCACTTTGGGAACATCCAACTTCTTCTGCAATTCCCTTTTGAGGCTTTCCCTCCTTATGGAGGGTGTCAGTGATGGTGTCAGGTCAGCAGTCTTTCCCATGATTGTGATTCCTACTGAACCAGACTGAGAGACCATTTAAAGGCTCAGGAACCCTTTGCAGGTGTTATGGCTGAATGAGCTGATTAGAGTGGGACACTTTGAGCCGAGATTATTCCACTTTTTCACAATATTCTCATTTTCTGAGATTGTGGATTTGGGGTTTTCATGAGCTATAAGCCATAATCATCACAATGATGACAAATCACGGCTGGAACTATCTTGCTTTGCATGGAATGAGTCTCATATATTAGTTTCACCTTTTAAGTTGCTGCACTGAAATCAATCAACTTTTGCACCAGATTCTCATTTTTCGAGTTTCACCTGTATATGGACCGAATTGTACACGGTCCTATATACATAATCCTACACCCACAGTTGATCCAAAGGAAGGCAACCCCCCCCAAGCAAAGCACGATCCAATCTCCTCCTGCAGAGAAAACAATTCCTTCCTGACCCCCCGAGAGGCAATCAGATATTCCCTGGATCAACTTTCCCTATAAATGTTATATCCAGTTATATTCTGTGTATCCAAGAAAGGATCCAGGACTTTCCTACAGCAATCCACTGAGCCGGACCCCAACACATGGGACCCCGGGACCGCTGAGCGTGTGGCCCCGGCACATGGGCCCCCGGGACCGGTGAACAGTGTTTATTAATAGCAGATGCCGTCTTTGTAGGCGCTGACTATAAACGCCCGGAGCTCCGCTTTAAGAACGCCCGATGTGCCTGAGGCCGCATGTGTGAGCTGGAGTGTTAGTGTAGCTAAATCTGCTAGTTCCTCTAACACTCCCCTCCCCCCCAGACTGACAATGCTGCTGTCCAGAGGTGTCTCCATTGCTCCTCAGTCCAAAGCGGAGACACCCTAAGACAGGCGTCTTACCGGCAGGATCACCAGGTAAATCTAAAGGAAAAAAGCCTAAAACAGAAAAGGAATGCAGCCGAATACGAATCGGATCCCACCGAGCCGCTCACCACCCCCACACCGGAGACCCCCCGTGCAGAGCGGACCTCCTCTACTATATACAGCACATGATGGATACAATGTATAGAGGTCACCCCCCCGACTCGATACATTGTGGACCACCTGAGTGGGGGGGGGGGGGGGGGGCACTGACCATCTCAGGAGATCAGAATCCAGGAGGAGACATGACTCCGGGTACAAGAAATGAGAAAAGTCCATATCAACCCCTCCAGAGGATCCCCTCCCCTCCCAGGAATCCCCTCCTTCCCGAGGACTCCCCCCCCCCACTCCAGAGGATTCCTCCCCTTCCTGAGGATTCCCCCTCTTCCTGAGGACTCCCCCCTCCCCCTCCAGAGGACCCCCTCCCTCCCAGGATTCCCCCCCTTCCCGAGGACACCCCCAGGGGATCCCCTCCCCTCCCCCCTCTTCCCGAGGACTCCCCCCTCCCACTCCAGAGGATCCCCCCCCCTGAGGATTCCCCCTCCAGGGATCCCCTCCCTTCCCCTGAGGACCCCCCCCTCCCACTCCAGATGATTACTCCCCTCCTGAGGATTCCCCCCCACCCCCCCCTTCCCCCCTCCCCCTCCAGAGGATTCCCCCCCCTTGAGGACTCCCCCCCATCCCCCTCCAGAGGATCCCCCCCTCCCCCCCTTCCTGAGGACACCCCCCCCCTCCCCCTCCAGAGGATCTCCCCACTCCTGAGGATTTCCCCCCCCCAGAGGATTTCCCCCCCTTCCTGAGGATTCCCCCTCCAAGGACTTCCCCCCCCTTCCCCCCCCCCCATCAGAGGATTCCCCCCCCCCTTCCTGAGGATTTCCCCCTCCCCTCCAGAGGATCCCCACTCCAGGGGATTCCCCCTCTTCCTGACCAGGCCATTTTTGCAATTACATTGATCCGGGTTCACATGAATTCTCAGCGTTTTCATTGTGAATTCCGCATCAGAATCGCCCCCCCCCGTTCCTGTGAACCCTCGCGGGTGTGTATGTTGAGTTGACACCCCGAAATTGGTTCTCAAAACGCGGTGCGATGTGCAGAATCGGGTCATCCAGGTGTGGATATCCGTGCGATCCGATTCTAGTGCCGACCCAAAAAAAGGGTCCTGCGTGTTCTGTGCGGAGTAATTAGAACCATACAAAGTGTATGACTCGGATCGCACCGCACACAGACATCACATGTGATCGGCAGGGAATGCGGCGCGGTTCCTGTGCGAATCACGTGTGATACACCGCACCGCACATATGTGAAACCGGGCTGAATGACAATTGCGCGGTCATGCAACGCTGCACCCAAACAACATTTATGTCCTTTTTTCCCCACAAATGGAGCGTTCTTTCTATCGGGGACAAGGTTAGAGCAGAGCCGGGTGAGTAGTGCCATGGATGGGGGGGGGGGCAACGTTCTTTCTATCGGTGGTGTTTGATCCTCTGTGGTTTTCATTTTTGCGCTAAAAAAAAAAAAAGACTGACGTTTTTGAGAAAAAAAAAACAATATTTTGGACTTTTTGCTATTTAACACATCCAGCAAAAAAATGTACAAAATCAAATTCCATCATAAATTTCAGCCAAAATCTATTCTGCTCTTCGCTAAAGAAATCCTGAAACGTGGAAATGAATCGGTTTATGTGACAATTATAGCGTTTACAAATGGCGGGATAGATACGGGATTTATTTATTTTTACTTAATGGCGGCAATCAGCGATATAGTGGGACTGCGGCGGGCATTCTGACACTGGGGGGGGGGGACTGACTTGGTGTCACTGACATCCCCAGTGACACTAATACAGTGATCAGGGCTAATAAAAAGCACCGACACTGTACTAATGGCACTGGGCAGGAAGGGGTTAATATCTGGGGCCATCAAAGGGTTAACTGTGTGCTGTGTGTGTGTTTCACTGTACGCATGCTGCACACGCAGAGCCATACAAAGCAGGGAGCTGACAGGAGAGAGATCCGTGCTGTTTTATACCCAGGTCTCTCCCCTGTCGGTAATGCTCCTCAATCACTGGGTGCCAGCGAGTAATCACTGTCCGGGACCTGGTGATTGACAGCCAAAGCTGCGAAATGCAAAATCATGTAATAATGTACTGTATATGCGTGATTTTTTTGCACCCGTGCCGCCGTGTGGCAGTATTTCTGCTACAGGGTGGAGGCAGAGGCGGACTGACAACTCATGGGGCCCCCGGGCAATAGGAAATCATGGGGCCCCTGTGTCCTCGCCAACCAGGGGCGGACTGACAACTCATGGGGCCCCCGGGCAATAGGAAATCATGGGGCCCCTGTGTCCTCGCCAACCAGGGGCGGACTGACAACTCATGGGGCCCCCGGGCAATAGGAAATCATGGGGCCCCTGGGCGAGGGCCCACACTCAAACCACACCCAAAAAAAGCCTATGAAGGTACCAGGGGCATCTCATGGGGCCCCCTACTGACCCCGGGCCCTCGGGCAGTGCCCGAGTGCCTAAATGGTCAGTCCTGCCCTGGGTGGAGGGGAAGCGGTTAGTGTATCCTTCCCTGATAACAGACATACACTCGCCGGGATTCATTTCATTTCGGATACATTCATTCATTGAAGAGTTTTGTTTCCTCGGATTCGTTTTTCGCACTGATCCGTTTTCAGAATTCGTTTTAATATCTTCAGCGTTTGTTCCGCATGTTCGTCGGTTCAGGAGGACGAAAAAAAAAGGAGCAGTTTTTTCAGAGATCACTATATAGTCGATACATTACTGAATCGGATGGTTTCTAATCAGAAGGATGCAATTTTTGGATGCAAGTGCCAACCAGGGCGGACTGACAAATTCATGGGGCCCCTGGGTAATAGGGGATCATGGGGCCCCTGTGTCCTTGCCCAACACTCAAAGCACACCCAAAAAAGCCTATAAAAAAGGTACCAGGGGCATTTCATGGGGCCCCCTACTGACCCCGGGCCCCCGGGCAGTGCCCGAGTGCTTGAATGGTCAGTCCGCCCCTGGTGCCAACCCACCAAGAGAAGAGCTGATTGGACAATATCGACTCGTGTCGCGTGCGTCTGAGATAACGAATGGAACAAAATTTGGATTCATTTGATATTGGAATTCGAATGATTGAATGAATCTGAAAATTGAATTAGTTCCCCCCGCGGGCCTGAACTACAATTGCATCACGTGACCTGATCCGAATGAAACAAATGCAATGGTAATTTCGGTAAAAATTTATTTTTAGATTCGTTGACATTCATTTCTCTGTCCATTTGGAGATTTGTTTACGTCTGAATCTCAGAAAATCAAAAAACGAATCGAATCGAAACGAAACGCATACGTCTAATAACAATGTAACAAGATGGTTTCCTATTCATGATATGAAGGGAACTCTGGAAATGTGGAACCTCTCGGCGAATATCATTGATTACTGATACATAATGAAGAGCTTCTGTATATCTGCAGCCTGATGTGTGATTGCAGCCAGCTAGAGGTGGGGGGGGGGGGGGGGGGGGGGGGGGGTAACTCAATTTGTTAAATCCGGGGTGGGGCTCATTAATGATACAATGTTACCAATGACACAGATCTGATCTATGGACCATCCCACGTGATAGAAGGGAAGGATAGTTCCTCCAGCAACATAAATGATTCGATTTTCTGTCACTGGACTCCTTCCTCCTCTATGGCTTCTCCTGACATAATTCGAATGCTCTTCAGATCAATCCCTGCGCAGGGGGGGACTGACAACTCATGGGGCCCCCCGGACAATAGGGGATCATGGGCCCCGTGTCCTCGCCCATACTCAAACCACTCCCAAAAAAAGCCTATGAAAGGTGCCAGGGGCATGTCAATCATGGGCCCCCCAGACAATAGGGGATCATGGGGCCCCCGTGTCCTCGCCCATACTCAAACCACTCCCAAAAAAGCCTATGAAAGGTACCAGGGGCATGTCATCATGGGGCCCCCGGACAATAGGGGATCATGGGCCCGTGTCCTCGCCCATACTCAAACCACTCCCAAAAAAGCCTATGAAAGGTACCAGGGGAAGGTCATGGGGGCCCCAACTGATCCCGGGCCCTCGGGCAGTGCCCGAGTGTCTGAATGATCAGTCCGCCCCTGTCCCTGCGTTGTATCCACACACCACCGTGCCACCAGGCATCCTCCGACCTCCGACCTCCTGCATCAGATACATTGGATGACTGGGGAACCCCACCAGATCTATTGTATCATCAGACATGGTGTAGGCAGGATTGAGGTACGCTCCACTTCATGAGACTAAGCCCCCACGGGGGTCCAGATCCAGCCAAGTTATAGGGAAAGCGGGTCTTCCCTTCCCGGTATGATCCAAGTATCAGTACAGAGGTGTACACACAGTGGGGGGTCTCCAACTGTAATATCTGATCCAATAGCAGTGGAAGAAGAGCAGTTTGAGGATCTCCCTCAGGTACAGGGAAAGTTCTGGAACCAACACCTGATTGATATCACCAGTCCCACTCAACTGTCCCAGGGGTGCCTGAGCTCCATGGCCTGGTGACACCCATTTGCCTAATTTTCTTTCCTGGTGTCACAATGACAGGAAGTGAAGGTGAGCATCCCCAGTTGGCTGAGAGGCAACAATAAAAACCCAACAGAGGTTCCAACTCTCCTCCCCTCCAGTCCAGTGGAGCTTTACTGGCCATTTCCATTGTTGACTTTTGCATGTGTTTGGTTTGGATGGCTTCTGCTTTGCATGTGCTTTGCTTTGGTTTGCATGTTGACGTTCCCCATGCTTGGCCTCTGAACACAATGCAGGAGGGAGGAACCTGCTGGACGCATTTTGTTAAACCACCACCTATGGGAAGGAACAGTCAGAAGCTTCGCTTCAAGTTCTACACTGTGGACTTTTTTTCTGGGGGTTTCTTTGGTTACTTCCCAAAAGGCAGCAACAGAACAAACGGGCCGAACCAGAATAACAATTCACACCATGATATCGATTTCAAGGGTTTTTTTTTCAACATTTTAGAAATTCTAGATATTAGAGATATTGGGTGTAATCATGAATAGGAAAATAGTTTATATTGTTGGCAGGGGCGGACTGACCATTTGGGAACTCGGGACTGCCCAAGCACTCTGGGTCAGTAGGGGGCCCCATGATCCCCTATTGCCGGGGGCCCATGAATTGTCAGTCTGCCCCTGATTGTTGTTAAGGTTGGATAAAGACACCAGTCCACCTGAGAGTCCAGTCCACCTGAGCGTCCAGTCCGTCCAGAGCGTCCAGTCCACCAGAGCGTCCAGTCCACCTGAGCGTCCAGTCCACCAGATCCAGTCCACCTAAGCGTCCAGTCCACCTGAGCGTCCAGTCCACCAGATTCCAGTCCACCTAACGGCAGCGTCCAGTCCACCAGATTCCAGTCCACCTAAGCGTCCAGTCCACCTGAGCGTCCAGTCCATCAGATTCCAGTCCACCTAAGCGTCCAATCCACCTGAGAGTTCAGTCCATCAGATTCCTGTCCACCAGATTCCAGTCCACCTGAGCGTCCAGTCCACCTGAGAGTTCAGTCCATCAGATTCCAGTCCACCAGATTCAAGTCCACCTGAGAGTCCAGCTTGAGGAGGTCCGAAGTGTTGTGGAAGTATGGGTCTTCACTTTTCTCCAGGTTTGGTAATCCTTCATCGGGGTCTGGAATCTGAAGCCTTCAAAGAGCCTTGGGTGGGACAAAACCTTCAATCCCGTGTCCAGGTCATAATGAAGAACCAAGACATACTTTGACGCGGTTGGTCGGCTCAAACGTGTATTGCAATATGTGTAACGTGAAAATTCCTGTTTTATATCGCGAAGCTTGCTCAGAAAAGGGGTACACAGCAGTGTGCAGGGGGGTTACCTAGCATATCCAGATCTTATTGAAGGCCTGAAGGTGTCCACACTCGTTATAACAAAGACCTGACCAACAGGGGTGTATTTAGGGTTTGTGCTGCCCTAGGCAACACAAAAATTGTCTGACTACCACCTACACCCCCCACCGAGAGGAGAGAGCCTGACACCGACCAACACCACAGCATTCCACCCCATCCCCCCTGCGGCCACTAACACCTGCCAAAAGCCCTCCCACCGGCCGAGAGAACCTTCCACTAACAGCCCCCAAGCCAGGGGCAGACTGACCAATTGGGAACTCGGGCACTGCCTGAGGGCCTGGGGTCAGTAGGGGGCCCATGAGATGCCCCTGGTACCTTTCATAGGCTTTTTGGGGTGTGGTTTGAGTGTGGGCGAGGACATAGGGGCCCCATGAGTTGTCAGTCTACCCCTGCCCCCAGCCAAGAGAACCACCCTTCATGCACCCACAACCACCCCACTCCCCCCTGGCGAGAGAAAGAAGAACACCCACCTTTGCAGCTCCAGACATCACCGGGAGATGCAACACTGGCCCACAGCCTCTCTCGGATCCCACCTGGTCCCCATGCTACAGATGTTCCATTCTTCTGGGGGGTGACCCCGCCCCCCTGTAAAAATGCCACCCTAGGCAACTGCCTTGTGGTAAATATGCCCCTGCTGACCAAAGGGGTAGGTTCCCTGTCCAGGAGACAAATGGCAGTGCGTGTGTCCAGCTCCGTCCAGAGATCCCCTATTCAAAGGGTAGGGTGTAGGCCCATGCAACTGAAGGCTGAGAGCCAGGAGAGCTGGTTGAGATGGTCTGAGGGATCAATCAAAAGCCAAAGGTGAAGGTTTGGGGCCTACGCCATAGAACGGCTGAGAAGAGAGTTGGGTGGCTCGATCATTGACTCTTGTATCTTGTAGAGCATTAGTGTGATATGTGAGTTCCGTCCTCCTAAACCTCACTACTTCTTCTCCTGGGAGGAGAGTACGGGGGTGTGGAGGCTATTTGCAGCCCTATATATGAGCCCTTGGTTCTCACGGGTCCTTCTCCTTCCAGTTTCTCCTCTTGTTTTTTTGGTTTTCTCTCCATCCACCTTTTTTTGTTTTGTTTTTTTTATACATTTAGATTGTGCCCAGGGGCAGACTGACCATTTGGAAACTAGGGCACTGCCCGAGGACCTGGCGTCAGTAGGGGGGCCCCATGAGATGCCCCTGGTACCTTTCTCATAGGCTTTTTTGAGTTTGGGCGAGGACACAGGGGCCCCATGATCCCCTATTGCCGGGGGCCCCATGAGTTGTCAGTCCACCCCTGATTGTGCCTAGTGCCATGCCTTTATTGTGGGGCTTCACATCCTATCAAGGCCCTCAGTGATTTGAAGGACTGGAACCAGCGTAACTCTCAGAAGCGCTTCTTTATCTGTGTTCCGTATTTTCTATTGTTTGATGGTTAATTTGTGTCTTTTATTGATCTCCTACCTCTGGCATATCCAAGTGTTGAAATTCTTCATTTTGTTTATCACTTATTGTTCCCACTTCCTCCTACCTTTGTGTCCTAAAGATGTGATTCCTCCTATGTCTTTCTGTATTTCCAGTCATCTGTTCATTTACTATACTGGAAAAGCTTTGACTGGACATTGTACCTACTTGTGTTATTAATAAAGCTTTTACGGAACAAAAAAAAAAAAAGAGCCAGGTGGCTTGGTATTATTTTGACTGTGTCTGTGTTTTCAGGGTGAAGACCCCTGTGTGGGCTTTGCTTTCATTTATTTATTAAAAGGGGACTGACAAGCCCTGAACCCACAGTTGTGAGGGGCGTGGTGTCACTAAAAACACAATTATCACCCCCAGAATATCACACCCTTTGCATATCTGTATTCACTAAGAACACATTTGTACAATAAGTTGACCAAAAAACATTGAAAGTTTTTTTGAATGAATCTACACTGTCTGCTGACACCACCAACTGTGGAAGGGAGAGTGCCGCATCCGTACCGCTCTAACAGTAAAGAACCCCTTACTCCGTTTAAGATTGAACTGATTGTCATCCAACTTCACCGTGTGGCTGTGTGTCTGCCTTATGCAGGCCATAGACGGGTCAAAAACCGGCCGTTTTTAAAAAAAAAAAAAAAAAAAAAAAAAATCGGCCGACGTTACCACCAACGGTAAAAAAAATCGGCCGGCATTTTTACTTCTGTCCCTGCAGAGAGCTCCGCTATTATATTTTACATGAAAAAGTCTTGCGGCTGCAACAATGTATCCATTTGTATCTATTTGTATCCATTTCGGATACGGATGTTTTTATTTGGATACAAATGGATACATTGTTGCAACCGCAAGACTTTTCATGTCAGATATAATAGTGGACTGGAATTCTTTTTTTTTTTTCTTTTTTTCTTTCTTCTTTCTTCTTCTTGCAGGTCACGGCTCATGAGCATTTTTTTTTATTGGTAAAAAATGTGCCAAAACCCCGAAAAACGGCCGACCAATTAACCCAATAATGGTGCAAAAATCGGTCGATAGACCCATCTATGGTCGGCATTAGAGACCTAAACCGCTCTAAACTGCATTGCAGGAAAATCATTGTAACCTCAACAAATACATTGAATGATAATCATTGTATCAATCCATCCATTGACATGGCTACAATGTCATTGTCATGGTTACAATGTATTGTCGCGGTTGCAATGTATTTCTCGCGTTACAATGTACAATGTATTTGTCGCGGTTACAATGTATTTGTCGCGGTTGCAATGTATTTGTCGCGGTTACAATGTATTTGTCGCGGTTACAATGTATTTGTCGCGGTTACAATGTATTTGTCGCGGTCGCGGTTGCAATGTATTTGTCGCGGTTGCAATGTATTTGTCGCGGTTGCAATGTATTTGTCGCGGTTACAATGTATTTGTCGCGGTTACAATGTATTTCTCGCGGTTACAATGCGGTTATGTTGTCGCGGTGCAATGTATTTGTCGCGGTTGCAATGTATTTGTCGCGGTTACAATGTATTTGTCGCGGTTCAATGTATTTGTCGCGGTTGCAATGTATTTGTCGCGGTTGCAATGTATTTGTCGCGGTTGCAATGTATTTGTCGCGGTTGCAATGTATTTTGTCGCGGTTACAATGTATTTGTCGCGGTTACAATGTATTTGTCGCGGGTTGCAATGTATTTGTCGGTTACAATGTATTTGTCGCGGTTGCAATGTATTTTTTTCACGGTTACAATGTATTTGTCGCGGTTACAATGTATTTGTCGCGGTTACAATGTATTTTGTCAATGTATTTGTCGCGGTTGCAATGTATTTTGTCGCGGTTACAATGTCATTTGTCACGGTTACAATGATTGTCACGGTTACTGCAATGCAGTTTAAACATTGTTTTCTCTATCAATCCCATGACGTGTTTTTTATTGTATTTATACCAGAGTGTGTTTTCCTGTTCTGTGTATATTGTGTATATTCCGTACCCCTCCCCCTCCAGAGGATCCCCCCCCCCCCCCCCCCCTTCCTGACCAGGCCATTTTTATTGCGATACGGCGCTACGTTACTGTAACTGACAATTGCGCGGTCATGCAACACTGCACCCAAATTAAATTTACATCTTCTTTTCCCCACAAATAGAGCTTTCTTTCGGTGGTATTTTCCTGTTCGTTTATTTTTTGCACTATATAAAAAAAAAAAAATAGACCGACAATTTTGAGAAAAAAAAACAATATTTTGGACTTTTTGCTATTAAACACGTCTGGTAAAAAATAAAAACAATTACATTTCGTCATAAATTTCAGCCAAAATGTATTCTGCTCCGTGTCGTCGCTGAACAAAATCCCAAGACGTGTAAATTAATTGGTTTACGTGACAGTTACAGCGTCTACAAATGGCGGGATTTTTTTTTTTTACTAGTAATGGCGGCGATCAGCGACTTATAGCGGGACTGCGGTGGGCGTTCTGACACTGGGGGGGGGGGGGGGGGGGACTGACTTTGTGTCACTGACATCCCCAGTGACACCAATACAGTGATCAGTGATTATGAAAAGTACTAATGGCACTGGGCAGGGAGGGGTTAACATCTGGGGCCATCAGACAGGTAACTGTGCGCTGTGTGTGTGCTTCACTGTAAATACATTGCTTTGGATGGCTGAGCTATACAGAGCCATACAAAGCAGTGTGCAGGAGCTGACAGGGGAGAGATATGTATTGTCTGTATGTTTACAAACAGTTCCTCCCCCCTTGGCAATCACCGGGCGCTGGTGAGTTGTCACCGTCCAGGCCCGGGGATTGACGGATTGCAGCCGTGGCTGTGAATGATGGTGCGGATAGGGTGCACGCGCACCTCGTCGTCGCCCCCTACCCAGAAATGCGAAATCACGTATATATACATGATTTTGCACACCCGTGCCACCCTGTAGCAGTACTTCTACTACAGGGCGGATGGGAGGCGGTTATTACTACGGGCCATTTTATCGGGTTTATTCCAATTATTTATTTTCTTAATGCTCTAATCTTTGGAGTTAACTGCCATTTATTACTGTCATTTCCCTAAACAATGACTTGTCCTTTTATCCAGCAATGTACATGCCAGGAGGGTAATTGGCTCCTGTGCAGGGGCGGACTGACCATTTGGAAAGTCGGGCACTGCCCGAGGGCCCGGGGTCAGTAGGGGGCCCCATGAGATGCCCCTGGTTCCTTTTTCATTTTTCCTTTTTTTTTGAGTTTGGGCAAGGACACAGGGGCCCCATGATCCCCTATTGCCCGGGGGCCCCATAAGTTGTCAGTCCGCCCCTACTCCTGTGTACACTGGCCCTAGTATCTGTATGTATGTGAGGGACTTAGATTGTACGCCCCCCCCTTGAGGGTCAGGGACCCTCATATATATGTAATGTCGGTGTACAACCATCACCTTCACATTTACAATGTTAGTTGTCCCTATATTTTTACGAGGATCGTTCAAGTCAAACCAAAGACTTTTGGGTTCATATAATAAACAAAAAACAGATTTCAAGGAGTGAAAACTGCATTTATTTTCAAGCATCCTCCCCTGCTACATTTATACACTTATGCCAGTGTGACACTAATGCCTGGAAGCAGGGGCAGACTGATAACTCATGGGGCCCCAGGGCAATAGGGGATTATGGGGCCCCCGTGTCCTCGCCCACACTCAAACCACACCCAAAAAAGCCTATGAAAGGTACCAGGGGCATCTCATTGTACCCACTTCGCACAAAGAACATTTGTGAGGTCAGGTACTGGTGTTGGATGAGAAGAACTGGCTCCCAGCTGACATTCCAATTCATCCCATAGATGTTCAGTAGGGTTGAAGTCACTGCCACTTGAGTTCCTTCACACCAAACTCATCAAACCACGTCTTTATTGAGCTGGCTTTGTGCACAAGGGCATAGTCATGCTGGAATAATCATGTCATAGGTAAAGGTGTGTGTGCACACAACTGGCCATCAAGCCTCTTTGAGCTTGTTGGAGATCCCAATTAAAATACCATGGGGTTTCATATCCACTTTTCTGGGAAGGCACCTGGACACCTGACCATCAAGCCTCTATGTGCGTGTTGGACATCTCAATTCCATAACCATGGGGTTTCATTTGCACTTTTCTGGGAAGGCTCGCCATAACCGAACGTTCCTAACCCCAGAAACCACTAAACAGCTCATCCACTCCCTCATCATATCACGACTCGACTACTGCAACTCCCTCCTCACTGGCCTGCCTCGCCGCTGGCTATCCCCGCTTCAGTCCATCCTGAATATGGCTGCCAGACTCATTCACCTTTCCACCGCTCTGTCTCCGCCACCCCCCCTGCCAATCCCTCCACTGGCCTCTCCGCCACCCCCCTCTGCCAATCCCTCCACTGGCCTCCAGTGTCCTCCACCCCCCTCTGCCAATCCCTCACCTGGCCTCCACTCAGTGTCCTCCACTGGCCTCCACTCAGTGCCAATCCCTCCACTGGCCTCCACTCAGTGTCCTCCACCCCCCTCTGCCAATCCCTCCACTGGCCTCCACTCAGTGTCCTCCACCCCCCTCTGCCAATCCCTCCACTGGCCTCCACTCAGTGTCCTCCACCCCCCTCTGCCAATCCCTCCACTGGCCTCCACTCAGTGTCCTCCACCCCCTCCACTGGCCTCCACTCAGTGTCCTCCACCCCCCTCTGCCAATCTCTCCACTGGCCTCCACCAGTGTCCTCACCCCCCTCTGCCAATCCCTCCACACTGACCCCCTCTGTCCTCCAATCCCTCCACTGGCCTCCACTCAGTGTCCTCCACCCCTCTCTGCCAACTGACCTCCACTGTGTCCTCCACTCCCTCAGTGCCAATCCTCCACCTCCACCCCCCTCTGCCAATCTCTCCACTGGCCTCCACTCAGTGTGTCCACCCCCCTCCAATCCCTCCACTGGCTCTCCACTCAGTGTCCTCCACCTCCCTCTGCCAATCCCTCCACTGGCCTCCACCCCCTCTGCCAATCCCTCCACTGGCCTCCACTCAGTGTCCTTCTCGCCAATTGCTTCCACAACGGATCAAATTCAAAATCCTAACACTGACGTACAAAGCCGTCCACCATACTGCCCCGAACTACATCACCGACCTAATATCCAAGTACCGCCCAACACGCACACTCCGCTCCGCTCCACACAAGACCTCCTTCTCTCTAGTTCCCTGGTCTCCTCCTCCCATGCCCGCCTCCAGGACTTCTCCAGGGTGTCACCCATCCTCTGGAACTCCCTGCCCCAACCCATCACACTGTCACCTACTCTCCTCTCCTTTAGGCGCACCCTTGAAAACCCATCTCTCAGGGAAGCCTACCCCACCCCCTGCTAACTTGACAACCTCCTCCACTCTGCCTACCACTCCATCCCCCACAGCTATCTCCTCCTGTGCCACCATCCCCCCCCCTCCTAGATTGTAAGCTTCAAGGATCAGGGCCCTCAATCCCCTCATGTATCACATTGTATTGGTATTGTTCTGTCACATGTTCTGTCCCCCTTGTAATGTACAGCGCTGAGCGAACCATTGGCGCTTTATAAATACTGTATAATAATATTAATAATCTCATGGGGCCCCCTACTGACCCCGGGCCCTCGGGCAGTACCAAATGGTCAGTCCGCCCCTGCCTGGAAGTCTTCAGCATAGAAAGATTTGTCGGTACGCCTGAACCATCCTAGGACATCCAGCTTCACTTCCTCATCATTGTGTTCACCGTTCCCACAGAAAGATTGGTCTGTTGTGCAATTTCACGATCGATGATCCAGGATCAGACTTTCCACACGCTGAATGTTCCCAGGAATGACTGCTGTGGGCCGGGAACCACCACATGGAAGAAAAATATATTTGAAATATACTTTAAAAATGTTCTTCCCAAATATATTGACAAATATTTGAAATGCTACAATTTTGGCCACATTCAATATATTTCAATAAATATATATATATATATATATACACACACATATATATACATACATATACACACAGATATATATATATATAAATCCACCAAGAGGAGAGCTGATTGGACAATATCGACTCGTGTCGCGTGCATCTGAGATAACGAATGGAACAAAATTTGGATTCATTTGATATTGCAACTCTAATGACTGAATGAATCTGAAAATTGAATTAGTTCCCCCCCGCGGGCCTGAACTACGATTGCATCACGTGACCTGATCCGAATGAAACAAATGCAATCGGTAATTTCGGTTAAAATTTATTTTTAGATTCGTTGACATTCATTTCTCTGTCCATTCGGAGATTTGTTTACGTCCGAATCTCAGAAAATCAAAAAACGAATCGAAACGAAACGAAACGCATACATCTAATAACAATGTAACAAGATGGTTTCCTATTCATGATACGAAGGGAACTCTGGAAATGTGGAACCTCTCGGCGAATATCATTGATTACTGATACATAATGAAGGGGCTTCTGTATATCTGCAGCCTGATGTGTGATTGCAGCCAGCTAGAGTGTGTGTGTGGGGGGGGGGGGGTAACTCAATTTGTTAAATCCGGGGTGGGGCTCATTGATGATACAATGTTACCAATGACACAGATCTGATCTATGGACCATCCCACGTGATAGAAGGGAAGGATAGTTCCTCCAGCAACATAAATGATTCGATTTTCTGTCACTGGGACTCCTTCCTCCTCTATGGCTTCTCCTGACATAATTCGAATGCTCTTCAGATCAATCCCTGCGCAGGGGCGGACTGACAACTCATGGGGCCCCCGGACAATAGGGGATCATGGGTCCCCTGTGTCCTCGCCCATACTCAAACCACTCCCAAAAAAGCCTATGAAAGGTACCAGGGGCATGTCATCATGGGGCCCCTGGACAATAGGGGATCATGGCGTCATCCCCGTGTCATGGGGCCCCTCGCCCATACTCAAACCACTCCCAAAAAAGCTTATGAAAGGTACCAGGGGCATGTCATCATGGGGCCCCCAGACAATAGGGGATCATGGGGCCCGTGTCCTCGCCCATACTCAAACCACTCCCAAAAAAGCCTATGAAAGGTACCAGGGGAAGGTCATGGGGCCCCCAACTGATCCCGGGCCCTCGGGCAGTGCCCGAGTGTCTGAATGATCAGTCCGCCCCTGTCCCTGCGTTGTATCCACACACCACCGTGCCACCCGGCATCCTCCGACCTCCGACCTCCTGCATCAGATACATTGGATGACTGGGGAACCCCACCAGATCTATTGTATCATCAGACATGGTGTAGGCAGGATTGAGGTACGCTCCACTTCATGAGACTAAGCCCCCACGGGGGTCCAGATCCAGCCAAGTTATAGGGAAAGCGGGTCTTCCCTTCCCGGTATGATCCAAGTATCAGTACAGAGGTGTGTACACACAGTGGGGGGTCTCCAACTGTAATATCTGATCCAATAGCAGTGGAAGAAGAGCAGTTTGAGGATCTCCCACAGCTACAGGGAAAGTTCTGGAACCAACACCTGATTGATATCACCAGTCCCACTCAACTGTCCCGGGGGTGCCTGAGCTCCATGGCCTGGTGACACCCATTTGCCTAATTTTCTTTCCTGGTGTCACAATGACAGGAAGTGAAGGTGAGCATCCCCAGTTGGCTGAGAGGCAACAATAAAAACCCAACAGAGGTTCCAACTCTCCTCCCCTCCAGTCCAGTGGAGCTTTACTGGCCATTTCCATTGTTGACTTTTGCATGTGTTTGGTTTGGATGGTTTCTGCTTTGCATGTGCTTTGCATGTTGACGTTCCCCATGCTTGGCCTCTGAACACAATGCAGGGAGGGAGGAACCTGCTGGACGCATTTTGTTAAACCACCACCTATGGGAAGGAACAGTCAGAAGCTTCGCTTCAAGTTCTACACTGTGGACTTTTTTTCTGGGGGTTTCTTTGGTTACTTCCCAAAAGGCAGCAACAGAACAAACGGGCCGAACCAGAATAACAATTCACACCATGATATCGATTTCAAGGGGTTTTTTTTCAACATTTTAGAAATTCTAGATATTAGAGATATTGGGTGTAAACATGAATAGGAAAATAGTTATATTGTTGGCAGGGGCGGACTGACCATTTGGGAACTCGGGACTGCCCAAGCACTCTGGGTCAGTAGGGGGCCCCATGATCCCCTATTGCCCGGGGGCCCCATGAGTTGTCAGTCCGCCCCTGATTGTTGGTAAGGTTGGATAAAGACACCAGTCCACCTGAGAGTCCAGTCCACCAGAGCGTCCAGTCCACCTGAGCGTCCAGAGCGTCCAGTCCAGTCCAGTCCACCTGAGCGTCCAGTCCACCGGAGCGTCCAGTCCACCGGAGCGTCCAGTCCACCTAAGAGTCCAGTCCAGTCCACCTGAGCGTCCAGTCCACCAGAGATTCCAGTCCACCAGAGCGTCCAGTCCACCTAGAGCGTCCAGTCCACCAGCGTTCAGTCCACCAGAGCGTCCTGTCCACCAGAGCGTCCAGTCCACCTGAGCGTCCAGTCCATCAGATTCCAGTCCACCTAAGCGTCCAATCCACCTGAGAGTTCCAGTCCATCAGATTCCTGTCCACCAGATTCCAGTCCACCTGAGCGTCCAGTCCACCTGAGAGTTCAGTCCATCAGATTCCAGTCCACCAGATTCAAGTCCACCTGAGAGTCCAGCTTGAGAGAGGTCCGAAGTGTTGTGGAAGTATGGGTCTTCACTTTTCTCCAGGTTTGGTAATCCTTCATCGGGGTCTGGAATCTGAAGCCTTCAAAGAGCCTTGGGTGGGACAAAAACCTTCAATCCCGTGTCCAGGTCATAATGAAGAACCAAGACATACTTTGACGCGGTTGGTCGGCTCAAACGTGTATTGCAATATGTGTAACGTGAAAATTCCTGTTTTATATCGCGAAGCTTGCTCAGAAAAGGGGTACACAGCAGTGTGCAGGGGGGTTACCTAGCATATCCAGATCTTATTGAAGGCCTGAAGGTGTCCACACTCGTTATAAACAAAGACCTGACCAACAGGGGTGTATTTAGGGTTTGTGCTGCCCTAGGCAACACAAAAATTGTCTGACTACCACCTACACCCCCCCACCGAGAGGAGAGAGCCTGACACCGACCAACACCACAGCATTCCACCCCATCCCCCCTGCGGCCACTAACACCTGCCAAAAGCCCTCCCACCAGCCGAGAGAACCTTCCACTAACAGCCCCCAAGCCAGGGGCAGACTGACCAATTGGGAACTCGGGCACTGCCTGAGGGCCTGGGGTCAGTAGGGGGCCCCATGAGATGCCCCTGGTACCTTTCATAGGCTTTTTTGGGTGTGGTTTGAGTGTGGGCGAGGACATAGGGGCCCCATGAGTTGTCAGTCTACCCCTGCCCCCAGCCAAGAGAACCACCCTTCATGCACCCACAACCACCCCACTCCCCCCTGGCGAGAGAAAGAAGAACACCCACCTTTGCAGCTCCAGACATCACCGGGAGATGCAACACTGGCCCACAGCCTCTCTCGGATCCCACCTGGTCCCCATGCTACAGATGTTCCATCTTCTGGGGGGTGACCCCCCCCCCTGAAAAATGCCACCCTAGGCAACTGCCTTGTGGTAAATATGCCCCTGCTGACCAAAGGTGTAGGTTCCCTGTCCAGGAGACAAATGGCAGTGCGTGTGTCCAGCTCCGTCCAGAGATCCCCTATTCAAAGGGTAGGGTGTAGGCCCATGCAA